>LKUV01000094.1:0-232855 GCA_001414455.1 Hymenoscyphus fructigenus
GCAGCTAGAGTTTGTTGGGACAGAGAGGGATTTATGCCTGTCTGGGCAGGAGGTACCAGAGGTATTGGAGGCGTAGGTGGCGCGGGGGGTATAGTGTTGCTGGTTGCCTGGGCAGCTAGAGTTTGTTAGGACAGAGAGGGATTTATACCTGTCTAGGGTTGCTGGAACTAGTATAAGGTAAGGAAGTTTGTGCGTTGATTAGGCTGTACTGTGCCTAGTAGGGGTCTATACACATGAATGCCTTGTGGTTGCTGTGCTGTAGTAGTCCCTAGAGGAGCAGGGTCTGGAGGGTTTGAGGTTAAGGTGCTTTGTGGAGTGACTTAAGGTGCTTGAGGAACACCTTGAGTAGTGCTTTGAGAGGTGCTTTGAGAAGTGTTTTAAGGTGTCTGAGGGAAGCTTTGAGAGGTCCTTTGAGAAGTGTTTTGAGGCATCTGAGGGAAGCTTTGAGAGGTGCTGTAGGGTTGAGCTTCTTGAGGTTGAATGAGTTGAAAAGGATCCCTGTATTAAAAGGAGGGGTTGTATATTGTCTTATATTGTCGATTAAACCTTCTGGAATTTATGTCTCTATCCTTTATAATATTAAGTATCTCCTTGTCTGTCCACTTAACTGGGTCAATCTCCTTGAGGGTATTGACAAGAGCTGTAGCTATATGTGCCTTCTTGCTGTCCATCTCAATCTATACACCTCGACAATGAAGTGCCTTGTGTAGCTTAGTGACTTAGGATCTGTTAGCTGTTGTAAAGTAATCTTCATCCTAGTCTTCAAAGTCTTCTTGAAAGGTAGCCTAAAGTACTTCATCGTTGTCTTCTATCTAGTTGTATTTGTTAATGTACTTAGTGACAAACTTCGTAAGGTTGTCCTTACTAAGCTCTCTTGGTAGCTCTATTAGTTCAGCTATGTTGTGACTAAGCGAGGTAGGGTAGAGGTTTGAGAGTAGAGGTGTGAGGGTGTGGAAAGCCTTGGATTCTGGCTCTTTCGAGGTTCGAGGGTATTCGCGAAGTAAGGGGTAAATCCGCTGAATATTGTGAGAGCGTAGTAAGAGTGAGAATGAGGGTATGAGGGTACTGACAGCAGTCAAGTCGCAAGTGTTTAGTCTTTGCAATTCCAGCACTTCTAGAACTCGATCCGAGAAGGCGCTCTATACATGCTTGTTACAGTAGTAAAGTATAAATCCACAGTCTGAGAGAGGGACTTTACTCTTCAAGTTATAATACTACTACACTACATTAACACATACCACGATCCAAGAAGGGGCAGAGGTAGTTAACAAGTGTATCTAATCTGTGCACGCTCACTGATTAGTGTTAGTATGACTTAGTAGTTATAAAGTGTGATACAATAAGTAGTTGTATTCCTATATCTTTATTACATGAAGAGTAAAGGTAAAGAGGAGTTAGATCCTGTGAGCTTAAGTATGTAAGTAGCAAGCCACTTACATGAGCCCAAGCACGTGGATTAACTAAGCTGTCGTGGAAGGTGCTATTCACTAGGAATATGTAACGACAATTATATATACTAATTTATACTTGTTATATAAATGTCTTGTTAAGCTTAGAACTACAAAAGAGAAGAGATTAATAATTAATATTATAGCTATTTGCTAATTATATAAGCAAAGAGAACTCACAGAGATAAGATAGATTAATAGACAAGATAACCTAGCTAACACAATAACAAAAGAGACACTAAACAAGGCTTTAGAGAGGTTTATTAATATAAACTAACTGATTATACAAGTAGAAGAATAGGTGAAGGAAGAGAAGAAGTAAACTTAGATGTTTTTAGAGTTAAAGTATTTATATAGATGTTTAGGATTTTTATAGCAGGAGTTCTAGGAGTAGACCTCTTCTTTGTTTCTTACTTAATACTTATCTTAGACACTATACAAAGGTTAAAGAGAAATCTAAGTCTCTACTTAAGAGAGTCTGCGTACAAAGCCTAACAGACTTAGCAAAAAAACATAAACAGAGTACTTGCAAACAGAAGGAAATAGTTTTATATATACTATTAGACAAGAACAACAGCTACTGTAGAACTAGAAGAAGGACTAGTAGTAGCAGAGACAGCTGAAGAGTTATCAGAGTTAGCTAAACCCTTGTTAGAATTGTTATTGTTCGAAGGAGGAGGAGGAGCTTTAAAACAATAGCAAGTACTATAATCTCGCTACTTGTAATTGCTACAAGTGTTTCCAAAATATCTAGTAAGGCTAACACAGAATAGAAACAGACAAAGACTATAACAACTATATTCTATACAGGTTACAGTAGCAACAACTCTACGAGACTAAATAAGAAGAGCGTTAATATATAAGAGACAATAAGAGGTGATTTACTAAGTAGTAACAGCTTCTAGGACAAATATAATATCCTGATCTAGCAAAGCTAGGACAGCGCGCTAGCGAGAGTTGTAACAAACAGAGACAAGCTATTACTAGCTAACATAGAGAACGTAGGCTTGTGTAGAGTTAAATAAAACTAGAGCTCTATAGATATAAAGAAATTAGCAACACTATGTCTGTATAAGAGAAGAGAGTAAGAGAGAGACAAAAGACTTATATAGTAGAAGTAGGTTTTTTTTTAGTAAAAGTAAGTTTTTTAACAGAAGCTAGCTTTTTATTCAAAGGAGAGAGACAGGAGAGTATTATATACCTAGAATTAGACAACGCTCTTAGAGATATATATATAGGTTATATAACATTAACAGACAACATCGAGTTAGCTATCTACTTGTCTTATACGAAACTGTTTTATATAAGATAGAAAGAGTTGCTAGTGTTAGAATACTAGTATATTAATACTACTAAGGAGTTAAGCATTAAGGAGTCTAAGTCACGTTTTCTTCTAAGTTACGTTTTTCTCTATATAAGTAATATATGTTTTATATTACTTCTTAACACTTCTTTTACTTATTGTTCAAAGCTCTTATAGATAGAAGAACTATATATAATTTACAGGAATACAAAAGACATTAATATTCTACTATATATATATATAAACCTAGCTAAAGTTAAGACTAACACTTACTAAGCTCCTAGGTATAAAAAACAAGCTATTAACAGCTTTTTACCTACAAACAAATAGAGGTAATAAATATATAAATCAAGTAGTTAAAACATACTTGTAATGTTATATAAACTATTAGCAAAATAATTAAGTTAAGCTACTACCTTTAGTATAGTTCTTATATAATAGTTTAATAACAGAAACTATACTTATTATATTATTATATACTAACTTTAGATATAAATTAGTAGTATATCAAGAATTACTAAACATAACTGTTAATAATTATTAGTCCAACTTAGTTTATAATAACTATTATATATTATATATCTTATAAAGAGGTTTTATTAATTTATTATTGTTTCTAAAAGAGAGAGAATTAAAGCCTAAAAGTAAACATCTATAGACGTAGAATAGTCACGTATATAACACAACTAATCTAATAAAGTTATAGTAACAATAATTAACTTACTTAGGTTCAGGTCTTAAAGATTAAAGAACTATATAAAGAACTTATATTAGAGTTGTAATCTATAGCAGAAAGAAATATATACTACTACAAAAAATAACATAGTTAGGAGCTAACGTTAAAAGAAGAGAATAAAGTCTATTTAGTTACAAAAACATTAACACAAAGAGACTAAGTAGTAAACTAGACTACAAGAAGCTTAGACTGTTTAAAATCAAATATATTAAAGAACATTTAAATTATAAACTTATGTTACTAAAAACTATAAATATCTATCTAGTATTTTATATATTCTTACTTAAACTAGTATTACTAGAAGTACTACTAGCTCTACTTACAGAAATCTAATCTATTAATTCTACTATAGAGTATAATATTAAAAAGATTCTTAACTATAAGATTATTAGAAGACAAGTTAAGTATTTAATTAAATAGATAAGTTACTTATACTTAGAAACACTTAGGAACCTAGATTAAACCTTAATAGTTATTAGAAGAGGCAGGAGTAGAGAGAGCTACTAGTCTAGTAGCCTTCTCTTCTCTTTTTTCTCTTGCTTTCTGTTTCTCTCTTTCTTTTCTTTTCTGTTCTTTAGTAGTATTAAGCTTATTAATAAACTTAAGGCTATGCTTTGTTATCTTCTTATAGTAATACTATAGAAACTTTTACTATTTGCAAAGGGAAAGAATCTTTACTATTACTTCTTCTTCTTTGTTATAGAGTCTCTTCTTCTAAGCGTCTAGCAACTCCTAGTCCTTCTTGTTAGAAACGTTTTGTTCCTAGGTATTATTAGTACTATTACATTTTGATTTAGAATATATATATTTAGTATATCTGCTAGACTACATAGAATCTATAATATATTATTAACTCTAGGAACTATAGCGAGAACAGAGTATAATTTTAATTTATGTTACTTTAATACTATTAGTATAAGGTAGATAGTAGGTAATAAGTTAAATTAAATCTTATATAAGAGTTAACAAGTATTAGATTCAGTATAGAACTAATCTCTACTCTTCCTTAGAGGTGTAGAAGAAGCCTTGCTTTATAGAAGCTCCTAAACTCTAATATTACATAGACTCTATAAACTTCGTTAACTCTATCTACTAGAATTAATTAATTCCTGATTAATTTATAATAGCAGATAAAGGCTTTCTTAGATTAGACAAAAGGTTATATAACTAACACAGCCTCTATATATTATAACTATCTTCTCTTTCAAGTATCTTGTTCTTAAGATTATTTTACTTGTTTTTGTAAAAATGTTATAAAGGTATAATTCAGCAGATATTACAGAAGAGTATATAAGTAGATAACATTATTACTGTTTACTATAGTAAACAAAATTACTCTACAGCTATTAGTAGATGATTTATTGATTTTGCAAAGATATAGACAACATTTACAACTAAGAGAGTTAATTAAACTCTTTTCTGTTATAGAGTTATATTAAGGTACTGTTTAGTGTTCTTGTATATATAATACTATAATGTTCTAAACAGTGTTGTTACAAGAGAATAAATTATATAAAAACCTTATATAGATAGTTATAAGGCATTAAAGAGAAGCTAGAGGTTAATAAGAAAGTATAGTATACTATATATAATATATAGAAAGACTGTAGTATCTTTTAAGATATATATAGAGACTCTTTCTTCTCTTTTACAAGACCTTCTGTTTTCTATACTCTAAAATTCTTTATTATGTCTTATTCTGCTTATAACACTTCTAAGTATAAAGCTAATCTCGCTAAGTCCTTTCTAGTTATAGGTTAATGCTTAAAGTACTTTAAGTACCTTCTTATTAATTCTTTTGTCTTATATATAGTTACTCTAGGCAAAAAGAATTACAACTAATATGTTAAAGGCTTAAAATCGTGTAAGCTAGTAAGCTTCTTTACTTTTAGAATTTCATAAGCTATTATCTAATATTCTAGATTCCTTGATCTCTTTTAGAGACATGCTAGGCCTAGGAAGACACTGTTAATATCTTTAAGAAATATCTTAAAGATTATCTAAATTAATACTATGTTTAAGATAAGGATAATATATCTCCTTGTAGTAATTAGAATTTCAATAAGTAGAAGAATACTTAGAGGCTTTAGAACTCTTCTAATTATATCAAAGAGTTAGATGTAGAAGAAGCCTAGAATAAGGTTCTAGAGGTATGTTACTTTTGTATACTCAGAGAGTCCTTGCTAATAGCAAGAAAGAAGTACAGAGATGTCTATACTAAAGATATTAGACTTATTACTAATATCTCTACAGAGATAAGAAGACAGTTAACTAGTAGTACTTTAGCTGTAGATAATATAATACTTATTATAGTTCGTGAATTAACTATAGAAGTTTAAGCCTGTCAAGAGATCTTTATAGTAGTAGTAAGTTCTTAGAAGTTCTAGAATTCTATACTAACATAGTTATAGTATAATATTATTTCTAATAAGAATGAGCAGATCTTACTAAAAGTATTATAGTTCTTTACAAGAGCTTAACAGTCTTAGAAGTTAGTATTTTTACTTCTTAAAGATATAGAGTTGTGAGTTAGAGAGAGAGTATGTAACTATAGTAAAGCTATATAAATAAACTGTTTTTTATATCTTGTTTTCCTTGTAAACTTTAGTATTTTAATTCTTAGTAAACCTAGTAAACTATATAAGAGAAAAATCTAAGAAAGAGTGTCTTAACTAAAGTTACAGACCTTATATAGTCTACTAGGTTGTCTCTTCTCCTTCAAAGAGCGCTCTTTTTGTTATAAGGTGTTTAAACTTTTTAATACCTTAGCAGGTAGGTAAGAGAAAGATCAAAGTAAAAGACTATAGTTCTTGTTATATAATTAAAGAAGTTCCTTAGTATTTGTAAGGTTAGAATAAGTAGGTAACTAGGTATTATAATCATCTAGCTAGGATTTCTATTTAAATAAATACTTGAGTTTCTTACTTTAGCCTTCTTGTCTATAATTAACAATAGCCTTAACTTTTTATTCTTGTTCCTTATTTTTCTCTGCTAATTCTAGGATTTCTCTAGAGACATAGAGGTAAGGTTTCTAACTCTTCTTAGTTATATATTCTTTAAGAAGAGAAACATAAAACGTTAAGTATAACTGTTTATATATACTAGGTAAGTCTAGCTTGTATACAGACGTGCTAATACATTCTAGAATCTTAAAAGGTCTAATTAATTTTAGCTTAAGCTTTTCTGCTTTAAGTCTAAGATTTTTTGTTAATAGTATAACCTAGTCTCCTTTAAAGAAGTGTTTATCTAATTAGTGTTTATTAAAATAAGACTCTTGATTGTTTTGTATATAATACTAGAGATTATAAAGTTTATTCTACTCTTTATAAAGAATCTCTAGTCTTCTGTAAGTAGCTAGTACCTTCTCTTTAATTCTGTTCTTAGGATTCTATAGAAATTAGAGGTAGTAACTATAATATACTTTAAAACATATATCTTACAAAACCTAATATTTAGAGTTATTATATATAAATTCAGTGAAAGTTAACTTTTTAAACTAGTTAGCTTTTCGCTAGCTATAATATACTCTAAGGTAATATTCAAGAGCTAAGTTTTACTGCTCTGTCTAATTATCTGTTTATAGATAGAATATAGTACTTAACCTTTACTTACATACTATGTAAAAGCAGAAAGTAGACTAAAAATTACTTGTAAACATAGTTCTATAATTAGAAACAATTTCATTAGAGGTGCTAAAGAGTAAGAAAACATTATTCTATATTAGTCTAGCTAGCTCTAGAGAGTTAACTGTCTTGTAACAAGTAATATACTTTACTATTTTAGAGTACTAGTCTACAACTACAAGGATTATATTAAAATCAAGACCTTCTGCTAGGTTTTTACACAGAGGTAGGCCTGTGACAAAATCTATAGAGATCTTACTCTAGAGTCTTTTTAGCTGTAGTAAACTACTTAATAGACTATATAGTATATACCTCTTAGCCTTGACTCTCTAGCAGATATTATATTCTCTATAATAGAGACAAACATTAGTTTCTATGTTTTCCTAATACTAGAATCTTTTTAAAAGCTCTAGAGTCTTGTTAACTCTATAATGTTCTACTAAAGAGTTGTTATAATAAAGGTTTATAACTTAAGCTTATAAAGCAGAGTTATTAGGTACTATAACTCTTGAATAGAACTAGAGAAGGTTCTTATTATATGTCTAAATTAGTTCTCTACTTATGTCTTGTTTGCTAAGCCTCTTTTTTAGAATATCTCTATATTCTAAATTATTCGTCTAAGTTAACTTAACAATATCAAGGAGTAGCTTAGAAAGAGAGGCTAGTGCTATAGCTCTTTTAGTAGCTATATATATCTATAAATGTAGAATTAAATGTTTACAACTATCTAATTCAAAAACTTAAGAGACATCTAAGTTCTTAATTTCAATAAGTAATTAAGACATAGATATCCTTATTACTCTAGCTATAGTAGCAGAACCTTTAAGGTAATACTCTATACCTTGCTTCTCTTTCGAGGAATCTCTAAGAAGGCCTTTATATATAGCTTAAGGTAAAAGCTCTTATACTATAGTAGATATAGTAAACACTAAGGGTTGTGTTTTAAGAGAGTACTTTTCTAGAGCTAGAAAAGAACTTAGAATTATAGTTACAAAAGCTTTCTTTAATTTATTCTAAAAGGTTAGAAGCTAAGTTATATTAGCAGAACTATTCTTATAGTCTAGCCTTCTACTAGGTTCGTCCGCGAGGTTTAAGGTGCCTTTATAATATATAATCTCAAAATTATATATTACAAGATACATTGCCTAGTAAGCCTAATAGCTTTCTAAGTACTTTGTTTCTATAAAGTACTAGAGGTTATTATAGTTAGTTATAACTTTAATTATAAACCTAGTACCTTTAAGATAATGTCTCTAATACTTAAAGGCTATAACAATCACAAGAAGTTCTCTATTATAGGTACTATAATTTTATTTAGCGCTAGTAATGTTCTAGGACTAGAATACTACAGAATACTAATACTGTTTTATACTATTAGTAGTATCTACTTGTTGTAACATAGTTCTAGCAATAGTAAATTTAGATATATTAGTTTCTATATAAATCTTCTTAGAAGAGTTAAAATAAACTAGAACAGGTGTTATTGTAAATACTGTTTTTAAAAGTTAAAAACCTTCTTTAGCTATATCTGTCTAATTAAAGAGGCTAGTTTTATAGCTCTGCTCTATATCTTTCAAGAGATCTATTATACCTAAGGTTACAAAAGAGTAATAATAAATAAACTAATAATAAAAATTTACAAACCTAAGAAAAACTTAGACTATATAGAACAAAGTAGGCTGGAGCTATTCTACAATAGTATAGATCTGTTTAGGATCTGCTTTTATACTATTTGTTCTAATAATAAAGCTAAGAAACTTAACTTCCTTGATATTAAACTTATATTTACTAAGTTTATAGAACAAATTACTATTACATAGCCTAGTAAGAACCTAGCAAACGTAATTATAGTAGTCTTCTTCCTTTTATAAGTAAATAAGGATGTTATCTAAATAAACAACAATAAAATCATCTAGGAGACTACTAAGAGCAGTATTAATATATATTTAAAATGTTACTAGTATATTTACTAGACTAAAAGGTATTACAAGATACTTAAAATACTTATAACAGGTCCTAAAAGCTGTCTTCTATTTATAGCCTTTATTAATTCTAATATAATAATAAGTATCTTTTAGATTTAGTTTCGTAAAGATAACTGCTTTACTTAACTAGTTAAGAGACTCATTAATAAGAGAAAGAGAGTAGTAATGTTTAATTATAACTTTGTTAAGACTACAATAATTAATACAAAGCTACAAGCCTCTATCTTTTTTTAGAACAAAAAGAATAGACACCTTTACAAGACTTATACTAGGTCTAATCTAGCATTTTTAGAGAGCGTCTTATAGATACAAGCACAAAGCTTTAAGTAAGGTCTCTAATAATTTATACAAGAGCCTATAAGGAATAGTACTCTCTGTATTAATAGCATACTTAACACTACTAAGGCTAGGAAGTTCTAAAGCTTTATTAAAGTCAAAAACATCTAAAAAGTCTATTCTCTTTTCTTATAGATATTTAGGTACTTCTAAGGACTCTTTCTAGATAGTATTAGCATAATATACTAGACTATTTACTAAGAGATTGTCTATATTATTCTATAAATATATAGAGACTTAATACTTATTACAAACATATAAAGCCTATTGTCTAAGATAATTATATTCTTCTTTCTTTATAAACAGAACTTAAGCCTAAGCGTCTAGGTTATTATTTATCTCCTCCTTGAACTCCTTTAAAGTAAGAATTTCTATGTTGTCTAGCTATGCTAGAGCGTAAGCCTATTGTTTTCTAGTATAGTTAGTATACTAAGTAATAGTTAATTCATAAAATTCTAAACTAAAAACAAGAGTATAAATTCCGTAGTTCTTATACTTATAGAAGTAGAGGTTAAACGATTATGTTTCTCTATAATTATTAGTAACAAGCATCTATAGATTATAGGCTTAGAGTACTTTGAATTTACTTCTATAAAATATAAGAAACTCTTGATTACATTTTACTAAGGCCACGAAACTCTTCTTTTAGGCCTAGTTATTATTAAGGAAGTTACAATTAGAGCTTATATCTCTAAGGCTAGTATATATTACTAAGACACCTGTTTTAGACTAATTTAGAGTCACTTATAGTAATATATAACTTAATATACCTTCTTTACTTAGGCTATAATCCTCGACGTTTAGGACTTAGCTCTCTCTTTTCTTAACTTCTTCAAAGACTTTGTTTTAGAACATTTCTCTTACTAAATAGTATTAACTATTCTCTAAAGGTTTCTTAATTTATCTAGGGTTTTTGCTTTTTCTAGATTCTTTTGTACTTATTTAGAGTACTTCTAATACTTACAGCTTTCTAAAACATGTCTAGATTACCTATAAGTATAACAGGTAATGTTAGAGTTGTTATACTAACTATTATTAGTTCTTAATAGCTCTAAAACACTACTAGAATTACTTCTTCTATCTTTTCAAAAGTAGTTTTTTGACTAACAACAATTCTTAGAACTAGATAAACTATTATTCTTTAGATAGAGGTTTTTTAAACTAGAAGTATATTTTTTTGATTCTTCTGCCTTTGTTTTACTTCTATTTAGATGTATAGAATGTTCTACTTTCTAAGCCTTTTCAAGCTATTCTTATATAGAACTTACTTTCTTTCTAGAAAGAATTATAAAAAGCATCTAACAGGTTTTGTAATTAGTAAGTATAGTGTTAAGTGTTTTAATATAGTCTCTCTTAGGTTGTTTCTCCTAGTCTATTTTTAGAGTAACTATTCTGTTATAAAGTTCTAGAACTATTTTCTAGTCTACTTGTTTAAGGTTACAAAGTCCTTTAAAGGCTTTTTAAGAGCCTGTTTAAGGCACTAGAATTATGTTAGCTAGATAAGCCTTGAAACTGTCTTAGTGAATTTTACATACTAGTAGATCCTACTTTATTACAGCTTTCTAGGTTTTGTAAGATTTGTTTTAAAGAGTAGTTATAGTAGTATTTACTCTAGAGAAGTATCTGTTATATGTCTAGAGTTAAGACCTAAAAACTACCTCCTACAATAACACAAATGTTTAATACTCTTTAAGAGACTTTCTATAATACACTTCTAGTGTTTAGATCTTAAGAAGTTTCTCTTAGTTTAATTTATACTTAAGAATGTTTTAGAGAGGTTTAGAACAAATAAAATCTTTATCTGTCTCTAGATCTATGAAGTTCTTATTAATCTAAGGTATTAGTATTAGCTTATAGATAAATAACGTCTTAGTAGTAGTAGTAAATTAGAGATTATCTTATATAAAGCTTTTCTTCTGTTCTAACTAGAGAATGTATTAATTAATTTTGTTAACCTTCTCTTACTATCTTCGAAGATTGTTAACCTTAGTACAAAGGAGATTTTCTTAAGCTAAAGTTATATTAAGTTTAGTATTACTTAAGTCTAATTCAATTATATAAGAGTTCTTAGCTACAGTTTTAGATAAAAGGTCTCTGTAAGAGTCCTAGAATAGTCTGCTAACAGAGTTAGAGAAGCTTCCTCTATTATTATAAACTTACTTAGAAGTAGTCTAAGTAACGTCTTTGTTAGATAGTCTTCTAAGTCTTGAAGGTATTTTTGCTTATTGTACTATCTCTCTATTAAGTAAGAGAGATTAGCTTATAAGGTAGACAGTAGGTAATAAGTTAAATTAAATCTTATATAAGAGTTAACAAGTATTAGATTTAGTACAGAACTAATCTCTGCTTCTCCTTAGAGGTATAGAAGAAGCCTTACTTTATAGAAGCTTCTAAACTCTAATATTACATAAACTCTGTAAACTCTATTAACTCTATCTACTAGAATTAATTAATTCCTAATTAATTTATATGTGAGGTAGATAGTAGGCAATAAGTCAATTTAAATCTTTTCAATTCAGTACAGAACTAATCTCTGCTCCTCCTTAGAGGTACAGGAGAAGTCTTGCTTTATAGAAGCTCCTAAGCTCTAATATTACGTCAACTCTGTTAACTCTGTAAACTCTATCTACTAGAACTGCTTAATTCCTGATTGATTTATAATAGCAGATGAAGACTTCCTTAGATCAGATGAAAAGTCACATGACCTCATGACCTTGTGACCTCTATATATTATATTATAATAGTAGATAAAGACTTCCTTAGATTAGACGAAAGGTTATATAACTAACACAGCCTCTATATATTATAGTTAGTAAGCTAGAACTACTCTTTCTTCTTCTTCTAAACAGAGAGTTATAGTTAAGATAGTATATTAAAAGAGAAAGAAGGCTATTAGCCTTCTAATAATATTTCTTAGGTTATACTTAAGTATAGAGACATGCTAGGCTAAGAAGAGGATAGTGTTACAAATCACGTGTTAACACGTGACTAGTAAGTCTAGACAGTGCTCTAACAGAATAAGATACTATTAAGTAGTTATAGGTTATAGAGATTAGTTAGAGTAGCTAGCTAATCTAAGGATTTCCTTTAGTTATAGTTATATAATAGACTCTAATAGATCTAGACAATAAAAGTTCTATATATAACTAGCACGTCTGCTATTAGTTAGAGGCTTTATACTTAAGTCTATTATCTTACTTTAGTTATTAATACATCTTGTTTAACTTCTTTAGTTTAAGTAACAAGTTTATCTCTAAGTAAATACTTTATATATTCTTACTTCTTACTATATAAATAACCTTCGAGACTAGTTACCTTTGTTTAGACCTGTTGAGTTTAGTTTCGTTATACTAAGGTATATATACTTCGAGTAGCAAATAAAGCTCTTAGTAAGCGTTGTAGAGCTAGAAAAACTTATATTTATTAAGGCAGTATACTTACTATAAAGAATACATAGAATATTTTAGCGTAGAAGAACATAGATAAGTAGGTTCGACGTAATATATATATTAAGAATAGTAGTTAGAGAGAGAGAAAATTAACTAGTAGACGCTATAGTACTTATGAAAAAGCTAGTTATAATATATAAACTTGTGATATGTGGAGGTCACGAGGTTATGAGGTCATGTGACTTTTCATCTGATCTAAGGAAGTCTTCATCTGCTATTATAAATCAATCAGGAATTAAGTAGTTCTAGTAGATGAAGTTTACAGAGTTAACAGAGTTAACGTAATATTAGGGCTTAGAAGCTTCTATAAAGCGAGACTTCTCCTGCACCTCTAAGAAGGAGCAGAGATTAGTTCTGTACTAAATTAAAAAGATTTAAATTAACTTATTACCTACTATCTACCTCACAAAACTTGTTAAGTAGACGTAGATATATCTAGCTTATTAGATTAAAAGTAGTTTTAATTAAATTTATATATTATAGTTAACTAATTATACTATAAAGTAGTAGAGAAGTAGAAAAGTATACAGTATACTAATATACACAGCGTACTAATAAACTATATTAGTAGAATATTAATATCTCTTATATTTTTATAAGTTATATATAATCTTCTATTTATAGATGCTTTGAATAATAAGTAAAAGAAGTATTAAGAAGTAATATAAAACATATATTACTTATATAAAGAAAAACATAATAAAGAAAAACATAACTTAGATAAAAATATAACTTATACTCTTAAATATCTAATCTTTTAGTAGCATTAATATACTAGTATTCTAATAACCTTAAACTCTCTAGACTCTACTACTCTAGAGACTACTATAGTATAGCAACTATAAACATTTATATATACAGACCTCTACTAGACATAGTACAGCTAAATTAATATATAAACTTCTCTATCTTATACTAGTTCTACTAACTCTAGACAGATATAAATCTCTTTCTGTTCTAACAAGCCTTAGCTGCCTAGGCAACTAGTAGTAGTACTATACTCTCTGTATTCTCTGTACTATCTATTTCTCTAGTACTCTCTATACCTTCTATATAACTGTAGCAGCTACCTTATATCTAATTATAAGTAAAGCTAGAGTATAGGCAAGAATTAACAAATATAGCAAAGAACTATACAGACAATATAAGATATAGAGGCACTAGTAATAATTTTAGACTTAAAATTATTATACTCTCTAATGTTTACATTAGGTGTAATATACCTAATATAGCCTATGTAAAAGCTCTACTTATTATACTTAAAAGCTTAGCTTTAGACTTCTACTATACTACTCTTACTACTACTAACCTATCTTTTCAAGACCTCTGCTATACTATTCAGGAACATTTTAAGGACATAAGCTATAAGTAAGCTACACTTATAAAATAGAATAACCTAAGTCTTAACTTTGTTAAATCCTAGAAACTAGATAAGATAACTACTTAGTTCTTTTATCTTCTAGTAGCTAGACTTTAAGTACTTTGTTATAGACTTACTTAGAATCTTAAACTAACTTCTTTCTCTTAAATAAGCTTATACTAGCTTGTGAGAATACTCCTGAATACTAGATTATATACTCTACTCTACTATTACCTTCTTATCTGTTAGCTACTATTAGTACTCTTAAGACCTTAATTACTACTTATAAGCACATCTATAGTACTACTACTATTAACCTAGCAATAACTTATATAATAGATTATAGGTTCTAATCTAGATGTAGTAACCTATATACTAGCTAGAGATGTAGTTACTATAGAAACAATAGTTAAAAGTAATGTTTTGTTTGTAAAAAGTAGAGCTACTAGTTAATAAACTACTCTAAGTATAAGTGTAACTAAGCTAGAGATTACTTTAGAGTAAGATAATAGAGTAACCTTAGAGGTGAATTTAATAAACCTACCTTTAAAAGGTTCTTTAGATAATATATTCTAGAGTATAAAGGAGAAAAACATAATTACAACAAAGCTTTTTAAGCTACTATACTTAAAGATAACAAAGATTAAAAATTCTCGACTTCTAAGCTTAAAGAGAGTAAGACCGAGAATGAAAATTTTCTAACTTTACTTAGCGAAATCACTATAACTAGTGCTATAAATATTATAACTAAGCTCTCTAAGACAGCCTGTTTTTATTCTCTTACTAGCTTATAATCTACTACTACTAAAGAGGAAACTAAAGCTCTAGTAGCTATAGGAGTTAAATACTATAACTTAAGCTATTTCTTTAGTATTATAATTAATATAGAAGTAGCTCTAAAATTAACTATAGGCTATAACTAGTATCTAGTATATAACTTAATTTAGAACACTTCTATTACTATAGCTTTAAAAAGCAAAGTAACTATTAAGTTCGAGATTAGTATAGTAGCCTTCTTAGGCTTAATATATATTAACTTATTTATTAGCCTAATTAAATTTCATATACTCTAGACAGACATCTCTTTTCTTCTTTACTTAGCAGACATAGACGAATTAGGTATCTACTTTAATAACCTTAAAAACATACTTGTTTCCTTATAAGACGAATTATTAGTTATATATTACTTTAAGTACTTCTTTCTACAAAAGTCTCTAAACTAGCTTATAGAGACTAAAATTCATCGACTCTATAAGCGCTTTAGACACTTATCTGTTAACTACTTCTAGCTTCTACTAGAGTATACTAGCTATAATATAAATTTAGATATATTTAAATACCTAAACAAGTACTATTACTATTACTGAAAGTATAGAAAATACTCTAGCTACTTCTAGTTTACACTCTATAATAATATTAAATTTAACTATAATATAATATATTCAACTACTAAGTGTTTGTAACTACTAAGTATTCGCTAAATCTCTTAGTACTACTATCTTATATTAGAAGTTATTACTTTCTTCTCTACTACTAAATAAAAAATCTACTAAGTACTCTTATCTAAATTAAATGTCTCTTCTTTAATAAAAGAATATATATAAGTGTTATATCTAGTCTCTCTATATTTTCTATAGTGTCTTTAAGCTCGCTAAACTATATCTTAATTATCTCTACTATAAGCCTTCTTCCTACTCTACTATACTAAAGGCGACTCTAAAGTTACTACTTATAACATCTTACTAAACTTTAATACTTCTCTAGTCTAAATCTACTTTCTTTTTCATCTCTTGTACTTAGTTAACTTATTATTAAGCTCTTTAAGCTCTTAAATACAAGCTACTATAAGTGTGTTCTAGTATAGTATAAGTTTAATACCTTTAACAAGCTATAAAAATCTATCTTTTACTAAACTAGATAAAGAGCTAAGCTTATTTTAAACTAGCTTAGTCTGTAATCTAAATTCAAGTATATTACTTAGTGTTCTATACTACTATAGTGTCTCTTGTAATAGAGGTCCTAGCGAGCTCTAGGGTTGAATATCTAGTTTATCTAGTATAACTTATATATCTAATAGAACTAAGCCTGTGCCCCTGAAGCTTGTTCTAATATTAGCCTCTATAAATGTCTTAAAAAAAGCGTTGCGAAAAGTTAGCAAGAAGTCTATCTTGTTAATATAAAAGACATGTCTTAATGCTAAAACTCTAATATACTAAGAGTACTAGACTTTTAGTATTATAAAACAACGTATATCTAAAAGCTAGAGAATATAGAATAAATAAGGAGGTATATAGAGTGTAATAATCTTGTTCTCTTTATAGAAGTCCTTAAATTCCTGTGAGTTATAACTCTTATAGCTACCTAAGATAAATAGCTAATATACCTCTACCTAGCGTGTCTTTATATACTTGTTAAAGTATTTTAACTACTCTAGACTAAGCTTGTTTGTTGTTAATCTATTCTTAGAGATAGCAAGAACTTAGTTATTAGGTATACTAGTCTCTTTATACTAACTAGAGAGGTGTACTCTGTCTTTATAGATAATAAAAGCTAGGATTATAACGCTAGTAGCAGAGATTCTCTAGATAATTATAACCTACTTCTAGTCTTCTAGCTGAACTAAATCTAGTCAAGTCTGTCTCTTAGAGCTAGTAATAACTTTTATAGTTCTAATAACATTTATCTAGAATCTAGATTTATTAAAGTTATAGATATTCTTATTCTAGATACTATACTTTGCTTTAGTAGTTTCAACTAGTTAAAACTAGTTACTAATTATCTATAAGGTAGATAGTAGGTAATAAGTTAAATTAAATCTTGTATAAGAGTAAACAAGTATTAGATTTAGTATAGAACTAATCTCTACCTCTTCTTAGAGGTACAGGAGAAGTCTCGCTTTATAGAAGCTCTTAAACTCTAATATTATATAAACTCTAATAATTCTGTAATTTTCATCTACTAGAATTAATTAATTCCTAATTGATTTATAATAGTAGATAAAGGCTTTCTTAGATTAAATAAAAGGTTATATAACCTAGAAGGTCTCTATATATTACATTGTTACAGAATCTTTCTACTTTGCTCTCTAATATTTCTTAGCCTAATTGAAGCTTATTTTTAGCTTATCTAAGTACTTTACAAATCTCCTAGTCTAGTTCTTACTAATCTTCTCTCTACTCTATGTCTCTAGTAGTTTATTTACTATATCTTCTACCTTAACTAGTCTAGGAGAAAACTCTTATAAATCAAGGTCAAGGATATATTAGATAATAGTACTTACTTAGATTAGAGTAAGCTTCTGATAGTTAGGAAAGTAATTATATTATAGTTATATTCTGTTTATATGTCTTTATAGAGTTTTAGTAGTAATATTAAAAGCTATAGCACTCTACTTAGAGGTTTTAAACTAGCTATCTTAAAAGGCCTGTAATATAAGAGTAAGCCTGTCTTCTCTCTAAGTAGATTATATGTTTTTTAGTTAAGACATAACGCGTTAAAGGTGTATTATAGTTGTTAAGAGATTTCGCGAATACTTAGTAGTTATAAACACTTAGTAGTTAAATATATTAACGTAGTTTATTAGCGAGTCGATTATATCAGCGAGTCGATTACTAAAAATATATACAAAAAATGTCTGTGCAACTCTAGTAAAAATCTGTAATTCTGAATAAAAATTAATAAAATTAAAAACCTTACTTTATTACTATATATATAAATAATATTAGAAATCTTAGATACTAACTAATTATAATAGCTAAGTTATTAAAGAAATTAAAAGAAATCTATAAATACAGAAGTAGTTTTAAGCGAATTGTTAGTTATAGCTAGTAGGCGTCTAAAAATTTCAACATTACTTATTTATATAGTAATAAAGTAGATTTTTTAATTTTATTAATTTTTATTCAGAATTACAGATTTTTACTAGAGTTGCACAGATGTTTTTTGTATGTATTTTTAGTAATCGACTCGCTAATATAATCGACTCGCTAATAAACTACGTTATATATTAACATTATATATATTAATAGCTAGCCTCTATTACATCTAGTAAATAAGTATATCTACTTTCAAGTAGACAAATAGCTACGCTAAATCTTAGCTAAGTATATATAGAAAAAACTCTAAGAGTACTAGTGTAACGAAACTCACTTCTGTACCGAAAGTAACAAAGGTAACTTAAGTCTCGAAGGTTGTTATATAGATAAGAGGTTTAGATGTACTAGGTGTTTACTCAAAGGTAAACTTGTTACTTGAACTTAAGATGTCAAAACAAGATGTATTGAAAACTAAAGTAAAGTTAAGCATAAAGCTTCTATCTAATAGTAGACGTGCTAGTTATATATAGAACCTTTATTCTCTTAGAGCCTAGAGGGAGCCCTAGATCTCAAGCTCTAATACAAGCTTCTGCAAGCTCCTACAAGCTCTAACAGTTATGTGACTGTATTACATGATAACTATACTATGGAAATCCTTAGATTGTTTAGCTAGTCTAACTAATCCCCTCTGGCTATAGGTTCCTTGTAGATATACTTGACCTGTCAGGGCGCTGCCTAGTCTTTACTAGTCCTGTGCTAGCACGTGATTTGTGACACTATCTCCTTCTTAGCCTAGTGTGTCCCTACGCTTAAGTACAACCTAAGAAATATTATTAGAAGGCCACTAGCCTTTTCTTCCTTTATTATATTCTCTAAAGCACAGAAATATAAATAGTATACTCTTCTCTTTAAAACTATCTAAGTATATAGTTCTAAAATTATACCTTGTTTTAACTGTTGTTAGTATAACCAAAAATGCTTTGTTCTAAACAACAAGTCACAAAAGTATAGAGAGTGTGTTTGTCAAGGCATTAGATGTAACGCCCTCTAGTTATCTAACAATAACCTCTAGAACATTTGTCTTAAAGAGGAGTGTCTAAAATTTAAAAGAGATATAGCTTTTAAAGCAGCTATAGCTGGTCTAGCTTGTGTCCGCGAGCTTGAGCAACGTTAACAAGAGTTGTGTAAGCGTGGAATTAATATAGTCTGTTAGAGACTGTGGACGCTTGACAAGCTTGACGCTGTCAAAGAGAAAGAGAGAGAAGAGGAAAAGGAGAGAGAATAGAGGGAGGAGGAAGTAGCTAGGCTAGTAGCTCTCTCTAACCCTGCTGTCTCTAACCTCGCCCTTGACCTAGGTCTTAACTTATCTTTTCTTTTGTCTTTCCTAGCTAACTACAAGATGTAGGCGAGTCTAGGTTTTAGTAGTAGAACTCCTGAAGTTCCTCCTAGCACTAGGTAAGGCTTCTCTCTGGTTCCTAAGTGTTTTCTGAATGTAGGTAATCTAACTATTTAATTAGGTACTTAACCTGTCTTCTGACAACCTTATAGTCTAGAATTCTCTTGACTTTGTATTCTATGTTAGAGTTGACAGGTTAGATCTCTGTGAGTGAGGCTAGTGGTACTCCTAGTAGTGCTAGTTTAAGTAGGGATATATAGAATACTAGATAGATATTTATAGTCTTTAGTAGTGTGAGTTTATAATTTAAAGGTTCTTTAACGTGTTTGATTTTGAATAGTCTAAGCTTTTTGTGGTCTAGTTTACTGCTTAGTCTTTTAGTGTTAATGTTTTTTCTAACTAAATAGACTTTATTCTCCTCTTTTAACGTTAGCTCCTGACTATGTTGTTTGTTGTAGTAGTGTGTATTACGTTCTGCTATAAACTAAAGTTGCTCTACAAGCTTCTTGTGTAATTCCCTGAGTTTATAGTCTTTTAGTTCTGCTTTGTTATTATCGACAGTACTCTGTAATAGGTCCTGATAAGCAACTAATTCATACCTGTAGTTAGTGTAGAATAGTGTAACAAGCGTGGTTTTTGTTGTTGAACTATTATAGGTAAACTATACTAGTAGCAGAAGTTTAACCTAGTTGTCTTGTTTATAGTTTATATAACATCTCAAGTATACTTTAATAACTTGATTCATTTGTTTAGTACCTCTATTTGTCTAGGGGTGAAAGGCTGTTAATAACTTTCTCTTTATACTTAGACGTTCTGTGAGAGCTGTCTAGAATTTCAATGTAAAGAGTTTGTCTCTGTTAGAGATTATCTCTTCTAGTAGACTATGTAGAGCGACTACTTCTTGTAGGAATGTATAGGCTAAGTATTCTGCTATACTTGCTTCTATATATAGTACAAGTACTATATACTTTGTGAGTTGTTCAACAATGACCAGGATTAAGTTATATATAACTCCTGTTATTAGGTCTTTAGATTTTAGTAGCTTGACTATAAAATTCTATAATATAGATCTCTAAGGTATCTGTGGTATTAGAGTAGTACTTATCTGTCTATAAGGCGCATAGCAGGAAGCCTTGTTCCTAGTACAGGTATTACACTCTGTTATTACTTCCTTGACTACTACTAATAGGCAATTAACATAGTAGTGTTACTTGACTTACTAGAGGGTTTGTCGAACTCTCTGGTGACTATATGCTAGAGCTATATAGTACTCTTTGATAAATTCTTTAGCGTAGGATTTAGGGACATGTAACCTTCTGTTAGTGTACTATTCTTTGTTATTTTGTTCTTGCTTAGCTAGAGCTAGCTACTCTAAATCCTAGGCTTCCTAGATTCTCTTTGTCTAAGGGTCGTTAGTTTCTATTGCTGCTATCTTGTGTATAGCTAGCGCTAGGTCCTTATTTTCTAGAGTCTTTAAGATTATAATCTTTTTGTACTCTTTATTTCCTTTGTAACTAGGTTAACAGCTTAAGGCGTCTACTTGTGGATTATTAGTTCCTTTAACATAGTGAATTAATATATCAAATCTAGCAAGGGTTTGTGACTACCTTGTAAGGTATCTGTTACTAAGTTCCTTTGTTGTTGTAAATGTTTTAAGGTTTTTATAATTAGTGAGAATTAATACCTAGTACTTTACACCCTGTAGGTAGATCCTCTAATGTTCTAAAGCCAAGACTATAGTAAGAAGCTCTTTCTTATAGATGCTATAGTTTTACTAAGCTAAATCTAGTGTTTTAGAGAAGTATGCTACAGACATAAGTTTCCCCTTGTTATTTAGTTGAAGATATACAGTAGTAACTGCTGTATTAGAAGTATCTGTCTCTATAGTACTTGGTTTATTAGCGTTATAGTTCTTAAGGATTGGTTTCTTAGTAAACCTCTTTTTTATTACTTGAAATACTACTTTAACAACCTTGTCTTATATAAAAGGAACATTCTTTTTTGTGAGGTTTGTTATAGGTTTCAAGATCTTAGCATAGTCTCTAATAAATTATCAACAGAAGTTAGCAAATCCTTAGAAGGATTAGATGTCTTTTACGTTCTCTAGTAGCTTCTACTCTAGAATTACTTTAACTTTCTCAGGGTCTACTTTCATTTGTCTAGGAGTAATAGTATATCCTAGAAAGATAGTATAAGTTACTCTAAACTT
The DNA here is from genome assembly GCA_001414455.1 of Hymenoscyphus fructigenus. Classification (NCBI taxonomy): domain Eukaryota; kingdom Fungi; phylum Ascomycota; class Leotiomycetes; order Helotiales; family Helotiaceae; genus Hymenoscyphus; species Hymenoscyphus fructigenus. The sequence continues at coordinate 21,661 of LKUV01000094.1, forward strand.
ATATTTCAAAAGTTTAAGGCAAGAGTCCACTGTTATAAGTTGTTACAGGACTTCCTTAACATGTTTCTTATAGTCCTCTAATCTTTCTAAAAACACAAGGATATTGTCTAGGTAACAGATAATAGTTATTCCTAGAAGATCCTTAAGTATTTTATTGTTTTGTCTCTGACAAGTAGTAGGTGTGTTAGTTAGACTAAACAACATTACTGTATACTTGTAGAGGCTTAATAGCAAGACAAAGGCTGTCTTCTATTCATCTCCTTGCTTAATCTATATTAAGCTAAAGGCATTTCACTAGTCAAGTTTAGTAAATATCCTAGCCTTTCCTAACTTATTCTACAAGTACTAACCTTCTAGTAATAGGTAAGCGTCCTTAACTGTTGCCTTGTTAACGTCTCTATAGTTAACACAAACTCTTCTATTTAGATTGTCCTTCTTAAATGTAATAAGTATATTAGAAGCAGCTAGCAAGTCTGACTTTTAGATATATCCTTTCTAAATCTCTTCTTGTATATACTTCTCAAGAAGCTATAAGTTCCTCTAATTATAAGGTCAAAGTTTCTACTTCTTGAGGTTATAACCCTCCTTTAATTTAATCTTATAATCCCACAGCTAATGTTTAAGGAGGGCTTACATGTCCTCTAGGTTATTAAACAACTCTACAAATTCCTTATACTACACAGGTATTACATTATCAGCAGTCTAGCTAACCTGTAGAGGACTCTAGGCTAGGTGTTCTAGCGCTTTGAAAGAGGTGGCGCTAACCTCCTTCTAGCTCTGTAGTTACAACTATATATAGTCACATTAACTAAAAGTAATGCTACATTTCTTCTAGTTAATGTCTAGATTATGTTCTTAAATCCAGGGTATACTAAGTATTACTTCCTTGTTTCCTATCTCAATAACATTAAATTATATGTCTAAACAGTGTTTGTCAATAGTAGTCTTTATAGGAATAGTTTACTAGTCAATAACTCTGTTTTAGTAAGTAACATTAGTTCTGTTAACAATACTCAAGACATAGGGTAACGTTTTCTTGACTAGGATGTTAAGTCTCTTATAGGCTTTCAGGGATATGAAATTACCTGTTACTCTAGAATTAATTATAACCTGTAATTTCTTTTCCCTAATAGTTGTAATTACATAAAATTAACTTTCTCCTAAAGTAGTATGTAGTTCTAGTCTAACATAGTAAATGTTGAATATATTATTTTTAGTATTATTAAGCTAGGCTATAGCATTCTGAGTCTATAGAAAGAATATAACCTTTTCTTGATCTACATATACTACTTTATATATCTGTTAATATTCTACTTCTATCCAATGATCTAGTAGTGTTCCTGTAAACTACTTGTCTAATGTCTAGTTAGATGTTAGTTGTAGTCAGTAATATACCTATTCTATTGTAGAGGGACCTAGGGTCTGAGTAGCCTAAAGTTCTCCTTCTACTAGGTAGTAGAATTCCTTAGACAGTAGTGTCTTGTTATGATTTATAGTATAATTATATTTCTTCTCTTCTCTAGAGATGTGTCTAGAACCCTTGTGTCTAAAGCAGATATAACCTGCCTAATTATTATTGATAATATACTGTTAGAGAGGAATAGAATCATGTCCTATAGTAGTATATAGAGACTAAAAGTCTGGCCTTTTGCCTTTTATGTCTACTCAACGATTTCCTCTCTTATAGGTCCTAATAAAGACCTATGTATCTCTAACCTAGGGTTCTCTACTCTAATCATTTCTGCTGAACGATTCTGACAACTTAGAGGACTCTTCCTCTAAAGTACTAGCTAGTGATTCATAAGTAGCCTGTAATAGTAACTTGTGCTTGTTCTCTGAGCAAGTGTTGTAGTATTGTTTAAGGATAGAATCACTCTCTTCTTTAACCTAAGTTCTATATCTACGTGCTTCTAATTCTTTATTAGAGAGCTCTTGTGTTTCTAGCAATGCTATTTCCCTCTAGAAGGTGGCATTAACTTGTTTTCTCTTGTTAGCTTGCTTCTTTGAGCTACATTCGTTTGCTCTATAGCCTGACTAGCTATATAAGTAGCATAAATTCTACTTGTGTTAGCAGTTCTGTTCTTCTTAGGAAAGTTTCTTTCCTTTGAAAGATTTCTTCTAGGCAATGTTTACTTTACTATTATTCTACTAGCTATTATACTTGCTCTTGCTCCTGTTCTTATCCTAACTTCTACTCTCTTGAACAGATTTTCTGAATTCCCACAGACAGTTATCTAATTAGATAACACTACTAATTATACTACTAATGTTAGTGAAAACTATATTCTGTTTTGCTATTTCTTCTTAGAGGTATACCTTTAATCTCCTACAGAAGAGTTCTATAAGAGCGAGGGCGTTCTATCTAGACTTGTTTCTATACTGTTAGAAATTATTAATATAACTAATAGCTGATTCTGTCTGTTTCAGGTTTAAAAGCTTTTGTATAGCTATTTAAATTGCGTTGAAATCTCTAAATACCTTCCTAATTACTACTTTAAATCCCCTAAAGGATTTAAACATTATCTAGGTGTCTCCTATTAATCTATTGTTGTCTTTGTGTGTAAAGAAGTCCTCGAGGTAGGGTTAGGCCTAGTCTAATACAGCTCCTCTTAGATAGGAGATTATAAAGATTAATCGTGAGTTATAGTTATTAGTAAACTTGTCTATGTTAAAGTTAAAGTAGATGTCTATCTAGAGAAGAAATAACTTAAGTTTGTTTCTCTTTCTATAGTATATATCTAGGAGCTTGACTTAGATAGTCTCAAGTACTTTAACCTTAAACAGTTTAGGTGTATTAGGTATGCTAGCGTTGTTGTAGTTGGGGTCCACTGGTGCTAGTTTATTGTCTAGTAGTAGTGCGGCAGGGGTGGCCCGGGGTTAAGTTCTCTTAGTACTACTAGAGAGAGTTAATAAGTTAGTTCAGCTAGTGTTAGGACTAGCTGTAGTAGGCTTTAGTAGAGTTAGAGCTATAGTAACTAAACTTCTAAGTAGATGCTCAAAGTGTAACGAAACTCACTTTTATACTAAAAGTAACAAAGGTAACTTAAGTCTCAAAGGTTGTTATATAGATAAGAGGTTTAGATACACTAGGTGTTTACTCAAAGATAAACTTGTTACTTAAACTCAAGATGTCAAAACAAGATATATTAAAAACTAAAGTAAAGTTAAGCATAAAGCTCCTATCTAATAGCAGATGTGCTAGTTATATATAGAACCTTTATTCTCTTAGAGCCTAAAGAGAGCTCTAGATCCCAAGCTCTAATACAAGCTCCTGCAAGCTCCTGCAAGCTCCAACAGTTATGTGACTGTATCACGTGATAACTATACTATAGAAATCCTTGGATCGTTTAGCTAGTCTAACTGATCCCCTTCGGCTGTAGGTTCCTTGTAGATGTGCTTGACCTGTCAGGGCGCCGCCTAGTCTTTACTAGTCCTGTGCTAGTACGTGATTCGTGACAACTAGGTTAACACCTATCTAGAACTTCTAGATTTAATTATTTATAATACTAGTAAGAACTTTATAAACAAGGAGTTTAAGTAATATATAGGTTTTATAGGAATTTATACTAAGGTTATTGTAACAATACTATCTTATAGGTCTAACAAAAGTAACTAAGTCTCGTTAGTTAGTATATAAATAGAGAGTAAAGTATACTAGGTTGTTTACTTAGAAGTAAACTTATTACTTATATTAAAGAAGTCAAACAAGATAATTAAATTAATAAACTAAGTTAAGTATAAAGCTTCTATCTAATAGCAGACGTGCTAGTTATATATAGAACCTTTATTCTCTTAGATCTATCTAAATCTCTAGATCTCTTTAGATCCCCTTAAGATTTATTGAAGTTTATAATATAATTATAACTAAAGGAAATCCTTGAATCAGCTAGCTACTCTAGCTGGTGTCTATTATCTATAACTACTTAATAGTATCTTATTCTATTAAAGCGCTGTCTAGACTTACTTGTTATATACTAATATATAATTTGTAACAGTTATACTTATAGAGGCTTATAACTTTATTAGAATAGTTAAGCGCTACTATACTCTACTTAGGAGAGTATACTTAATTATAAATAAGGAAATACCTGACCTTACTAAATACACAGCTCTCTAAATAACTTTTAAAGCAATTAATAATATAATAGAATCTAATAGCCTTGTTTCTACTCTACTTATATTTAGCGCTTATTCACGTATAAGTGAACTTAACACTATCTTACCTTCTATTAGCTAGCGCTTAGGTATATTTAAGAAGGCTATAGAGAATCTATGTAAACTCTAAGCAAAACACTAAATTAACAATGCCCTTAATTAGTATAATAGCTCTATAAATAGCCTCCTCAAAGACCTGCCCCTTAATTTAGATATACTTGTGTAGCGTAAACTCAGGAAATAGACTAGCTCTTTTACACTTGTAGAAATAGAAAATAAGAAGTATATTATTAAACTTCTAAGAGAACCTATAAAATTCTACTCTATAGTAGTAAAACTCTACCTTACAGACCTAGACTTCTAGACGCTACTAGCTACCTAGGAACCTGAAAACTATAAGAAACCTAAAGACTATAAGGAATTTCAGCTACCTATATTACCTAAAGTTATTTAGCTAAGGCGTAGCCTAGGTAGGCTATTAAAGACTTAAAATCAAAGGCAACTATAGGAACAACTCTATAGCCAGCCTCTAAAGCGTAGCCTAGAGAGACTACGAAAATAACTAGACACCTTAAATATTAACATCTATTTCGCTAAAGACGCTACTTCTACTATCTCTGCTTTTAGTTAATTTAAGTACTTCTAGTAACAAGAAGTTAATAGACTAATTAGACGCGAAGTCTTTGAATAAATCCTACTATATAACCTACTAGAAGATACTAGAATATTTAATTCAAGGTTTATAGACAGCATCAAAAACAAGAGTATAAATAAGATATATAAGAAATTAAGACTTATTATCTAAGTATATAATAATGAAAATAAATCTTAAGTCCTAACTTAATTACCTATAATTCAACGAGTAAGCTAGTGAATTATACTTATTATAACTGCTATATACTCTAAGTTAGATGTTTACCTAAGAGATATTACTTAGACATATATCTAGTCAACTACAAAGCTAAACTAGAAGTTTTATATACGCCTGCTACAAGGAGTCTCTTAGTAGAGTAGTATCTACCTTAAAGTTATAAAACTACTCTATAGTGTACCTAAAGCTAGAAACTACTAGTTTAGCACCTACTACAATCACTACCTTAAGAAGCTATATATAACTTAATCTATACACAACCCCTGCCTACTTTCTATTAGTATACTAGACTAATTTAGAATTATTAGCCTATAGACCGACAACACTCTAATACTAGTAAACATAGAGTTTGCTACAGCTAAAGAGAAGGAATTAGAGAAGACTAAATTTATTTTAAAACCTAGAGAGCAACTTACTAGCAAGTACCTACTTGAATTTAATAGTAGCAAAGTCACTCTCTAATTAGACAGCTTAATACTCTTAACCTAGAAAGGCTATACTAAGTACTTAAAGCTAGTGAGTACTTTACTAATAGACCTAGTAAGCTCCTAGAGCAACGTTCGCTAGAGTACCTTAATCAGGGACTAGTATATAGCCTAACGCGTACGTAGAGCCTACCTAGCAACAGTCTTATAACTAGAGTCTACTTTTAACCTCTTCTTTGCTGCCTAGAAGCTTGACTCTTAAAGCTAGGACATTACACTTCTTAATAAGTAAATTCAATAGTTAATTAACAACTCTACTAGAGGCCTCTAGTTTATTAAGCTAGACAAAAATACTCTTAGACTAGTTATATTCACTAACTCCTCCTTCGCTAATAATAAGGGCTTTACCTCCTAAATTAGCTATGTTCTTGTACTAGTAGATAAGCTAGAGAACGCTAACATTTTACACTAGTTCTCTGTTAAGTGTAAGAGAGTTACACGAAGCGTTTTAGCCTCTGAATTATATATAATAAGCGCTGGGTTTAATATAGTTACGTCTGTTAAGGCAACTCCAGAAGCTATTCTTAGTCTCAAAATGCTTTTTAGAGTTTATACTAACTTAAAAGTTACTTTATAAGTGTCTAGTTAAACTTAGGACTACTAAGGAGAAGTGTCTTATAATAGACATAATAAGCCTACAGCAAGTATATAAGTAGCGCGAGTTTAGCGAAATTAAGTAGATTAATAGTAATACTAACCTAGTAGACACTATAACAAAATCTAAGGCTTGCTCTACTCTGCGTAATCTAATTAATATAAATAAACTTAACATTAAGGTTACTAAATAAGTTAAATATATAATTAAGTAGGAAATAAGAGATATAATTAGTTAAATAAGATAAATGTTTCTTTTCTTTAACCTTTACTGTCTTTACTACTTTCTAGCTACCTTTAAAGTAGGCCTAGTGTTGTTATATATTCCTAGTAAATAGTATCTTACTGTCACGAATCACGTGCTAGCACGAGACTAGTGAAGACTAGGCGGCGCCCTGACAGGTCAAGTACATCTACAAGGAACCTACAGCCAGAGGAGATTAGTTAGACTAGCTAAACAATCCAAGGATTTCCATAGTATAGTTATCACGTAATACAGTCACATGACTGTTAGAGCTTGTAGGAGCTTGCAGAAGCTTGTATTAGAGCTTGGGATCTAGGGCTCTCTCTAGGCTCCAAGAGAATGAAGGTTCTATATATAACTAGCACGTCTGCTATTAGATAGGAGCTTTATACTTAACTTTACTTTAGTTTTCAATACATCTTGTTTTGACATCTTAAGTTTAAGTAACAAGTTTACCTTTGAGTAAACACTTAGTATATCTAAACCTCTTATCTACATAACAACCTTTGAGACTTAAGTTACCTTTGTTACTTTTAGTACAGAAGTGAGTTTTATTATACTTTAAGCATCTGCTTAGAAGTTTAGTTACTATAGCTCTAACTCCACTAAAGCCTACTACAGCTAGTCCTAATACTAGCTAAACTAACTTGTTAACCCTCTCTAGTAGTACTAAGAGAACTCAACCCTGGGCCACTCTCGCTGCACTACTACTAGACAACGAACCAGTACTAGTGGACCCTAACTACAACAACGCTAGTATACCTAATATACCTGAACTGTTTAAGGTTAAAGCACTCAAGACTATCTAAGTCAAGCTCCTAGATATATACTATAGAAAGAGAAATAAACTTAAGTTATTTCTCCTCTAGATAGACATCTACTTTAACTTTAACACAGACAAGTTTACTAATAACTATAACTTACAATTAATCTTTGCAATCTCTTATCTAAGAGAAGCTACATTAGACTAGGCCTAACTCTACCTCAAGGACTTCTTTGTGTACAAAGACAACAATAGATTAATAGAAGATACCTAGATAATGTTTAAATCCTTTAGAGGATTTAAAGTAGTAATTAGGAAGGTATTTAGAGATTTCAACGTAATCTAAATAGCTATATAAAAGCTTTTAGACCTAAAACAGACAGGATCAGCTATTAGTTATACTAATGATTTCTAATAGTATAGAAACAAGTCTAGATAGAACACTCTTGCTCTTATAGAACTCTTCTATAGGAGATTAAAGGTATACCTCTAAGAAGAAATAGTAAAACAGAACATAGTTTTCACTAACATTAGTAGTATAATTAGTAGTGTTATCTAATTAGATAACCGTCTGTGAGAATTCAGAAAATCTGTTTAAGGAAGTAGAAGTTAGGATAAGAATAGAAGCAAGAGTAAGTATAATAGCTAGTAGAATAATAGTAAAGTAAACGCTGCCTAGAAGAAATCTTTCAAAGGAAAGAAACTTTCCTAAGAAGAACAGAACTACTAACACAAGTAGAATTTATACTACTCATATAGCTAGTTAGGCTATAGAGCAAACAAATGTAGCTCGAAGAAGTAAGCTAACAAGAGAAAACAAGTTAATGCTACCTTCTAGAGGGAAATAGTATTGCTAGAAACACAAGAGCTCTCTAATAAAGAATTAGAAGTACATAGATATAGAACTTAGGTTAAAGAAGAGAGTGATTCTATCCTTGAACAATACTATAACACTTACTTAGAGAATAAGTATAAGTTACTATTACAGGCCACTTATGAATTACTAGCTAGTACTTTAGAGAAAGAGTCCTCTAAGTTGTTAGAATTGTCTAGCAGAAATAATTAGAGTAGAGAACTCTAGGTTAGGAATACATAGGTCTTTATTAGAACCTATAAGAGAGGAAATCGTTAAGTAGACATAAAAGGCAAAAGGCCAGACTTTTGGTCTCTATATACTACTATAGGACATGATTCTATTCCTCTCTAACAGTATATTATTAATAATAATTAGGTAGGTTATATCTACTTTAGACACAAGGGTTCTAGACACATCTCTAGAGAAGAGAAGGAATATAATTATACTATAAATCATAATAAGACACTACTGTCTAAGGAATTCTACTACCTAGTAGAAGGAGAACTTTAGGCTACTTAGACCCTAGGTCTCTCTATAACAGAATAGGTACGTCACTGACTACAACTAACATCTAACTAGATATTAGACAAGTAGTTTACAGGAACACTACTAGATCATTGAATAGAAGTAGAATATCAACAGATATATAAAGTAGTATATGTAGATTAAGAAAAGGTTATATTGTGGCGGGGATTCGTTGTCGGCACGAAGAACATGAGGTTCATAGTCACGTGATACAGGGCATGCCCTCAACCACTAGCGGCCTGGAACCCAAGGCAGATATCAAGGCATAGACAGAACAGTTTATTTTTCTATGTTTTTTTTCTTTCTTTCTTCTTTTAGTTTAGAGATATATATTTTGGGAGTTCAGTGGGGAAGTAGTTTTCAATTTAATTTTGTTTGTTATTCTCTTTTGCCTTTTGTTTTTATTTATTTCTTTACTTGAGTTTCGTGCCTAGTGCTATTGGGACGTGCTATACTTACTTTTCTGCCCCTTTACAAATGGTGACCAACGCAGGGAGGAACGTAGTCAAGTGAAGCTATTTGCACTCTCAAGTAAAGGAAGGAATGTTAAGAGAAAAAGAAAGGAGTACCAAGACTCTATGGCCTGAATAAGCGCGAACCAAGGAAGGAGAAGAATAAGGACTAGAAATGAGAAGATCTTAGCACTACTAAGAAACAGACGAGTAGCAACAAGGGCATGGACCTAGGACAACGATACAATATCAAAAAAAATCATTAGATGGAGTAAGGTGTAGAGTCTCTTAAATGAGATTAGTCTATTGTTTTAGATTTTGATATTAAGGAGAACAAGAGATACTCTAGAAAAGGGGATATAGAGAATCAAGGAAAAAAGAGGAAGAAAAAAAAGAGAAAAAAGATTAGAAGATAGCAGAAAAACAGGCAGAGGACAGAACTGAAGAAGAAAGGAGGACAAGAAAAAAGAGATTAAAGACAGGAATAAAGGAAGGAGAACAACAAGATTCAAGTTTAGATTCAACACTCTCAGAGAGACCTTCAACACTAGACAATATTACTTTACCTATGTAACCAGATCCAGAGAGCTCTTACAACAAGTCCTAAGAGAACCCTTAATTTATACCCTGAAACAACATTTAACACAATACTTTAGCTACTAACATAAACAACACAGGTAGTCTGAACGTTATACAAACGGTAATGCTAAGTGCTGTCTCTCCTAGAGCACTATTTTTCATTAGTTAGAACATTACTGAGTTCTTGGAAACATAGGACAACCTTACAGAAGACTATACTATAGAAGGTAAAGCAAAAAGGAAGAGAATCCTTTGATACATAGATCTAGCTTATTAACACAAAGTAGAGGTAATAAAGGAATACACACAGACACTATACAATAAACTAGCCTTTTATACTGTGATCAGAAAGAAATATTAAGACAGCAACGACGAGTACCTTAAGAACAGCTGTAATTTCCTTTAAGCTCTTGTGTACTAGGCTAGAGAAGGTTCTATTGACACAAAGACCTTTATCTCTCTTTTCCATTAAGTATTGTCTAAACTTGACAATCAAGGACTAATCGAGAATCTTGAACAGTTGAATATGTTTATAAATGAGCTGCCTAGTAGGATTGTAAAAAGGATTGTTAAGGAACACAAGGTAGATCAAGGTAATAGAGCAACTCTCAATTACATAAAATTCTATGATACTACTACAAAAGAATATAAAATAGATATAAGTGTTAAACGCTTTTAAGAGAATAGAGATCTAAATGCTTACAAGGCTAAAATAGAAAGTTTTGAAGATATTATCAAAGGAGTAACTACTAGAGGACCTTACAACGCCAAGCACCTTTCAAACACTACTACTACTTCTTGTCTTAACACGCTATCTACTATTACTACACAGACAGATCCTATAGCAAAATCCATTGATTAATTAACAAATATCTTTGATAAGCTCTTAATCTATTAGGCTGAAACTATCTGAATGTACGAGGCACAAGCTCAAGCTTTCTAAGCACAAGTATAAGCAGCTTAGATGTAACCTTTCTTCTCTAGTAAAAGAGGAGACTTTTCTAGACATAGCTGTGGCAGAGAATTCAAATACAACAATAGGGAGACATACCCTCGCTAACTCGAAAATAGTGGCAGAAACAATCCTATCCCAGCTAACTCTAGAAACGTGGAAATAAATGTAGTATATAGTTATAACTTATATGACTAACAACAGATTTGCTATGTGTGTTATAGAAGAGACTAAAATAGCAACTAAGACAGCTTATATCTACACACGTACTTAGGTCAATGTCCTCTTCTGCGCGAACTTATAGTAAAAAATGTCTATTACTAGAACAATGTAAAGCAACTATGCATTAGGCTCTATTAGCTAAATGCATTACTACTAATGCTCTAAAGCAATACTCCTTGGGTTTCTTAGATTATCTTATATACTGTAGGCACAGAGTAGGACTCTAATGTCTTAAGACAGCAAGAGAACAGACAACATTTAGAGACTTAGAAGTTAGAGGCTAGAGAAGCTTAACTTAGAAGAAAACCAACAACCTAAGAGAGTGTTACTATTCTTCAGAAACCAGAAACATTAACTATTAGAGTTTGACTAGAGATAATTGAAGACAAAGAAGGAAGGAGCATCAATGACCTAGTAGAGGAACTGTCGCAGGAGGTGAATGTTTATAGTGTTAGAGCACCTAAAAAGAGAAGAGAATTAGTTTAGAACAGCGCCAAGGAAACACTAGATTAACATATAGTGTTAGAACAAAAACTACTAAGACTAAAGACAAAGAGGCCTTTGATATACATACTATAGGAATCATCTGAGCCTACTACAGACATAGAAGTCAACAAGACAGTTACTAGCCCAAACGCTCAAATACTTGAACCAGTAAAGGAGACTACTCAGAAAAAGACACTAAGAACTGTAGACGCTTGGCTAGTAATAACAAAAGAGATAAAAGAAATCCTAGATGCTATTAGATCTATAAACCCAGAACCCTCTTTGTATACACAACTCTAGGTAGACACTACTCATTGGGTAGAGTACTTCTAAACTACAAGGGAATTATAGGCTGAATTCTTGTCTAGCTTTAGTAGGGTTAAACCAGACAAAAGAACTGTTAGAGTAGGCACCTTGAGTACAGTACTCAACTAATACGCTAATCAAGGTTGGATTGTTACTACTCTAAAAATAACTGTTACTATGCGAGGATCCAAGAACTCAGAGGATAGTTTTGTAATACTTAATACTAGAGCAGAGTACAACATAGCACCTCTAAGCCTAGTAAAACGTCTTGGTTGCCTAGTAATAAGCATCAAATACCTGAAGCTAAAGACAGTCTCTAGACAGGTTTTAAGATTCTCTAGCATATGTTATATACAGGTTGAAGTCACTAAAGGCATATCCTGTAATATAGTCTTCTTCTTGATTAAGAACTTGCTAATTGTTCTGTTAGAACAGCTGTTTAATTAGAAGATGTAGTTAACCTTTGAGTATCTATTAGATGAATCTACAGAAGCTGTAATAACGAACCTAGAGTCAGGCTCTAGTTATATAGTTACTGTTATCCTACCTATGTGGAGACTATCGCGAAACAAACAGGCCTTTGTAGAAGAAGGAGAAGAAGAATAACAAAGGGCTGGCATTTTTCCTAAGCTAAGTACTAGCTACAGAGAAAGGAACTTGAGAGTTAGAGAGAGTTTTTTAAATTTATCTAGCAGCAGGATAAAGACTATTCTATATATTTTAAATTTTGTATTATTAGTTTCTAATTTTTGATTTGAGAGGAGACTAAGAGAGACTTGTGGAGAGGTTGATTCAGGTCCTAGAGACATGCTACTTATTTTTCCTAGTTAGCGTTTGTCTTATATTATTAATAGAATTTCCTTGTGTTTTAAAACAGAGTTGACAGGAAAGAGGATATAGAGAGTAAGCCAGGGAAGATCTAAAGCATAAATTAGGCAGGGAAGAAAAGGAGAGGGAAACAACATTTCTGGAATTACACAAGTCAATATAGTATATAAATTAAAAGCAAACAAAGTACAACTAGTTAACACAAGTGATAGAACAGGAGACACGCTGGGCAGAATACCTGACTAGTACAAGAAATCAAAAGCAAGAGAACACTACTAAGAGCATTTAGGACAATTCAAAGAACACCTCCTTCCTTGGATTTCAAACATTTAGAAGGGCTTAAGATTAACGAAGGAACGAATAGAGTAGCTTAATATTGGAGACTAGCTATATGCTTGAGAAAGAGAAATGCTGGTTGAAATACTACTAAACTACAAAGGAGTAATAGTGTTTGACTAGGTTAATTACACAAAGATATACAAAGATGTTTACCTGCTAATTAAGATTAAGACAATAGAGTATCAAGCCTGGCAAGAGGCTAATTTTCTATGTCCTTGGTTATTAATTCCAACAGTCACTTAAATGCTTAAAGACTGACTGAAAAGAGGAGTTTTAGAATACTGTGATAGTCCTTATCAGAATCTATAGTTCTTGGTAGCAAAGAAGACAGCTAGAACCTATAGGCTTATTAATGCTACAATGAAAATGAACTTAGTTATATTAAGGGACGCAAACATGCCTCTGTTGGTCGACGAGTTTTCAGAGGAATTTACTAGCTACTGTTATGTGTCCTTGATTGACTTCTTCTCTGGATATAATCAGCTTATACTCAACAAAAGAAGCAGAGACATAACTACCTTTCAGACCCTAATTAGCTTACTCTGAATAACAACACTACCCCAAGAAGCAACAAATTCTATTGCCTAGTTTGTTTGAGTAGTAATAAGGATTCTCGAAGACCTGTACTCTAATATAGTACTACCCTTTGTTGATAATATTAGGGTAAAAGGACTATATATAAAATACAACAACAAGGAATGCCTGCTAGGAGTCCGAAGATTTGTCTTTGAGTATATCCAGAATCTCAACAAAGTAATAGACTAAATCAAAAGAGTAGAAGCTTATATTAGACCAAAGTCTCAGTTCTATTAAGATAGAATGAACATTATAGGCTTTGTCTGTGGAGCCAAGGGTTACTGTCCTACTAGTTCTAAGATTATAAAGATCCTTGAATAGTTACTATGTAGGAATGCTACTAAAGGAAGAGCGTTTGTGAGCGTCTGTGTCTACTATTGCATATAGATCAAAAACTTTGTTATAATAGCTAAGCCTATCTATTAACTGTTCAAGAAAGAAGTGAGTTGGGATTAGAGACCTAAACAAGATACTTCAATAGATAATCTCAAGCTTGTACTTATAACTGCCTCTATTTTAGTGAAAATCTAGTATAGACCTGAGTAGGGAGATATTATTGTTGGAGTTAATGCTAGCCTTCAAGGATAAGGAGTCACCTTAGGACAACTAGACGAAGCTAGCAAACTACAGGTTACAAGATATAATAGTGGCCTTTGGAACAAAGCAGAACAAGGCTATAATACAACAAAACAAGAATGTAGAGGCATCCTTAAAGTATTCCGGAAGCTACAGTACTAGTTGTACAGTATATATTTTATTCTTGAAACAGATGCAAACGTTCTAGTAGCACAGTTAAACAGAGCTATAACAGATCTGCCTAGAGCTCTTGTTACTTAATAGATTGCTTGGATTCGCCTGTTCGACTTTGAAGTACGTCACGTGAAAGGCACCAAACACACGGCAGCAGACAGATTATCGCGAAGACCACATACTACATCAGACGACATAGATGAAAAATACAATGTTAACATCAATGACTAGGTTACTACTGAGCTCAATTATCTGTCTATTTCACTGGTTAGGATTCAGGCTGGGGTTCCTGCTCACGTGATACAGGGCATGCCCTCAACTACTAGCGGCCTGGAACCCAAGGCAGACATTAAGGCGTCGACTGAACAGGACATGCAAAGCAACATGTAGAACCAGGACCCTTTAGGCAGCGACTATTCTGAAGAATCCCAGTGTATTACAAGATGGCTGACTACACTTGAACGCCCTCCAGGGATGTCGTGATTAGAGTTTCGCTCTTTTAAACACAAAGCTACTTAGTTTAGTGTTAGGGACAGACAATTGTGGAAAAACTAAAGCAAGACCTTTGTTCCCTGACTAGTGATAGATTTAGAAGAGAAGTGACTTAAGATCCTAGAAAAACTTTATAATAAAACAGGACACAAAGAAAGAGAGTCTACATATGCCAGGGTAGCTGTACAATACTACTAGAACAACTGCTGGATAAGCGTCAAGAAATATATAGTAAGCTACAGAGACTGTTAACTCACATCTAGAACTTGACTAGAAGAAGCACTGTACCCTCAAAAGGCTAATAGGTTGTTTGTCAAGCTTGTAATTAATGTAGTCCACATGCCTATGAGCAAAGGCAAGACAAAGCTTGTAGTATGTAGAGATAATTTCTCTGGATGAGTCAAAGCAAGGGTACTAGTAAAAGCAGATGTAAAATCAATAGCTAAGTTTATTTGAGAAGATCTAATCTGTAGACATAGGTTATTCAATTGTCTTATAGTTAATAGAGGTCCTGAATTCAAGAAGGAAGTTATTAATATATTAACTACCTATAGTGTTAAGCGGGTTTAAGTGTTAGCATACTATGCTCTAGGGAATGAAATGATTAAGAGAGGCTATAAACTAATTACTACGAGACTACTTGTCTTAACAAGTAGCAGTACTAGCAAGTAGACTTGTTATCTTAATGCAATCCTGTTCGCAGATTGTACTACTATACATGTACCTACTGGCTATATACCTTTCTACCTTGTATATAGGCGAGAACCTGTACTCTCAATTAAGGCTAAACATCTGACATAGAGTACTATTAGGTAGAAAGAGATCAAAACAAGAATGTAGTTACTAGAAGCCCGAGCTAAAATAATCGAAATAAGAGATAAGGGTATAGAAGAATCTATGCTATAAAAGAATCAACATTGACAGAATGGCCAAGAATACTTTAATGTAAGCTACTAAATTAGATTAGAACCTTTCGAAATTAAAGACCTTGTTCTCTGCTATAATACATTTCAAACAGATGTTGACAAATCATCAAACATAAAGCTTGCCTATTAATGGCTAGAGCTATTTAAAATCAGTAAAGTAGACAGAAAGAAGAGAACTTACTGGCTCACTGAACTAGATGAGACTAAGTTAGCTAGAACATTTGCTGGGAACAGACTAAAGAAGTTCATTGAAAGAAAGACATGACCCACCTCTCTAGGAGCTATAACGAATCACAAACAGAAGCTGTTAATAGAAGTAGGCATTCCTTAAATTATAGAACAAGAGAGGCGTAAGTATGTATGATTTAAAGAAGACTGGGAATAGGAAGAACTGTGTTACCTTACTCTTATTCTCTTTGATCTTTCCCTTTAGAAACAAGGGCGTCTCTATATTAAAGGGGGGACGAACATTTATTTCCTTACTACTATTATTTCCTTGGAAGTTTTATTTTTCCTACTTTTTATTTTTTTTTTATTTTTATTTTTATTTTTATTTGCTTTGGGAGAAGGCTTCCATTTTAGGCCTAGCGCCGATCTGCTGACTTGTTTGCTCTAAATTAACACAAACAGGCCTTAACCTCTTCTACCTCCTACAACAATATCACAAACAAGTACTACTTATTTACACAAACTAATAGCAAGAAACTATACACTACTAAGCAACTCTCAAATCCAAGAAAAAAAGAAAACACCTCTACACTTCTCTAGATCTGCTAGAAACCTACCCTTACATCAACTATGTTAACCCCACAGAGCTAACAAAACATAGATATTGCTATTAGAGCCTCGTTGGACATTGTAGGAGTCCAAATCCAGAATATATAAGAAGCTCGAGACTATGTAGTATACTATAGAATCCAAGACAGATGTATTGCAATTATGTAAGTAAGCTTAAGCCTACTCAGAATCAAGGAGAGATACAAAGACCTTTTGCTAGACTAGGCAAACAGCCTTGCAGACCCTTCTCTCTTTGGACTCACAGACGAACTAAAGGACAAGTTAACATTAGAAAATAAAGCAATTGCTAAAGCTGTGATTGAAATCAGAACCTAGAGGAGCAAGAAGGAGAAGAGAATAGCTATTTTGCTATATAACATTCCTGACCAACGAGGTTAAGTACTTCACTAATAACTTAAGGCCCTTTTCAAACATGTAGGGAAGAACTTCTTCATTGACCTAAACACTCTCTTCAAAAATACATCTACATATAATAGTATTCAGCTTCTAAATAACGAAATTCTACGCTAAAATCAAAAGCTAAAACTAGGAGGAGGATAGCACAAGAGAGGTGGATTGTTAGGCAGAGACATTAAAGCTGTTATAGAGAGAGTTAAGTCTAGAATTCTAGACTAACACATCAATCTACACAATGATAAGTTAACAGAATTTAGACTAAAGATTAGTGAATCAAGACTTCTTGTAGATGGACATCTATATAAAGAAGTCTTTTCTTAGTTCCCTGACAAAGTTGTTCTTGAAGAACTAATTACAGTTTTAAACATACAGCTAAACTAAACTACCTCTAATTAAAGTAAAGCACTAGAAACCCCAGAACTATCAAGAAAGAGAAAAGCTATAGAAGGAGTATTATATAAGAACCTGACAAGCAAAACACTATTAAAGTATCTACGAGTCTAACAACAAACTAAGATTGTTGAAATTTTCGACTATACATGTAACATAACAGAAAAATAGAAGGAAGGCTTAGATAAGTACACAAAAGAAGTGCTAGACTTCTACTGTCTAATAGAACTTATTAAGCTAATTAAGGAATGAGTTCTCGAAGAACAAACACTACAGCCCTGCTACAAACACGTTCAACTTCTTGCTAAACACCTTGATATAAAGACTCAAGGAGTAACACACAAAGAACTAATGTATAGAATGTCAGCTATTTATAATCAATCCTTTACAGACAGTTCCTTTTATAAGTTATACTGTCACTCTCAAACTATAGATTTCTTTGTCTAGACATCATAAATTCAAGCTATCTGAGACAAGCTCTTACTTGGAACTAAACGTTTTACACCTGCTGAACTAGTTGTCCCTGAATTCGACACTAGTACCCTGAAACCATGGTCCCTTATTGTAAATATTGACTTAGAGCATGAACATTACAGGGTTTCAACAAAGTTCTTCAACTAGCTTATAAATAACAAACAGATAGTAGCTATCCTTAAAGATGAAATTAGAATGTACTACTACTATTTACAATCTACAGGAAAACAGCATGTTAGGACTCTCTCTAATATATATTACTCAATTTTCTAACAACTTATTCGCTAGGATCTTGGTCTTTACACAGCCTAGGTAAATCTTCGCAAAGACAAAGAAACCTGATTAGTAGCGTACCCTACAGCTACATAGTGCTACTACACAAATGAGGATACTTGTGAGGTCGACACATGTTTTTACAAGGGGGACACTAGACACTTAGGAAAAATCACTGTACTCTAGGATGAAGTTGTACTTGCTGGGAATAAAGAAGACACCTTCTTGCTTAATACAGATCCTAAAGTTATTACAAAATAGCTCAAGGACATTAGCAAGACAGGTAGATATATTAAAGTCTCTTTGGCTCTACATCTCCACTAACTAGAAAGGATCTATGTGGAAAATCAAGTTAGATAGACCAAATGTACTCTAAACGCTAGTGATGTCCTTTTTACAAGATCTAGTGTTCCACAACAATACAACTACAAATTACATACTACACGTTTCTCTTATTCAGCTAGTTTTGTTGCTGTTGATAAGAACAGAAAGCTCGAGAATAGAGTCAAGTATAATAACGTTGTGAAATAGCACAGGAAGCTGCAGACCCCTTTAGTGCTTTAATATAGTAGATCTCCAGAGCTAGGTGGCTTTCGTGCTTCTGTTCTATTAACTAGACTTGGAGCTCTTTTAGACTCTTTAGTTAGACGACTCGATTTCAATGATTAGAGTGTCTGAATTGAGAGAGATTCTTAGCTATAGAAGGATAAGAAGGCAAATGACATCAATGTTATTAAGAAGTAGCGCGCAAATACAAAGTTACACATCAAGGTTGCCTATTAGGAACTCTAGAGTACTAAACAGAAAGTGTATAGCAACAAGTCATACTTCAAGTAGAAAGAAGCTCCTAATGTTATATATGATTCTAATAACAAGGTTATTGATCTAATAGAAGACCTTGAAGAGGAATACCAAGTATAACTTTCTAGTAGTCCTAGAAAGAAAACTTCACAAACACTAACCTCAGGCGATTTTGTTATTAAAGATCTTAAAGATAGAGACGATGGAAACATAGGCGGGGATGAGCAAGACTTGTATAGGTCTGAATGAGAGTAGAGGATAAGACAGAAGAAGTGTTAGGAGGCAAGGGTTTCTTTTCTTTTCTTTCTGAAAAGTACCCGAGGGCGGGCACTTATTGAAGGGAGAACAAATGTAGCGGGGATTTGTTGTTAGCACAAAGAACATAGGGTTTATAGTCACATAATACAGGGCATGCCCTCAACCACTAGCGGCCTGGAACCTAAGGCAGATATCAAGGCATAGACAGAATAGTTTATTTTTCTATGTTTTTTTTCTTTCTTTCTTCTTTTAGTTTAGAGACACACATTTTGAGAGTTCAGTGGGGAAGTAGTTTTCAATTTAATTTTGTTTGTTATTCTCTTTTGCCTTTTGTTTTTATTTATTCCTTTACTTGAGTTTCGTGCCCAGCGCTATCGGGACGCGCTATACTCGCTTTTCTGCCCCTCTACAATATTCTTTCTATGGGCTCAGAATACTATAGCCTAGCTTAATAATGCTAAAAATAATATATTTAACATTTACTATATTAGACTAGAACTGTATACTACTTTAGGAGAAAGTTAATTTTATGTAATTACAACTATTAGGGGAAAGAAATTACAGGTTATAATTAATTCTAGAGCAACAGGCAATTTTATATCCCTGAAAGCCTATAAGAGACTTAACATCCTAGTTAAGAAAACGTTACTCTATATCTTAAGTGTTGTTAATAGAACTGATATTACTTACTAAAACAGAGTTATTAACTAGTGAACTATTCCTACAAAGACTATTATTGACAAACACTGTTTAGATATATAATTTAATGTTATTAAGATAGAGAACAAGGAAGTAATACTTAGTATACCCTAGATTTAAGAATATAATCTAGACATTAACTAGAAGAAACGTAGTATTACTTTTAGTTAATGTGACTATATATAGTTGTAACTACAGGGCTAGAAGGAGGTTAGTACTACCTCTTCCAAAGTGCTAGGACACCTAGCCTAGAGTCCTCTACAGGTTAGCCAGACTGCTAATAATACAATACCTGTATAGTATAAGGAATTTACAGAGTTGTTTGATAACTCAGAGGATATATAAGCCCTCTCTAAACATTAGCCGTGGGATTATGAGATTAAATTAAAGGAGGGTTATAACCTCAAGAAGTAGAAACTTTAACCTTATAATTAGAGGAACTTATAGCTTCTTGAGAAGTATATACAAGAAGGGATTTAGAAAGGACATATCTGAAAGTTAGACTTGCTAGCTACTTCTAATATACTTATTACATTTAAGAAGAACGATCTGAAT
Organism: Hymenoscyphus fructigenus; assembly: GCA_001414455.1. Classification (NCBI taxonomy): domain Eukaryota; kingdom Fungi; phylum Ascomycota; class Leotiomycetes; order Helotiales; family Helotiaceae; genus Hymenoscyphus; species Hymenoscyphus fructigenus. The sequence goes on from LKUV01000094.1 coordinate 41,706, forward strand.
AGAAGAGTTTGTGTTAACTATAGAGACGTCAACAAGGCAACAGTTAAGGACGCTTATCTATTGCTAGAAGGTTAGTACTTATAGGACAAGTTAGGAAAGGCTAGAATATTTACTAAACTTGACTAGTAAAATGCCTTTAGCTTAATATAGATTAAGCAAGGGAACAAATAGAAGACAGCCTTTGTCTTGTCATTAAGCCTCTACAAGTACACAGTAATACTGTTTAGTCTAATCAACGTACCTACTACTTGTTAGAGATAAAATAACAAAATACTTAAGGATCTTCTAGGAATAACTGTTATCTGTTACCTAGATAATATCCTTGTGTTTTTAGAAAGATTAGAGGACTATGAGAAATATATTAAGGAAGTCCTATAATAACTTACAATAGTAGACTCTTGTCTTAAACTTTTGAAATATAAGTTTAGAGTAACTTGTACTATCTTTCTAGGATATACTATTACTCCTAGACAAATGGAAGTAGACCCTGAGAAAGTTAAAGCAATTCTAGAGTAGAAGCTACTAGAGAACATAAAAGACGTCTAATCCTTCTAAGGATTTACTAACTTCTGTTGATAATTTATTAGAGACTATACTAGAATCTTGAAACCTATAACAAACCTTATAAAAAAGGATGTTCCTTTTATATAGGACAAGGTTGTTGAAGTAGTATTTCAAGTAATAAAAAAGAGGTTCACTAAGAAACTAATCCTTAGGAACTATAACGCTAACAAACCAAGTACTGTAGAGACAGATACTTCTAATATAGTAGTTACTACTGTACATCTTTAACTAAATGACAAGGGGAAACTTATGCCTGTGGCATACTTCTCTAAAACACTGGATTTAGCTTAGCAAAACTATAGTATCTATGAGAAAGAGCTTCTCGCTATAGTCTTGGCTTTAGAACATTAGAGGATCTACTTGTAGAGTATAAAGTACTAGGTATTAATTCTTACTGATTATAAAAACCTTAAAACATTTACAATAACAAAGGAACTTAGCAACAGACGCCTTGTAAGGTAGTCACAAACCCTTGCTAGATTTAATATATTAATTCACTACGTCAAAGGAACTGATAATCTACAAGTAGACACCTTAAGCTGTTAACCTAGTTACAAAGGAAATAAAGAGTACAAAAAGATTGCAATCTTAAAGACTCTAGAAAATAGAGACCTGGCACTAGCTATACACGAGATAGTAGTAATAGAAACTAACAACCCTTGGACAAAGAGAATCTAGGAAGCCTAGGATTCAGAGTAGCTAGCTCTAGCTAAGCAAGGACAAAATAACAAAGAATAGTATACTAACAGAAGGTTACGTGTCTCTAAATCCTACGCTAAAGAATTTGTCAAAGAGTACTATATAGCCCTAGTATATAGTTACTAGAGAGTTCAACGAACCCTCTAGCGAGTTAAGCAACACTACTATATTGATCGCCTATTAGTAGTAGTCAAGGAAGTAATAACAGAGTGTAATACCTGTACTAGGAACAAGGCTTTCTACTATGTACCTTATAAACAGATAGGCACTACTCTAATACCACAGATACCTTGGAGATCTATATTATAGGATTTTATAGTCAAGCTACTAAAATCCAAAGACCTAATAACAGGAGTTATATATAACTTAATCCTGGTTATTGTTGAACAACTTATAAAGTATATAGTACTTGTACTATATATAGAAGCAAGTATAGCAGAACACTTAGCCTATGCATTCTTACAGGAAGTAGTCGCTCTACATAGTCTACTAGAAGAGATAATCTCTGACAGAGACAAACTCTTTACATTAAAATTCTAGACAGCTCTCACAGAACGTCTAGGTATAAAGAGAAAGTTATTAACAGCCTTTTACCCCTAGACAAATAGAGGTACTAAACAAATAAATTAAGTTATTAAAGTATACTTAAGATGTTATGTAAACTATAAACAAGACAACTAGGTTAAACTTCTACTACTAGCATAGTTTACCTATAATAGTTCAACAACAGAAACTACACTTGTTACACTATTCTACACTAACTACAGGTATGAATTAGTTACTTATTAGGACCTATTACAGAGCACTGTTGATAATGACAAAGTAGGACTAAAAGACTATAAACTCAGGGAATTACACAAGAAGCTTGTAGAGCAACTTTAGTTTGTAGTAGAACATAATACACACTACTACAACAAACGACGTAGTTAGGAGCTAACGTTAAAAGAGAGAGATAAAGTCTATTTAGTTAGAAAAAACATTGACACTAAAAGACTAAGCAGTAAACTAGACTACAAAAAGCTTAGACTATTTAAAATCAAACACGTCAAAGGACCTTTGAATTATGAACTTGTGCTACCAAAGACTATAAATATCTATCTAGTATTCTATATATCTCTGCTTAAACTAGCACTACTGGGAGCACCACTAGCCCTACTCACAGAGATCTAACCTGTTAACCCTAACGTAGAATACAAAGTCAAGAGAATTCTAGACTATAAGGTTGTCAGAGGACAGGTTAAGTACCTAATTAAATAGTTAGATTACCTATATTTGGAAAACACTTAGAAACCAGAGAGAAGCCTCACCTAGTGCTAGAAGGAACTTCAGGAGTTCTACTACCAAAACCTAGACTTGCCTATATCTTATAGTCAGCTAGGAAAGACAAAAGAAAAGATAAGTCAAGACCTAGGTCAAGGGCAGGGTCAGAGATAGCAGGGTTAGAGAGGGCTGCTAGCCTAGCTGCTTCCTCCTCTCTCTGTTCTCTCTCCTTTTCCTCTTCTCTCTCTTTCTCTTTGACAGCGTCGAGCTTGTTAAGCGTCTGTAGTCCCCGACGAACTATGTTAATTCCACGCTTATACAACTCTTGTTAACGTTACTCAAGCTCGCGGACACAAGCTAGACTAGCTATAGCTGCTTTGAAAGCTATATCTCTTTCAAATTTTAGACACTCCTCTTTGAGATAAATGTTCTAGAGGTCATTGTTAGATGACTAGAGGGCGTTACATCTAATGCCTCAACAAACACACTCCCTGTACTTTTGTGACTTGTTGTTTAGAACAAAGCATTTTTAGTTATACCAACGACAGTTAGAACAAGGCATAATTTTGGAACTATATGCTTAGATAGTTTCAAAGAGAAGGGTACGCTGTTTATATTTCTGTGCTTTAGAGGACATAATAAAGGAAGAAAAGGCTAGTAGCCTTCTAACAATATTTCTTAGGTTATACTTAAGCGTAGGGACATGCTAGGCTAAGAAGGGGATAGTGTCACGAATCATGTGCTAGCACAGGACTAGTGAAGACCAGGCAGCGCCCTGACAGGTCAAGCACATCTACAAGGAACCTATAGCTAGAGGGGATTAGTTAGACTAGCTAAACGATCCAAGGATTTCCATAGTATAGTTATCATGTAATACAGTTACATGACTGTTGGAGCTTGCAGGAGCTTGCAGGAGCTTGTATTAGAGCTTGGGATCTAGGGCTCCCTCTGGGCTCTAAGAGAATGAAGGTTCTATATATAACTGGCACGTCTGCTATTAGATAGGAGCTTTATGCTTAACTTTACTTTAGTTTTCAATACATCTTGTTTTGACATCTTGAGTTCAAGTAACAAGTTTACCTTTAAGTAAACACCTGGCGTATCTGAACCTCTTATCTATATAACAACCTTCGAGACTTAAGTTACCTTTGTTACTTTCGGTACGAAAGTGAGTTTCGTTACACTTACATAACAGCCTAGTTAATTCACGTACTTTAGCTTATATAAGTAGCTTGCTACTTATATACTTAAGCTTACAGGATCTAATCTCTCTTTACCTTTACTCTTTATGTAATAAAGATATAGGAATACAACTACTTATTATATTACACTTTATAACTACTAAGTTATACTAATAATTAGAGTTCAGATAAAATTATTAAAAAAATTCTAGATTAAAGTAGAAGACCTTTAAAGTAACTTTCTTTATTTTATTTTATTATCTAAATTACTTAATATAATCTAATTAACTAGTAAGAGTTTAGATAAATATAGCTTTATAAATAAATTAAATATTAGTATAAGTCCCTCTAGTTTATTATATTACTCGAATAGAAGTTCGTTTAACAACAATGTTAGGCTCGAGTTTCTTAAACCTTGGTCTGAATCAGTCTGTACTACTCGAATACTACTTGAGTAGTACTTAAGTAGTGTTGAGTATAGTAGAGTAGTACTTAAAATCGCTTGAATAGAGTAGAGTAGCAGTTACTACTCTACCCTATCCTAATCATTTAATACACTGTTGAGTTCTGATACTTGAAAGGTAGAAAGAGGTGTTTTGCAATACTTAATTCCTCTCAGCGAACTGCCCTTGCTACGAATGAATAGTCTTGATATTCAGCAATTGACAAGACACGATTCAGCATTTGAAAATGACACCGTATGCTGTAGAAAGTAATTATAGAAGCGATGCGTATTCGAGGCGTAGCTCGTAAGCATGACCAAAGGATTATATTTTATGCAGTAGTACTATCCGCGCTTCACTACATTTGTACTCAAATTTAACCTAATCAGACGTGCTTTTCTAAGTTGCCCTCTCTTTTGCACGCAATAGATAATGGTAGGTTGTTATCGTAGCTGAATAATCGAAAGCTTAGTTTGCCCACCCTGCCCCCCCATTTTCAACATTGAGCATGTCTGGAAGGATTCGGCCAAGACTAATAATCCCATGAGTTCCCCTTTTGGTCAAGTCAGCCGGGTCAGCTAAATCCGTAAAGTGGAAAATGATATTCAGCTCCAGGGGACAGCAACTCTCAAGGAAGTTTCTCGCTTAATATTTCATGGTGTTGTGTTGAGGGGGTGTTGAGGGACCCTGGAAGTTTAGCTGGCATCTTTAAATACCACCGCAATATCACTCTTCGCGAACATCTCAAATATTCTTCATTCCATCTTCCAGCAAAATGAAAATCAGCATTCTTCCTCTCTTTCTGCTCTGGTGTACTTCATTCGTATTGGCTGAAGAAATTCTGATTGATTATAATGCTGGCATCGTGGATGGCGTTCCACTACCTGGAGATCTAGCGAGTCTGGTGTTTTCCACCGAAGTGGGTAGGACGATTGCCCAGATTTTAGAACTCAACGTCAGCGCTCAAGGTAGTCCTAAAGATGTGGTTGATTTGAATGATGTGTCTCATCCGTGTTCAAAATGGTACTTTAACTCCTTCAAAGCTTGAATTTTTCCTAACAAACTCCAGGGCTCATGTCTCCGTCAGACTCACCGAATTGTTCAAAAATGTCACAACCAGAGAATGTACAGACGATGCTCGAGCTGCAATAAGAGCCGGGTTTCACGATGCTGGGACATGGTCAAAATCCTTGGCTTCTGCTGGACAAGACTATGGAGGTGCAGATGGCTCCATTTTCCTGTTTAGCGAAACTACTCGCTCTGAAAATAACGGCCTCCAGGGTATCGTCAATACACTAGGTCAGCTGGCACGAGATTTCACGGTTGAGGTCTCTGATATGATACAATTCGCAGCAGCCCATGCAGTGGTAACCTGCCCTCTGGGGCCGCGAATGAGAACATTTGTTGGCCGCAAGGAAGCGACAAAGCCTGCACCTGACGGGCTGCTGCCCAGTGCAACATCGGATGCCCAGACGCTTGTGGATCTCTTTTTCGACAAAAATATCGGGCCCTTGGATCTCGTTGCATTAGTTGGGGCGCATAGCGTTAGTCGGCAGTTCACGTTCAATACTACTCGGGCAGGCGAAAGCCAGGATTCAACGCCCGGGGTATGGGATACTAAGTTCTATGAGGACACTATCCGGTCGGATTTCAATACTGGGAAAGGAATTTTGACCTTCCCAGCAGACAAGGCACTGAGTTTGCATGGTCCACTCCAGGAAGAGTGGAATGGGTATGTGGTTCGTCAAAATGATTGGGTAGAGCACTTTTCAAGAGCATACCTACGATTGAGTTTGGCAGGAGTCAAGAACATTCAAAATATGACAGAGTGTGAGTTTCCAAAATTGAGTGTCATTGGTCTTCGAAGTACTAAAATTTTTTGTAGGTACCGATGCTCTGCCACTACCGGTTACCACTTTTCCGTGAACTGAAGGGAATGATCTAATTTTTCACTGTTGATTTTGTTTTGTAATAATTCGCTTGGTAAATTATTTACGCGGCAATAGGTGGAGGTGTTGCCAAAGTCCTTCGCCTTCAAAAACAGAAAATTGTAGCTCTCCTTGCCTCTGATATATGGCAATGTAACTAGAAAGAAGTAGATAATAGTACTTGAGTTTGTGATGCAATATCCTTCTTTGTTTTCTGTGGAATGTTTCTTTTCTATAAGGTAGATCGGTGCAAATTGATTTGTGAACTGGAAGGGCGGCGCTCATGGCAACTTCCTCGCTTACTACGCAACAAAATTGAACCATTTCTCATATAAGCCAACACAATAAGCACTTTTCGCAACTGGTGTACTATAAATATTTGAAATAAAACCATGGTAGGAGGTAGCTTCGCAGACTAGATACAAAAATGCGGACCTATGAACTGACTATTTGAACCCCAACATTCCGACCTCTCAAAACCCACTGCAAAAACCCATCACTTACGACCAAGAGCACCACTAAGACTAAAACTCACCTTGTTCGCTCAAAAAACTACAGTCATTTGGCCTCCGTGACTTGAAGTAACTGTGAGTGTATCCAACCGCCGTTTCAAAGTTACTTCCAAGACATAATTACCATTTCCGAGGGATGTCATCGGACTTTGGCCGAGAGGGTTGATTCCAGTTCCAGTCATGATGAGAATTGGCAGAGGATCTGTTGTATGCGAGCTTAGTGCTTCAACAAGATAGCGAGTAACACCCTGACCTCGGTCTTCGGTTGCACTAAGAATAGTGACTGTGTCGGTTCCAGGAACGGGTGTCGACGTTGCGACGGTGGTGGTGATTAGTGTCGTGGGCTCGGTGGCGGTAGGACTTGGTATCACAGCTACACATGGTGTTGTCAAAGGCGCTCGTAGTCCAGGATATGGGTCAAGCTGTCCAATAAGTGGGATGGGCGCTTCTATTGTCGAACCAGGGAGCGCTTCAATAAATGGTCCGGACCCCTGTGCCAGAAAGGGAAAATCTTGAAAGTCTAAATACGATAGAAAATCGCTAGTCAGTCTCCCATGACAATATTTGATTTGGAAAAGAAAGTACTCAATTATTCCGAGGAAAGATAACTTACTAAAGGGGAACATTTCATCACCAAAAACTGTCAACTCGGGCATGATGAAAAGAAAGACAGGTTGGATGAAGACTCCAGCTTCGAGCTCATTCGCCGTTGTTGTAGTTCCAGTAAGCAATTTGAACCCCACATTCTTTGTCATCTGGGAGTTTTCTAGTTAGATTTTTGCTTGTTGAGGGGTTTTGAAAGTTCGGGAGATTCAAAAATGAATCTACTTACAGGTGCTGCGTTCACATTACCCAGACGAAAGATTGCTCTTCCCCAAATGTCACCTGCATTCTGACCCAAGGGTTGAACAAGTTGAAGATTTCGCTCTGTTTCTTCTCCTGTGCACGGGTCGACGTCGAGTGCATACCATTGCATTGGGGTGGAAGGATCTGTCGTGAACGCCACAGCACGTGTCTCCCCTTGTTCGGCATTTCCAGGTGCTGGGACACCAAGTCGGGCAACTTCGACGCGGATATAGGCAGCTAAGAAGGAAAATCCCGTTAGAAGTAATTTTTGTAAGCTTTAAGTTGTGACTTGCGTTTTTCACGAGGGGCTGTGTAAAATGCCAAGTTAGCCTCAAGGGCGTACACGGCGAAGAGACCATTCTCAACCTGCACACCGTTGATCGTTACATAATCGCCTACCATGAGTGGTGCCATCAAGTTTGGATCAGGATCAGTTGCAGTTCGAGCGAGTGCACCCTTGAATTGACTTCACTTTAGGTCAGCAATTTCACGATTGTGGCTTCTTTTCTTCGCTTACATAAATGTTGGAACTTGACCGTTGATGACCCTATTCTTCATGGGACATAATGGATCGTCAGTTCCATTGGAGTATCTCGGAATACAGAGGGGAAACCCAGTAGCAGCGGTTACTGATGGACTTTCGGCATCCACTGTCCACAGTGGGTGGTCCAGGTATTGGAGCCCATATCGACCTATTTTGAATATTAGCGTTTTATGCCACACGCTAATGAAGCGTAATAAGAAAACAGTTTGAACTTACCGACGGGGTCATTGAGACGTGCTTTGATACCAGAACCCGGAATGGCAGAGTTACCAGATACCCAGAACTCACCCGTTTCAAGATCAATAGCATTGACGAAACCTTGAATGATACGAACCGAGGACTGGGCGAGGTAGACAAGACCGACAATATACGAGTCTCCCACTCTGTTTCCAATCACAGTTGCTTCCCAAGTCACTCCTGGTGCTCCAAATTGTGGGAGTTGTGCAGTACTGTTGACAAAGAGTTCAGACCACAACACTGAAATCGAAGGAAGTGTAACGTAGGAATTTCTCGGCACAACCATTGGAATGCCATCAATAGTAATGCTACCTCCCGAGAGAATATCTGACTGGTTGGTGACGGAAATTCTGATAAAACATTAGAAATATTTCAATATAATTAGAGGTATCTTACGCATTTATCATTCCGATGTTGCTGAACTGACTTGGGCCATATGGTGGAGCAACATTGTTAAGCTGGGCATAACCCAGACGGAACAATAAAGCGTTCATTGCCAGAAACGTGAGTTTTATAGCGAAGGATTTCATCTTGGGCGAGTAATTTCAAGTTCGATAAGCCAAAGGAAGTTAAAGTGACTTTTGATTGTTTCAAGAAAAAAAATTTCCAATACAATACCTTTATCTCTCTTAAGTAGGCAGTAAGCAGTACAATAATGGAAAGATGTTTGATACCCTGAGGGGTTGGGAGATTCCGAGTGAGCCCAACCCTTATGGAAGAAGAGTGGAAATTGCAACTGCCGGGTATAGAATTGACAAAAAGGAGTCATGAGACCTGCAGAACAGAGCTTGTAATTAAGGCCCCTGTTAACATAATTCTCGAGGATTTGCGTAAACACCATCACGATGCCAATCTCTCAGTGTGCCTCAATGTGTAGTGCCGCTTGGCCAAGAATCAATATCCGATGCAATGCGAGTGACTGGAACCTCCATTATTAGTGCGATAAGATGAATGACTGTTCAAACATACTATATACACCAATAATTATGATGTATTTGAGAATTCTTGCCATGCGCTCTTTCAAATGAGAGGAGAATTAACTCTCACCCTGGTGAGAAAATCGACGACATACACCTTGCACTCTCAAAAGAGTATATGCCCCTCGTATCTAGTGCGTGTTTCGTTAGTTAAATGGCTCATTTATCTTGGCAAGGAGTACAGACTCCATCCTTGATAGGGGTGTGTAAGACTTACCGAACGCTATTGAAGGCACTCCGGTTTGGCCGGTTCTATCATACAATAGAAGTCCAGACCTATTTACGTAAACCTGAGGCTTTAAAAATAAACACCCAATAATTCACAATTCATGCGAGCTTTTTCTTAAGAAGAAAATTATACAGAAGAGGTTTTGAACTCTCATCGCTTTCTCGGCTTGGGTCTCAAAATCGTCGATTTCGTTAAGCAAATTGGGAACTTCTCTGCCTTATCTTGTGGGAAATTGAGTCCATGATCAAGGTCTGTTTTCCTATGGAAGTGTATGGGGAGCGAATTAGAGTAGTGTTTACACGAATTGGTTTGCTTGTGCCATGTACTTGTTTCCTCGAACTGTGCCTTGTTCTTGTGTCGTCGTTGTCACGAAGAGGCTAGGTCTATCTTGGCGTGGCTGCTACGTGCATGTAATAGTACATGTCCCTTGTATTTTCGCATTAAAACACCTTTTTGGTCGTATGCAAACTTGGCAGCGAAGGGGGCACGTCCAGAAGGGGGGCTGGCATGGGCAGTATATCCTCCACCTGGGTACCTAGCCATCCTGGTTCACCTAGCCGCAAATATCAGTGAAATCTCCCAAGCGAGCCTGAAGGCGGGGAATTCAATGAAAACCGGGGTTTGAAAGGTTGAGGGAAAGGTCGAGGGGAAGGTTAAGGAGTAAGCGGGGGTGGGGACAACGATACAGAGCTACACAGGGGTTTGAAGTACTTTTGTTTTTTTTTCAAACTTTGCAGCGAGTATACCCGGGGTTGACCCACGTAGAGCAGTACACTACGGTAAACTCGGGCTTTGACTTTTTAGCTTTTGCATTTTCCTAAATCGGCGCGAGGCAAACAACTTCATCTGTATTGTATCGTACGTATTGATTTCACGACCACAGATAACGTTTTTCGTGCCTATTCTAGGAATGTCGTAAGGATGACCGACCATCCATATGGGATTGAGGAATCCCAACACGACGAGTGTCTTACAGTAGGATGGACAACTGCAGCGAGTTCATCATTTTCAGTGGAATCCAGGAACGGGCCGCTGGTGCCATGCAGGAAGATGCACGTTATTGTTATTTACAGTACTGCTCCGCTTACACATGCTTGTCTCTGGCCCGGGCCGTTTTTTAGCCGTTTATGGTTGCCCCGGAAGTATACACGCGCCCGCCAAGATCACTATGCACACCACCTCCCCCTATTCCCGCTATCCCAACAAGGTTTCCTCCACACTCTCACACCCCCACCTTGCTGAAAGTTACCATATTGAAACAACGATGGTACGGTAACGCCTCCAACTCTTCATTGAACCTCACACATGCATTTATTCGCGGAAGCCTCCCCGGAGGATTAACCCGCCACGTGGGGACGTATAAAAGTTCTGGCATTTGGTATGTACCTCGGAGAATTGTTTATATTAAAATGATTCAGAGAGGTATCAGTACTGAGATAGACTAATCAAGAATGACTTGGTCTTGATAACAAGTGTACTTCGAATTATTGCTAATTAACTGCTTTGCTGTTATTGGGTAAGCTTTTGCAAAGGATGGTTTCTGCCAGAGATTAAAGACATAAACAAAACGATTCTATGGAAGATACAGCTCAGCCAAGATTCGATTCTTCTTTCCGGCCTTTGAATACTTTCTAATTCAAGTACAACGCCTGGCGGGGGGGTTCCGTATCCAAGGGTTACCTCCCTCTATTCTTGAGGGTTATTGCAAAGCATCTACGCCACCTTCTCGTATTCCTCCAATGTAACGATTGCAAGGTCTCTCCTCCAAACATTCCAGAAATATGTAGTACACATTATTAGAGAAGCCTCCGACTTCCCGAGAAGAGACATGGGCATAAATGTCGGCCAAATCAAGTCTCAATTCTCCTAGGGGAAAGTGAAAAAGTTGGGGGTCGATTGTTGTAATCCGAAAATTACGCCTTCAGCTGAACTCAAACTACACCCCACTTATTAGTCTTCAATTCATACTCTCACGGAGTATCCGAGGTGTCTGACCCCCCCATCTTGTGGGACATTCAGTGATAATATCAAGGATGAACTCACAGTTGAGCATATGGGCTAGACTGGTTTTGGCTGAAACGTTTTTCATATTGCTAAGTGAACAGGAAAGCCTACAGAAATCCTGATCCTTGAAAATCTCAACCGGGATACTTTCTTGTTTAGGGCTGAGATTAACATAGCTGGCTTCATATGTCAATACGTGAACATGGAAGTAATGCTTGAATGGCATGGTTATGCGCAGGCTAATTTACATGTGCGAGATAACTGGCATATCTACTGTAACTCTGAAGAGTATCCATTGACCAACCGTAACATTAGACTTGACGTTAACTCAGGCTGATCGAGTTTGGGGAACGATTGCAAGACCCCCGATCATTGTTCCCCAGCACCCGTTTATCTCATTGTAGTAGTTTTCTCCAACTTTTGATCGAGATCGCTTAGGAGTCTCGAATGATGCTTTTAGATACCCTAGAATGGGATAGACAATTCTTAATTGAGGGAAAACAATGACCAAATACCCGAACTCCCCACCAGGAATTGCAGGAATTCGTAGCTATTAACTAAGGCACCTTCCCTTTCTATAATTCTCCTAAATTTTCTAGAATAATAAGGGTAGCATAAATCTAATTGCCCTAGCTTTATAGGATAATCGAAATTATTTTCCGAGTCTTCATTAAGGGAGCAGTGTGTAGGTGCTCTTCTCTTGACCAGTTACGAATTCCTACACCCCCTGCTGCCCTCTAATGCAAAAACTGCACGAGGACACCCTTTCAGCACATTAAGCCGATGACAAGTGATTTCAAAGTAATAAGCTAGAGAAATGAGACTGCTTGCCAAGATCAGATATTCTCTTTTTGGGCACTTCTCCTATTAACCGGATACGCAGTTTAACGTGGCTTCCTTTTTTTTCTGTAGAAATGTGATCTCTGAAGTGGCACACATGATGAGTTTTGATTTCGCATCACAGACTATAATCCACCTATGCACAGAGAGGCACTGTTCCAATCATGCGCGAAACGAAATGTGGAAATAAGTCCTGCAAATAGGCGCAAACCTAGAGATCGAGAACATGGAGGGACCCCGGAATCAATAGTTCGAGAAAGGGGGGAAGTGTGCAAGACCGGCGAGGCTATGCAAAAGAAACAATCACTCATCTTCAGGAGGGTGCGATATTTTGAGGGGGCTGTTCGTCGAATTCGGTGTAATGAGGACTTGCGCTGAGAAAGAGACCGCCGATAAATTACTTATATAACATCACTTCCCTTTGCCAAATTTCACTCAATCACTCATTGTCCCTCCTCCCAAAAGCAAGGCTTCTTTCTGAATTTGAATCTCATAACCTTCTTTACAATGGGTTATAAAGGTTTGTTACTTCACTTGGGGTTGCTTAGCCGAGTTGGTGCTGTTACTCTCCCTCAAGCTGTTACACTTCAAAGCAACGGTATCGACGACTGGTTGAGTCCTCGGTATGTCTTCTTATAATGAGATCCCATTGACCCTGATGGCAAGAGACTGACACCATATTTCACCAGTTATGTGCCATTTCAGGCTCCTCTGCAAATCATGCCTACAGCACAGCCCAAGGCAACTTTCACCGAGCCGGAAAATGGTACTGTTATCGACTTTTTCGAAATTGATATTCGCCAATTTACTGCTCAAACGGTATTCAACCTCCCCTGCTCTTTAATTTATCTCTGAAGTGTTTTACTTACATTTTGTCTATAGTATCCTCTCTCTTCCGGGGTTGGGCCAACTACTTATGTGGGCTACGATGGAATTGCTCCAGGACCAACTTTTAACTTGGTGAGTACCTAAATTCTCGCCTTTTCTACTCCTCAACCATCCCCAAAAGAGTAGACTGACTCAGAGACTCTATAGACACGAGGACGTCAAGCTGTGGTTCGCTTTGTCAATTCTTATGACCGTCCTTCCTCGATTCATCTTCATGGCAGTTATTCCCGTGCGCCGTGGGATGGCTGGGCCGAGGATACAACAGATCCGGGGCAGTTTAAAGTATTTCGAATCTTTGTATACCGATAATAACCTGCTAATCATTCTTCAACAGGATTATTACTATCCAAATGGTCAACCTCAAAGGACCCTGTGGTATCATGACCACGCGATTGGAATAACAGCTGTAAATGCCTATTTTGGACAAGCCGGTATGCATTACTCTTTCTGTTATCACTTAATCGCTAATAAACCCAGGATTTTATATCCTCACCGACCCAGAAGCTCCAACCACTTTGCCGAGTGGTGAGTATGACATACCTCTTATGATTTCAGCAAAGCAATTCAATAGAGATGGTTCGCTATTCTCACCTATTGATGAGCGAGTCTCTCTCTATGGAGACGTTATAACTGTCAACTCTGTACCATGGCCAGTTCATCAAGTCGAGCCCAGAAAATACCGATTCCGTCTCCTCGATGCAAGTGTATCTCGATCCTTCAGCTTATATCTTGTAAGTGTTTCATCGAGATCATTCCCTGTGACAACCAACTAATAAGCACCAGATTGACGAAGCGAACCCATTGGTTCATCTACCCTTTGATGTAAGTGATAATTATGCTTTGACTCTCACTTTTCACTATCACTAAATTTCAACAGGTCGTTGCATCTGACGCTGGATTCCTTGACCGCACTGTCAGTACGACAAGTCTTGTGATTTCCATGGCAGAACGATGGGAAATCGTGATTGACTTCGCTTTATACCAAGGAAAGAAGTGAGTCTTCTAGGCTCTTATATTTTGGCATTTCCGTACTCATAGTCTAATAGTTTGATATTAATGAATGAGAGAAAGTTCCAGACCAATGAGGATTACCCTGAAACCGATAAAGTGTGAGTATCCATCTTGAATTTGATTTTGACCACTCGCTAATTTTGCAACAGAATGAGATGGTCTATCGGGTCTATCGTTTCATCAGACAAGAACAATGGTCCGCTTCCAAGTAATCTAGTCCCATTACCAGACACAGGATCACGCACAACCGTTGACCACGAATTTGTGTTCGAAAGACAAAATGGACAGTGGATGATTAACGGAGTCGGCTTTGAAGACATTCCAAATAGAGTTCTTGCAAAACCCCCCCAAGTAAGTGTTTTTATCGTGGTGGAAGAACTGTTGCCTGACGAGTCTTGGAATCGCGCTCGCGAAGCAAAGCACTGAACTGGATTATATACTGACGTGAAACGCACTATCCAGGGAGGTGTCGAAAGATGGCGTCTAGTCAACAAATCAGGGGGATGGTCCCATCCAATTCATATTCATCTAATCGATTTCAAAATAATTTCCCGTACTGGAGGAAGAGGAACCGTCACCCCATATGAAGCAGCGGCTCTTAAGGAGTAAGTCAACATGCCAATCATGAGGAGGTTTTTACTAACTTGCTTTTAGTGTGGTATATCGTATGTAATCATCCCTCACTTCTGAACTGTTTTCTAATTTGTCAAATCACAGTCGGTGAAAACGAAGCCGTAGAAGTCATCGCCAAATACCAACCATGGGCAGGAGTCTATATGCTGCACTGTCATAATTTAGTTCATGAAGACCACGACATGGTAAGCCCTTCCTCTCTTTTTTTAAATCTCCACTAACCCATATTCTTCAAAGATGGCCGCTTTCAACGTCTCATCCATCGATTTAAGTTCCTTCGGATACCCAGATGACGCTAGCTTTACAGACCCAATGGCTGCTATATGGAGAGCAAAGCCAGTGACCGGACAAACGAATCTGCAAGAGATCCAAGACACGATTTTGCCATTGTTTGTGGGACTTGGCGCTTACCCCTCGGTACCGGATGTTGAGGAGGCTCTTAAGGAGTATTATGCTCTTAATGGACAGCCAGCGGATGGGATTGCACCAAATGTGAGAGCTTGAAATATTATGGAGAGGAACTAGAGATGCTGGTTTCGGGGGAAAGGAGGGAAGTTGGAAGTGAAAGAGTTCTGGTTGTTTGTCTCGTTGTGTCTTTCTTATTCTTATGGTTGCTTTCACTGTCAAGAAGGATGGCATATTTATCTCTTTACATATATGAGTCTAATTCAAATTATCGTTACATGGCAGATGCTGAAAAGAAATGAAATCGCCGCGAGTGACCCCTTGATTGCTCCCCTAACCTCGCTTATGATACCTATTTTTCGGTATATTTTTCGGTATATCAGAGTTTCTCACACTGGTGAACTCAATGCATTTCCTCTAATTTTGATCTATTCTGTCTGCTCTTATTTTTTGTTGTCAAACTCTCCGTGATCATCATCCAGTTCTTCTATATTATCATCGTTGTCGAATGGCTCAAGGACCACTAACTCCGGAACAAATTCCGCGTAAGGTCTCTCATCTTTAATACACCACTTCCCATCAATTCTCTGTCGCATTCGAAACAACGGACCTTCTGGGTGTGGAGAATCTTCCGGGACAGGATTTATATCGTGAACCCTCGCCCACTCTGAAGGCACCACGTTACCCATCGCGTCCACCAGCTCCTCCAACCCTTCTTCTTCAATCTCAATAACTCTTTCAACCACTTTGATGGTCAACCTGTTATTCCAAATGGATTGCTGAGCAGCTGTTTCAAGCAAAGAAAGTGCTTTCCGTCGCACAGTCGGGTTTCGACATTTGATCGCGACCATGTATACGTGCATGAAGACGTGCTCTTGAAAATAATACGCCGTTTGGTTCTTTTTTTGGTACTTTTCGAAGACTTTAGCTGACGTGTTGTATATCGAAATAAGCTGGTCAACAATGCTTGCAAATTCGTTTGCATATGCATCGTAACGGGTTTCCACAACATTAAATCTCCCTGGCAGATATAGATAAAGAATCCTTTGCACCAACTTCAAATATCTGATCTCTCGTGACTTTCCTATGCTTACTGTATCGACATAATCTTGTGGATACAGCTCGTCAAATGCTTCCAACCACTTCTCGAGCGCCGCCCGGAAATACTGGCGTTGCAATTTTGCTGCACCATCGTTCTCTTGGGTATCGTAAGTCACCTTGTATTTTTCGAAAGATCGCGCAGAGCCAAGTCCATAGCAGGTAATCTGGAACAACTCAACACTAGCATCAGCCATGCCGTCGAAACTCTTCTTAGGCGGAAGACAGAGATCGATCATATCCATCTTCAGTTCCAGTCGTATGCCATATAGAAAAGCGTTTGCGAGCCAGGTGAAGGTTGTCGTGTAAAAAACAGGGCGGAAGATAGTTTCGACGAAAGAATCAGGATCCGTATGATTGGCCTTCCAGGTGCGTATGATTTGGAATCCACCCCATAAATGAGCTATAGCTGCCTCTGTATTCTGGAGGATAGATTCCAACGCAAAGAATAAATAACAGGCCGACAAGAGAACCTCTGTTGATACCATATTCTCCGATTTCTTGGGAGTGAGGAGGCGGATAGCCTTGTTGTAATGAAATAAAGTGAGTTGATGGGCGACGGCAGCTTTAGGGTGAGCTCGTAGCGTATATCCTTCAATTAGGCTTGCAATTGCAAGCAAGGAATGCCAAACCACAGGCTCAGAGTAAGAGAATTTAAGATAGCATTGTTCCCACGTCCGCTGTTCAATTGGGCTTGCCATCGATTGGAGGGCTTTCAGACGAACGACTTGGAGTTGTATCGTGTCCTGTGCTGATCCTGGAACGGTGTCTGGGGCCCGGGGGATGTGCTTGGAGGCTACGGTGGTTTTCTTATGTACTGCTTTGGCGGCAAATACCAGTGCTCGCTCTGCAGGTTTGGCCGTCGTGGTAGAGTAGCCAGGGCAATTATAAGAAGCCGACGTACACCTGTTGCAAAAAGGCTTTGTTTCATCACATTTCAAATGTCGGGTTCTGCTCGGTAAAGGATTAGTCGAGGATTGGTTGAGGGCAGTTGAGACGAACTGACTTGCACGTTAAACAGCCACCTTTGCTCTTAAAATTTGGCCTCCTGGAACGTTTTTGATTTGATTTTCCAACAGTAACCACAAAAGGAGTGAGTATCATTCGCTCCATATTTTAAGTATGGAAAGAATGGTGTATATCGGAGGTGGAAAGACGGGGACTATAAAGACTTTATCGATTTTTGGGATGCTGAAGATCTTCTTCTAGGAGGCAGGGTATTGATGTATCGGGGATAATTATATGGTGATAGTAAAGTCTATTAAGCTTTCTTTCGGGTCGCAAGCGGACTGACATGAAGGGTGGTAATGAGAGGCTTCCAGAGTAAGCAAGCAAGGAGAGCCGGCAATTGGTGAAATCATCAGCCAGGCCAAGAATGGGCTTGCATTGATGTGTGAAAATGGTTGCTGCGCTTCAGGACGAGAACTGATCGAAAGATATATCCTTGATGGACTGGCTAGTTTGCTGATGGTAGAACAAGCTGACGGAGGAGGTGGCTGAGGATCGAAGGAGTTTCAGGGGTCACGCGCCCACTTTTCACCAAGTTGTCAGGATCACGTGCATAGAACTCCCAGAAAGATACTATTGGATCTATCTGTTGACGGGTCTAACACTGGCTGGAAGAGTTCTCTATGTCGTTCTAATTTTGGATTACTTTCTAATAATCTTCAAATTACTCTCTCCCTATAATCCACGTGACCTAGATGTCTACACCATTTCTAGCCAACCCGGCAAGCTTACTAGCTTCGAGGAAAAAACACAATATTCTGTAGAAACTAAAATTTTAAAACTATACTTAATATAGATTATCACCGAGTCAATTATATCACTAAGTTAACTACTTTAAAACCTATATAAAAAACATATAACGTAGTTTATTAGCACCTCGTTAATATCAGTACCTCGCTACTTGAAATCTCATACAAAAAACGTCTGTGCACAACCGTGCACTTTCTGTATTTATTAATAAAAAAAATCTAAAATTGAAATTTTAGTTTTATTAATATAAGAGTATTCTTAATTCTTAGTTTTTAAATATTACTTGTCTTATATTAAAGTGTTATTTAAAAAAGGAAAAATTACTAATGATTACAGGGGTATTTTTAAGCGAATTGTTAATTAAAACTAGTAAAGAATTAAAATTAATATTATTATAATATTAAACTCTTGTTTCCTTAGTAAAATTTCAATTTTAGATTTTTTTATTAATAAATACATAAAGTACACGGTTGTGCACAGACGTTTTTTGTATAAGATTTCAAGTGACGAGGTACTGATATTAACGAGGTGCTAATAAACCACGTTATATATAACTATATACTTTATATATTTATAAATAAAAATATCTAAAATGAAATTCTTAGTTTTATTAGTATATAATTATTCTTTATTTTTAATTTTCAAATATTACTTAGTGTAATATATATAGGCCTTGTAGGTTATATAACCTTTTGTCTAATATAAGGAAGCCTTTATCTACTATTATAAATTAATCAAAAATTAATTAATTCTAGTAGATAGAAATTATAGAGTTAATAGAGTTTATATAATGTTAGAGTTTAAGAGCTTCTATAAAGCAAGGTCTCTAAGAAGAGGCAGAGATTAGTTCTATACTAAATCTAATACTTGTTTACTTTTATATAAGATTTAACATACATGTATAGCGAATAATACAAACAAGCGAATAATATAGTAAAAACCTATACAAAAAATATCTATGCGTAGCTGTGTACTTTCTTTGTTTATTATTATAAAATATTAAAACTAATAATTTAGTTCTATTATTACATAAATTAATAGAATTTTAATTTTCAAAAGCTTATAAATTATAATTACTTAGTTATTCTAAAAACAAATAAAAAACATAAATACAAGAGTAATTTTAAGCGAACTAGCTAAGAAGCTTAGTAAGCTTTCAAAAATGAAAATTCTATTTATCTATATAATAATAAAACTAAGTTCTTAATTTTTCAATTTTATATTAATAAATACAGAGAGTATACAGTTATATACGAATATTTTTTGTATAGGTTTTTACTATATTATTCGCTTGTTTGTATTATTCGCTATATATATACGTTAACTTAACTTATTACCTACTATCTATCTTATAAGCTAATCTCTCTATACTTAATAAAGAGGTAGTATAATAAGTAAAAATTTCTTTAAGATTTAGAAGACTAGGTAATAAAAACATTACTTAGACTACTACTAAATAAGTTATTCTTAATAATAGAGAAAGCTTCTCTAACTCTATTAGTAGACTAGTACAGAATTCTTATAGAGACTATTTAGTTAATATTCTAGCTAATAATCTGTATATAATTAAACTAGACCTAAGTAATACTAAACTTAATACTACTTAGACTTAAGAAAACCTTCTTTGTACTAAAGTAAAAGCTCTTTAAAGACAGGAAGAGAAGGTTAATAAAATTAATTAATATATTCTCTAGTTAGAATAGAAGAAAAGCCTTATATAAGATAATCTCTAATTTACTACTACTACTACTACTATAACCTTATCTGTCTACGATTTAATACTAATATCTACTATTTTGTCTTCTTATATATTTAGAGGAAGTTAAGGTTAATAGATTAATAAAAACTTAATAGATCTAGAGATAGATAAGGATTTTATTTATTCTAAACCTTCTTAAAACATTCTTAAGTATAAATTAGGCTAAAAGAAACTTCTTAAGGTTTAAATACTAGAAGTATATTATAGAAAGTCATTTAAAGAGTATTAAATATTTATATTATTATAGAAGACAGTTTTCAGGTTCTAACTCTAGATATATTATAGATACTTCTCTAGAGTAAAAACTACTATAACTACTCTTAGAGACAAATCTTATAAAACCTAGAAAGCTGTAATAAAGTAGAATCTACTAGTATGTAAAATTTACTAAGATAGTTTTAAGACTTATCTAGCTAATATAATTCTAGCGCCTTAAATATACTCTTAAGAAGCCTTTAAAGAACTTTACAACCTTAAAGAAGTAGACTAGAAAACAGTTCTAGAACTTTATAATAGAATAGTTGTTCTAGAATTAAACTAGAATAAAAGACCTAAGAGAGACTATATTAAAATATTTAACACTATACTTACTAATTACAAAACCTGTTAGATACCTTTTATAATTCTTTCTAGAGATAAAGTAAGTTCTATATAGAAATAGCTTAAAAAGACTTAGAAAGTAGAACATTCTACTTATCTAAATAGAAGTAAAACAAAAGTAGAAGAATATAAAGACACTTCTAGCTTAAAAAACTTCTATTCAAAGACTAATAGTTTATCTAGTTCTAAGAATTATTGTTATTAAAAAACTATTTCTAAAAAAATAGAAAAAGTAATTCTAGTAGTATTCTAAGGCTATTAAAAACTAATACTAGTTAGTATAATAACTTTAATATTACCTGTTATACTTGCGAGTAATCTAGGTATATTTTAGGAAGCTGTAAGTGTTAGAAGTACTCTAAATAAGTACAAAAGAATCTAGAAAAAGTAAATATAACAAAACCTACTATTGTATCAAAAGTAACAAAGGTAACTAAGTCTCGAAGGTTGAGATATAAAAAGAAGTTTAGATGTACTAGGTGTTTACTTAAAGGTAAACTCGTTACTTAAACTCAAGAAGACAAAACAAGATATATTGAAAACTAAAGTAAAGTTAAGTATAAAGCTTCTATCTAATAGCAGACGTGCTAGTTATATATAGAACCTTCATTCTCATAGAGCCTAGAAGAAGTCTAAGATCCTCAAGCTCTAAAGCAAGCTCCTACAAGCTTTAACAGTCATGTAACTTTGTTATATAATAACTATAACATAGAAATCCTTGAATTATTTAGCTAGTCTAACTAATCTCTTCTAGCTACAGGTCTTGTAGATGTATTTAACCTGTCAGGGCGCTGCCTAGTCTTTACTAGTTATATACTAACATGTAATTCGTAACACTATCTCCTTCTTAGCCTAGCGTGTCCTCACACTTAAGTAAAACCTAAGAAAGATTATTAGAAGACTATCGGCCTTCTTTCTTTCATTATGTTCTCTAAAGCACAAAAATATAAACAGTATATTCTACTTTTCAAAACTATCTAAGTATATAGTTCTAAAATCATGCCTTGTTCTAACTACTGTTGATATAACCGAAAGTACTTTATTCTTAACAACAAGTCACAGAAGTACAGAGAGTGTGTCTGTCAAGGCGTTAGATGTAATACTCTTTAGTTATCTAACAATAACCTTTAGAACATTTATCTCAAGGAGGAGTATGTAAAGTTTAAAAGAGATATAGCTTTTAAAGTAGCTATAGCTGGTCTAGCTTGTGTTCGCGAGCTTGAGCAACGTTAACAAGAGCTGTGTAAGCGTGGGATTAACATAGTCTAGCGAGGGCTTCAAACGCTTGACAAGCTTGACGCTGCTAAAGAGAAGGAGAGAAAAGAAAAAGAAGAGAGAGAACAAAGAGAGGAAGAGACAACTAGACTAGTAGCTCTTCTTAATCCTACTACTTCTGACCCTGCCCTTGGCCTAGGTCTTGATCTAGCTTTTCTTTTGTCTTTCCTGACTAACTACAAGATGTAGGCAAGCCTAGGTTTTAGTAGTAGAACTCCTGAAGTTCCTTCTAGCACTAGGTGAGATTTCTTTTTAGTTTCTAAGTGTTTTCTGAATACAGGTAATTTAACTACTTAATTAGGTACTTGATCTATTCTCTAACAACCTTATAGTTAAGAATCCTCTTAACTTTATATTCTACATTAGAGTTAACAGGTTGAATTTCTGTAAGTAAGGCTAGTAGTACTTCTAGTAGTACTAGTTTAAGCAAGGATATATAGAATACTAGATAGATATTTATAGTTTTTATTAGTATAAGTTTATAATTCAAGGGTCCTTTAATATATTTAATTTTGAATAGTCTAAGCTTTTTGTAGTCTAGTTTACTACTTAGTCTTTTAGTGTTAATGTTTTTTCTAACTAAATAGACTTTATCTCTCTCTTTTAACGTTGGCTTCTAACTATATTGTTTATTATAGTAGTGTGTATTATGTTCTACTATAAACTAAAGCTGCTCTATAAGCTTCTTGTATAACTCTCTGAGTTTATAGTCTTGTAATCCTACTTTGTTATTATTAATAGTACTTAATAAAGAGTCTTAATAAGTAACTAGTTTATACCTATAGTTAGTGTAGAATAGTGTAACAAGTATAGTTTCTATTATTAAACTATTATAGGTAAACTATACTAAGAGTAGTAGTTTAACCTAATTATTCTACTTGTAGTTTATATAACATCTCAAGTATACTTTAATAACTTAATTTATTTGTTTAGTTCCTCTATTTGTCTAGGAGTAGAAAGCTGTTAATAGCTTTCTTTTTATACCTAGTTGTTCTATAAGAGCTGTCTAGAATTTCAAAGTAAAGAGTTTATCTCTGTTAGAGATTATTTCTTCTAGTAGACTATATAGAGCAACTACCTCTTGTAGAAACACATAGGCTAGGTGTTCTACTATACTTGCTTCTATATAGAGTACTAGTATTATATACTTTGTGAGTTGTTTAATAATAACAAGGATTAAGTTATATATAACTCCTGTTATTAGGTCCTTGGATTTTAGTAGCTTAACTATAAAATCCTATAATATAGATCTCTAAGGTATCTATAGTATTAGAGTAGTACTTATCTGTTTATAAGGTATATAGTAGAAAGCCTTGTTTCTAGTACAGGTATTATACTCTGCTATTACTTCCTTGACTACTACTAATAGATAATTAATATAGTAGTGTTACTTGATCTACTAGAGAGTTTAGTAAACTCCCTAGTAACTATATACTAGAGTAGTATAGTATTCTTTAACAAATTCCTTTGTATAGAATTTAGAGACATATAGCTTTCTGTTTATATACTATTCTTTGTTGTTTTGATTATTTGTTACTCTATAAATGTTAATGAAGTTCTCTCTACTATTAGGTAAGTTCTCTAGTATAGGTTCCTATTTAGCTAGAGCTAGTTACTCTATTTCTTAGGCCCTCTAAACCTTTTTAGTCTACAGACCTTTTTCTGTCGCTACTATTTCGTGTATAGCTAGAGCTAGGTCTCTGTTTTCTAGAGTCTTTAAGATTATAATCTTTTTATACTCTTTATCTCCTTTATAACTAGGTTGTTGACTTAGTGTATCTGTATAGAGATTATCTGTTTCTTTTATATAATAAATCAAAATGTTAAATCTAGTAAGAGTCTAAGACTACCTTGTAAGGCATCTATTACTAAGTTCTTTTGTTGTTATAAATGTTTTGAGATTCTTATAATTAGTAAGGATTAATACCTAGTGCTTTGTACTCTATAGGTAGATCCTCTAATGTTCTAAAGCTAGGACTATAGCAAGAAGCTCTTTCTTATAGATACTATAGTTTTGCTAAGTGAAATCTAATGTCTTAGAGAAATATACCACAGGTATAAGTTTCTCTCTGTTGTTTAGTTAAAGGTATATAGTAGCAATTACTATATTAGAAGCATCTGTCTTAATAGTACTTAGCTTGTTAGTATTGTAATTCCTAAGAATTAGTTTCTTAGTGAATTATTTTTTAATTTCTTGAAATACTACTTTAACAACCTTGTTCTATACAAAAGAAATGTTCTTTTTCGTAAGGTTTGTTATAAGTTTTAAGATCCTAGCATAGTCTCTAATAAATTGTTAATAGAAGTTAGTGAATCCCTGAAATAATTAGACATTCTTGACGTTCTCAGGTAATCTCTATTCTAGAATTACCTTGACTTCCTTAGAGTCTACCTCTATTTGTTCTAGAGTAATAGTATACTCTAGAAAAATAGTATAAGTTACTCTAAACTTATATTTTAAAAGTTTAAGGCAAGAGTCTACTATAGTAAGTCTCTGTAGAACTTCCTTAACATATCTCTTGTAGTTCTCTAATCTCTCTGAGAATACAAGGATGTTATCTAGGTAATAAATAATAGTTATTCTTAGAAGGTCCTTAAGTATTTTGTTATTTTATCTTTAACAGGTAGCAGATACATTAGTTAGACTAAATAGTATTACTATATACTTGTAAAGACCTAATAGCAAGACAAAAGCTGTCTTCTATTTATTCTCTTACTTAATCTATATTAAGCTAAAGACATTTCGCTAGTCGAGTTTAGTAAATATCTTAGCCTTTTCTAACTTATTCTACAAGTATTAGCCTTCTAGCAATAAGTAAGTGTCCTTAACTATTGCTTTGTTAACATCTCTATAGTTAACGTAAATTCTTCTATTTAGATTGTTCTTCTTGAATATAATAAGTATATTAGAAGCTGCTAGCAAGTCTGATTTTTAGATGTGTTCTTTCTGAATTCCTTCTTGTATATACTTCTCGAGAAGCTACAAGTTTCTCTAATTATAAGGCTAAAGCTTCTGCTTCTTAAGGTTATAACTCTCTTTTAGTTTAATCTTATAATTCTACAGCTAATGTTTAAGAAGAGCATATACGTCCTCTAGGTTATTAAACAATTTTAAAAATTCTCTATACTATACAGGTATTATGTTATTAGTAGTCTAGCTAACCTGTAGAGGACTCTAGGCTAGGTGTCTAGGTACTTTAGAAGAGGTAGTACTAGCCTCCTTTCTGCCTTACAGTCACAACTATATATAGTTACATTAACTAAAAGTAATACTATGTTTCTTCTAGTTAATGTCTAGATTATGTTCTCGAATCTAGAGTATACTAAGTATTACTTCCTTGTTCTCTATCTTAATAATATTAAATTATAGATCTAAACAGTGTCTGTTAATAGTAGTCTTTGTAGAGATAGTTTGTTAATTAATAACTCTGTTTTAGTAAGTAACATAAGTTCTGTTAACAATACTTAAGATATAGAGTAATGTTTTCTTTTCTCTAATAGTTATAGTTACAAATAACTAGCTTTCTCTAGAAGTAGTATATAGTTCTAGTCTAATATAGTAAATGTTAAATATTCTATTCTTAGCATTATTAAGCCAAGCTATAGCATTCTAAGTCTATAAGAAGAATATAACTTTCTTCTAGTCTATGTATACTACTTTATATATCTGTTAATATTCTATATCTGTCTAATAATCTAGCAACGTTTCTGTGAACTACTTGTTTAATGTCTAGTCAGATGTTAGCTGTAGTTAGTAACAAACCTACTTAGCTATAAAGAGACCTAGGACCTAAGTAGCCTAAAGTTCTTCTTCTACTAGGTAGTAGAATTCTATAGACAGTAGTGTTTTATTGTAGTCTATAGTATAATTATATTCCTTTTCTTCTCTAGAGATGTTTCTAGAGTCTTTATGTTTGAAATAGATATAACCTACTTAATTGTTATTAATAATATATTGCTAGAGAGAGGTAGAACTGTGTTCTATAGTAGTATATAGAGACTAGAAGTCTAGTCTTTTACCTTTTATGTCTACCTACTAATTCTCTCTCTTATAAGTCCTAATAAAGACCTATATATCTCTAACCTAGAGTTCTCTACTTTAATTATTTCTCTTAGACAACTCTAATAATTCAAAGAATTCTTCCTCTAACGTGCTTACAGGTGATTTATAAGTAGCTTGTAATAGTAACTTGTGTTTACTCTTAGAGTAGGTGTTGTAGTATTGTTTAAGAATAGAGTTATCTTCCTTAACCTAAGTTCTATACTCTTATACTTCTAATTCTTCGTTAGAAAGCTCCTGTGTCTCAAGTAATACTACTTTCCTTTAGAAGGTAGCATTAACCTACTTTCCCTTATTAGTTTACTTCTTTAAGCTATATTCGTTTGCTCTATAGCCTGACTAGCTATATAAGTAGTATAAATTCTGTTTATATTAGCGGTTCTGTTCTTCCTGGGAAAGCTTCTTTCCCTTAAAAGATTTCTTCTAGGCTGTGTTTACCTTGCCTTTATTTTGCTAGCTACTCTACTTGCTCTTGCTTCTGTTCTTATTCTAACTTCTACTTCCTTGAGTAGATTTCTTGAACTTCTACAGACGATTATCTAATTAGATAACACTACTTATTATACTACTAATGTTAATAAAAGTTATGTTCTGTTTTACTATTTCTTCTTAGAGGTAAACCTTTAATCCCCTATAGAAAAGTTCTATAAGAGCAAGAGCATTCTATCTAGACTTGTTTCTATAACATTAGAAATTATTAGTATAACTAACAGCTAATCTAGTCTGTTTTAAGTCTAAAAGCTTTTATATAGCTGTTTAGATTACGTTGAAATCTCTAAATACCTTCTTGATTACTGTCTTAAATCCTCTCTAGAATTTAAACATTACTTAGGTGTTCTCTATAGATCTGTTGTTATCTTTGTTTGTAAAGAAGTCTTTAAGGTAGAGTTGAGCCTAATCTAGTGTAGCTTCTCTAAGATAGAAGATTACAAAGATTGATTATAAGTTATAATTATTACTAAATTTATCTACGTTGAAGTTAAAGTAGATATCTATCTAGAGAAGGAATAATTCAAGCTTGTTTCTCTTTCTATAATATATATCTAGTAGTTTAACTTAGATAGTTTTAAGTGCTTTAACCTTAAAGGGTTTAGGTACATTAGGCATACTTGTGTTGTTATAGTTAGAGTCTACTAGTGCTAGTTCGTTGTCTAGTAATAGTATAACAGAGGTAGCCTAGAGTTAAGTTCTTTTAGCGCTACTAGAGAAGGTTAACAAATTTGTTCAGCTAGTACTAGAACTAGTAATAGCTAGTTTTAGTAGAGTTAGAGCTATAGTAACTAAACTTCTAAGCAGATACTTAAAGTATAACAAAACCTACTATTGTACTAAAAGTAACAAAGGTAACTAAGTCTCGAAGGTTGTTATATAGTAAGAGGTTTAGATGCGCTAGGTGTTTACTTAAAGGTAAACTTGTTACTTGAACTTAAGATGTTAAAACAAGATATATTAAAAACTAAAGCAAGTTAAGTATAAAGCTTTTATCTAAAGGCAGACGTACTAGTTATATATAGAACCTTTATTCTTATAGTTGCTATAGTTGACTGTTCGACTATAGTTAACATAGTTGACTCGTCGGCTATGTTGTCTGTTACGTGATATATTCTTATTTAAAAGAGATCCTTGGATTAGTTAGCTGCTCTAGCTAATCCTATAATCTATAACTACTTAATAGTATCTTGTCCTGTCAGAGCGCTGTCTAGACTTACTCATTAAATGCTATCCCGTGATTCGTGACAATTTAATTCTATGTTTATAAATATATATAGCTACTAAAAAAGCTATAGTACTAGCCTCTATTTCTAAGCTACTTCTTGATATTATTAAGTTAACTTAGAGAAACAATTTAGAATATAGAGACATTCTGAAAAAGAGGCTTAGTAAACAAGACATAAGTAGAGAACTAATTTAGATATATAAAAAGAACCTTCTCTAGTTTTATTTAAGAGTTGTAGTATCTAATAACTCTGCCTTATAAGCTTAAGTTATAAACCTTTATTATAATAACTCTTTAGTAGAACATTATAGAGTTAACAAGACTCTAGAGCTTTTAAAAAAATCCTAGTATTAGGAAAACATAGAAACTAATATCTGTCTTTATTATAGAGAATATAATATCTGCTAGAGAGTTAAGGCTAAAAGGTATATACTATATAATATATAGAGGCTGTATTAGTTATATAACCTTTCGTCTGATCTAAGGAAGCCTTTATCTACTATTATAAATCAATTAGGAATTAATTAATTCTAGTAGATAAAGTTAACAGAGTTAACAGAGTCTATGTAATATTAGAGTTTAGGAGCTTCTATAAAGCAAGGCTTCTTCTATACCTCTAAGAAGAAGCAGAGATTAGTTCTGTACTAAATCTAATACTTGTTTACTCTTATATAAGATTTAATTTAACTTATTACCTACTATCTACCTTATATGCTATATACTTTGTTAAGTAGTTTACTATAGCTAAAAAGACTCTAGAGTAAGATCTCTATAGATTTTGTTACAGGCCTGCCTCTATATAAAAACCTAGCAGAAGGTCCTAATTTTAATATATTAGAGGTAAATAGCACGTACAGAGTAGGCTACAGAGTAGGCTATAGAGTAGGTACAGAGTAGGTGATAGATAAAGTAATTAGATCGAAGTAGAGTAGGTTACGTAGCTGTTAGGTCACGTTTCTATAGAATCAGATAAGTATAGGATAAAGACTTAAAATTAACTTATTTTCTAACTATAAGAACTGTAAGAGGCTATATATACTTCTTAGAGAGATTCTAGGAGTTTCTATAGCTTACAAATAAAGTAATAGCTAGAAGAGGCGAAAGAAATGTTATAATCACGTGTTCGGCTAACCGAACCCTCTAGAACATTCTAGTATAGACTATAGTTTAAACCTAAAGCCTATTAGTAAGTAAAGTAATTATTACCTAATACTAATATAATATAATCCTTGTAGTTATAGAGTAGTACTCTAAAATAGTAAAGTATATTACTTGTTATAAGACAGTTAACTCTCTAGAGCTAGCTAGGCTAATATAGAACTATGTTTTCTTACTCTTTAGTACCTCTAATAGAATTGTTTCTAATTATAGAACTGTGTTTACAAGTAATTTTTAGTCTACTTTCTACTTTTATATAGTATATAAGTAAAGATTAAGTACTATATTCTATCTGTAAACAGATAGTTAGACAGAGTAGTAAAACTAGACTCTTGAACATTACCTTAGAGTATATTATAGCTAGCAAAAAGCTAACTAGTTTCAAAAGTTAACGTTCACTGAATTTATATATAATAACTCTTAATATTAGGTTTTGTAAGATATATCTTTTAAAGTATATTATAGTTACTAACTCTAACTTCTATAGAATTCTAAGAACAGTATTAAAGTAGAGGTACTAGCTACTTACAAGAGACTAGAGATTCTTTATAAAGAGTAGAATAAACTTTATAATATTTACTATTATATACAAAACAATCAAGAGTCTTATTTTAATAAACACCAGTTAGATAAACACTTCTTTAAAGGAGACTAGGTAATACTGTTAACAAAAAATCTTAGACTTAAAGTAGAAAAGCTTAAGCTAAAATTTATTAGACCTTTTAAGATTCTAGAATATATTAGTATATTTATATATAAGCTAGACTTATCTAGTATATATAAACAGTTATACCTAATGTTTTATGTTTCTCTCCTTGAAGAATATATAACTAAAAAGAGTTAGAAACCTTATCTTTATACCTCTAGAGAACTCCTAGAATTAGTAGAGAACAATAAGAAACAAGAATAAGAAGTTAAAGCTATTAATCACAGACAAGAAGGCTAAGGCAAGAAACTTAAGTATTTAATTAATTGAAAATCCTGGCCAGATAATTATAATAATTAGTTATCTACTTATTCTAACCTTGTAAATGCTAAGAAACTATAGTCTTTTACTTTAATCCTTCTCTTAACTACCTGCTAAGGTGTTAAAAAGCTTAAATACCTTATAACAAAGAGAGTACTCTTTAAAGGAGAAGAGAAGACCTAGTAGACTATACAAGGTCTGTGACTTTAGTTAAGATACTCTTTCTTAGACTTTTCTTCTATATAGTTTACTAGGTTTACTAAGAATTAAAATACTAAAGCTTACAAGAAAATCAAGACACAAAAAACAGTTTATTTATATAGCTTTACTATAGTTATATACTCTCTCTCTGACTTATAACTTTATATTGTTAAAAAGCTAAAATATTAACTTCTAAGACTTTTAAGCTCTTATAAAGAACTATAACACTTCTAGCAAGATCTGCTTATTCTTCTTAGAAACAAAATTATACTATAACTATATTAGTGTAGAATTCTAGAACTTCTAAGAACTTACTACTACTATAAAAATCTCTTAACAGACTTGAACTCCTATAGTTAATTTACAAACTATAATAAGTATTATATTGTTTACAGCTAAAGTACTACTAGTTAACTACCTATTTATCTCTATAGAGATATTAGCAATAAGTCTAACACCTTTAGTATAGACGTCTTTGTACTTCTTTCTTGTTATTAGCAAGGACTCTCTAAGTATATAAAAGTAATATATCTCTAGAACCTTATTCTAGGCTTTCTCTACATCTGATTCTTTAATGTAGTTAGAAAAGTTCTAGAGCCTCTAAGTATTCTTCTACTTATTAAAATTCTAATTACTACAAGGAGATATATTATTCTTATCTTAAACATAGTATTAATTTAGATAATTATTAAGACATTTCTTAAAGATATTAACAGTGTCTTCCCAGGCCTAGTATACCTCTAAAAGAGATCAAGGAATCTAGAATATTAGATAATTACTTATAAAATTCTAAAAGTAAAGAAGCTTACTAGCTTATATAATTTAGAGCCTTTAATATATTAGTTATAATTCTTTTTGTCTAGAGCAACTACATATAAGACAAAAGAATTAATAAGAAGGTACTTAAAGTACTTTAAGCATTAACCTATAACTAGAAAGAACTTAGCGAGATTAGCTTTATACTTAGAAGTCTTGTAAACAGAATAAGACATAATAAGGAATTCTGGGATATAGAAAAGAGAAGGTCTTTTAAAAGAGAAAGAAGAGTTTCTATATATATTCTAAAAGATACTATAATCTTTCTATATTTTATATATAGTATACTATACTTTTCTATTAACCTGTGATATATAGAGGTCACGAGGTTATAAGGTTATATAACTTTTCATCTAATCTAAGGAAGTCTTTATCTGCTATTATAAATCAATCAGGAATTAAGCAGTTCTAGTAGATAGAGTTTACAGAGTTAACAGAGTTAATGTAATATTAGAGCTTAGGAGCTTCTATAAAGCGAGACTTCTCCTGTACCTCTAAGGAGAGGCAGAGATTAGTTCTGTACTGAATTAAAAAGATTCAAATTAACTTATTGCCTACTATCTACCTTACATAACCTCTAGCTTCTCTTTAATGCCTTAGAACTATCTATATAAGGTTTTTATATAATTTATTCTCTTGTAATAACACTGTTTAGAACATTCTAGTATTTGTTAGTATTAGGTAATAATTACCTTACTTACTAATAGGCTTTAGGTTTAAACTATAGTCTATACTAGAATGTTCTAGAGGATTCGGTTAGCCGAACACGTGATTATAACATTCCTTTCGAATTTTCTAGCTATTACTCTATTTGTAAGCTATAGAAACTTCTAGAATCTCTCTAAGGAGTATATATAGCCTCTTATAGTCTTTATAGTTAGAAAATAAGTTAATTTTAAGTTTTTATCTTATACTTATCTGATTTCATAGAAACGTGACCTAACAGCTACGTGACCTACCCTGCTCTAATCTAATTACTTTATCTATTACCTACTCTGTACCTACTCTATAGCCTACTCTATAGTCTACTCTATATATACTATTTACCTCTAATAGTATTATATATACAAGAATACTAAATAGTGTCTTATTATAACTCTATAACAGATAAGAGTCTAATTAACTCTCTTAGTTGTAAACGTTGTCTATATCTTTGCGAAATTATTAAGTTACCTACTAATAGCTATAGAGTAATTTCATTTACTATAGCAAACAGTAACTAACAAAGATATTGTCTACTTATATACTCACCTACTATATCTACTAAACTAGACGTTTATAGTATTTTTACAAAAACAGACAAAATTAATCTTAAAGACAAGATGCTTAGAAGAGACAATAGTTGTATTATATAGAGGCTATGTTAGTTATATAACCTTTTATCTAATCTAAGGAAGCCTTTATCTGCTATTATAAATTAATTAGAAATTAATTAATTCTAGTAGATAGAGTTAACGAAGTTTATAGAGTCTATATAATATTAGAGTTTAGAAGCTTCTATAAAGTAAGGCTTCTTCTATACCTCTAAGAAGAAGTAGAGATTAGTTCTATACTAAATCTAATACTTGTTTACTCTTATATAAGATTAAATTTAACTTATTGCCTACTATCTACCTTATAATAACTAAGTTAAGTATAAAGCTTCTATCTAATAACAGATATACTAATTATATATAGAACTTCTATTCTACTAGATTCTAATCTAAAAAGCTCCTAGAGCTTTATATTCTAAGATCTTAAGCTCTAACTTAAGCTTCTATAAGCTCTAGTAGTTACGTAATATTTAACTTAAAGAAATCCCTAGATTAGTTAACTACTTTAACTAATCTCTATAATCTATAACTACTTAATAATATCTTATTCTATTAGAACGTCGCCTAGACTTACTTATTATATACTAGTATGTAATTTATAATACCTCTTCTTAGAGTTATAGAAGAAGCCTTGCTTTATAGAAGCTCTTAAGCTCTAATATTATATAAACTCTAATAACTCTATAATTTCTATCTACTAGAATTAATTAATTCTTAATTAATTTATAATAGAAGATAAAGGCTTTCTTAGATTAGACGAAATGTTATATAACCTACAAGGTCTCTATATATTCTAATAATACTCCTGAAATTCAGTGAACTTATAACTCTTATATCTATCAAGGACAAGTATCTAATATAGCTTCTTTATATAGGCAGAAGTATATTTATTAAAGTATCTTAGCTATTCTAGACTTGTCTTATTATTTGTCTATCTATTACTTATAGATTTAATAACCTAGTTATATAATAGGCTGCTCTTAGTATATTAATTTAAGAGGTAATTCTTTCCTTGAACTACTTAAAACAAAGAGATACTCTAACTGTAATATATATAGGCCTTGTAGGTTATATAACCTTTCGTCTAATCTAAGGAAGCTTTTATCTACTATTATAAATCAACCAGGAATTAATTAATTCTAGTAGATAGAAATTATAGAGTTAACAGAGTTTATATAATATTAGAGTTTAGAAGCTTTTATAAGGCGAGGCTTCTCTTATACCTCTAAGAAGAGGTAGAGATTAGTTCTATACTAAATATAATACTTGTTTACTCTTATATAAGATTAAATTTAACTTATTACCTACTATCTACCTTATACTAACCTTTACTATTAATATAAATAATCACTGTTACTTATTCTTAGTTATCTAGCTAAACTGCCTTGCCTCTACTATGTTAATCTATATGTATTATAACTATTAATAAGGAGATTACCTCTATTATAAAGCTAGTCTTATTAAAGTTATAGAAATTAGAGTTAACAATACTATATTTTACTTATATATTCTCAACTAGTTAAAATTATATACTAATTAGCTCTAGATATTTATACAAGGCTCTTTGAAAGTTATAGATGTAATTAAAACATATCTTTAACTCTAGTTGTTGTTAAATAAATTAATATACCTAGTTCTTTCTGACACGTTATACTCCTCGAGCTTTAAGCAAGAGATTTACTATATCTTTAATACTAGCTAGACAGTGTATAAATTCTCTTAAATCTAAATCAAGTATATATTGAAAAATTAACTCCTTCTCTAAGTCTGTTAACTTATAATAATTAGCTTTAGAATCAGAGCAGTAGGTTCAGCCAGCTATTCTATTAGAGAGGCTTATATATAGTACTTTATAGATCTTTGCTATAGAGTTTTTGCTTAGTTTTTTAGATATTTAAATAGCCTTGATAGCTAGAATGATTTATACTTCTTAGGTTTGAGTTTCTATAATAAATATTTAAGAAAACATATATTAAAGTTTTAAGGTATTAGAGTAGAGAAAAGCAATTCACTTAGTAATATAATCTACTTAGTAGTAAAGCATGTTAATAGATATCTTATTCTATCTTTTCTTCTTTCTTTATTTCTAAAAGAATATTAGAAAGTAACAAGAGCGTGGGATTAAGTCTTGAATTATATATTCTTCTATTCTTTTATACTATATTTATATTTACTTCTTAGTAGAAAGTAACTCCTCGACCCTAGAGTCTAGGCTAGCCCCCGCCAGATATACTAATATCAGAGACAAATGCTGCAATAAAGTATAAAGGTAAGGTTATAATAGTAGGGACTTTACTATATATATATATATATATTTATAAGGAGGTGGGACAAAGCTGATGAGCAGGTATCGGCCCCCTGGAGAAACCGGTGTAACCCAGCCACGAGAGGCCTACTGACTTAGCATGTTGAGCAGTGAACACGTATGCTTTAAAGCATCGTAGGAGAAAATGGGACAAGATAGAACTATAGTTAGCACACGCCGGTATAAGCTGGGAAAGCTTGGTTCTGAGTATGAATAAAACAAACAAACAAACAAACAAGCTCACCAGCTTCAAATCTGACGCTTCAAATCTGGCACAAGGAAAGCCCAAAGACTTCACACCGACCCCCTTCAGGTCCCCTCAGGTTCCAGCACACTACCCTGTACTCCTTCACGATCGCTCTGCTCGTCGTGGGACGCGACCTGAACGACGTGTCACGGTAGGTTAGGCTCACCGAAAAATGAATCCGACTGCACTTGATAAGTTACCGAAATGACATCAGTTACCAAAGGCTCAACCTCGACACAGGACTCAGTGGTCTCTGCCCTACATTCTCTCGAACCTCAAATCGCGTCGCTGGACATCAGGTCGTGCGACAAGAGACGAGGTTGCTCCTTCCTCATCGATCTCAACCCTCGGCTGCACGCTAACCATCATGGGCAACGAGACTCGAGGTCGCTGCTTCCCTTGGAGTCCTTGGAGTTGACCTCGCCCTCCCCAGATAGATTTTTCATTGGCGTAATACCTGGTACCTTGCATATCGGTCTTCTGGAACTTCTGTTCCTGTTCCTGGATAAACTTGAATTCCTTTGGCAGCAAAGGTCATACCGCCTTGCCTTGGAATCTTATGTTACCTCTTACCAGGTGCTTCACGACAAAAAAATGTCAGTAACATCAAAATCTGGTGACCCCGGAATAGGGACTGCCGCCTGTCAATCAAACTTCTCCCACCGGCGGCTGTTACCACGAGTGTGGTACCAGGTGACTAGGGTTGACAAGTCAAATCGTGGGGTCACCTATATTTCTTGATTAACTTTCACCCTGATTCACGCTTTATTATTGAGTACTGCACCAGTGAATCTCAACTCCAAAGAGATGCTGAAAATTTTGTAGAGGCTAAAAATATCAGGAAAACACTACAAAGGCTCTAGTGAGAAGACCTGGACTTTCCTTTTGTTATTGTTCCAACGAACAATGCTTTCTATGAGTACTAGAAACCTTGTGGAAATTATAAGCTTTATTCGCCTTGGATTTCTCAATGTTAATTAGTGCCACTTTCTATTATTGGGTCGTCAATACTTGCCATTCGGAAGGTTGTAATTGCAAGCTGTTATTGTCCAAGTTATTCACCTATTGTGGCGGACTTCTATATTAATTGTTTAATATCCACTCCTCTTTACATTTAATTTTCCTATCATTAAAAAGACCAACCTTTAATCTCCTGTTTCGCATCCTTCTCCCTTTTAACTCCCACATCTCCACCCCAAACTAACCGCCCACAACCACCCATTCCAGCTGTGCTGTGACCAGTTTTCATATCTTTCCACTCAAGTCTGCAGCAATGCATCTCAGTTCAGCATCCAAGCCTATTCTAGGCTTCCTTGCTGCCGCAGGTCAAGTCTCTGCCTTCTTTCGACTTCCTTGTGCTGCACCAATCGTTATCCAACGAGCTGACCCAGTCGTCAGTCCTGGCACAGTCTCAAGCCATGTCCACACAATCATGGGAGGGAATGGCTTTGGTTTCGAGATGGACTTTGCCTCCACTCAGAGATCAACCTGTTCTTCATGTACTGTCAAGGAAGACATGTCGAATTACTGGACTCCTGTAAGTTTT
Source organism: Hymenoscyphus fructigenus (assembly GCA_001414455.1). Taxonomy (NCBI): domain Eukaryota; kingdom Fungi; phylum Ascomycota; class Leotiomycetes; order Helotiales; family Helotiaceae; genus Hymenoscyphus; species Hymenoscyphus fructigenus. Next base: position 77,727 of record LKUV01000094.1, read on the forward strand.
GACGAAGTCCCCTCAAGACTGATTGATGCTTCTTCTCAAATTACTACCCTCATATTCGCAAATGTTAACTAATTGGTCTTTCTAGACTCTTTATTTCAAGGGACCAGATGGCAAATTCACCAAGGTCACCCAGACTGGAGGTGCAACCATTTATTATTTGTAAGTGAGACTATGACCATTAGAATTTTACACATTCTGACTATAAATGTAGTCAACGTCTTGATGAAAGAGATCCAGAGTACCCTAATTTAGTTGCCTTCCCTAATGAGTTCCGCATGGTTGCTGGCGACCCAAGTTTGCGAAGCTACAATGACACCCCCGCCCAACGAGCTATCACCTGGGCATGTCTAGGCACTAATACCCCAGAAAGCGGTGGAATTCCAAATATAAAATGCCCTGATGGTCTTCGTGCTCAAGTTTTCTTTCCCTCTTGCTGGGATGGGAAGAATGTCGATACTCCAGACCACAAATCTCATCTAGCTTATCCAGATGGTGTGACTGTGGGAGCCTGCCCTGCCTCTCACCCCAAGAGGTTGATTTCTATCTTCTACGAGGTCATCTTCAATGCTCCTAACTTTGAATGGAGTGGAAACCAACACCCCTTTGTGCTCTCTAATGGCGATCCAACCGGTTATGGTTTCCACGGCGACTTTGTCAACGGCTGGAAGAAAGGTGTTCTACAAAAGGCCATCAACGACTGCAACATCGAATCAGGTGTCATCGAAGAGTGCAAACACCTATCTTTTATCACAAACGAAGTTGCTCAGTCCTGTCGAGTTCCTGCTTCAATTGACGAGCAAACCTCGGGTACAGTTAACGCCCTCCCTGGATGCAATCCAGTTCAACCAGGCCCGGACCCCGCCAAACCCCAAGGCAATTGTGGAGCCCCAACTTCCATTGGAAAGCCACATTTCCCATTCACTGACTTCACCGGCTCCAAGCGATTCGCATATACCGGGTGTGCTCTGGACATTCAAGGGCAAGCTCGAACTCTCCCCGGCGCCTCTGATGAGCGTAAAGACATGACGATCAACTCATGTATCGATTTCTGCGTCAAGGCAGGGTTCAACGTTGCTGGTGGTAAGTTTTCCCCCTTCCTTATTCCATGCATTCACTGACATTTTTCTAGTTGAATTTGGAACACAATGTTTCTGTGGACACCCTGATGATGTCGCTACCGAGCGGAAGTCTGTTCCTGGACTTCTTCGCGATTGTTCGCTGCCGTGTGCTGGAAATCCTGGTCAAGTGTGTGGTGGCCCGGCTCTTCTCTCACTTTACCAACAGTGCGGCTCAGGAGATTGTCAGAATGTTCAGTTGACATTCCTTAATGGTTCGGCTGGACATCAGACGGCTGCTGGTCCACGGATCCGTGATACTAGACGTATATTCCAGTACTAGTTCCCCCTTTTCAAGTCACGATTCTTTGGCTTCTGGGCCACTTTGAGCTAGTTGGTAGTGTTACTTCAATTTTCGGAGAGTGATGATAACGCAGTCTTTTCTTTTGGTGGGATAGTCTATGATATTCTCGGTTTGGGGGTCTTTCTAGAGAGAGATTAGATGGGGATAAGTGATGAATGATGAGTGATGGGACTTTGGCTACTGCTGATTCAAGATCTACTTTTGGCCATTTCACAAGGGATTTGAGATGATTTTTGGTCATGAATTGGATGAGATACAAATGATTTAGTGAAAATTCCGAGATAGCATAGTATTACTTGATAGTTGCTCGAGTTCTTGACTCTCTATGTAGACCTTGGAGTTGACAGTGAAGATTATAAGTTCATGCAAACCATTGTTCATTGCATAAGAGCCACTAACATGCGTTTCTAGATGTGCCGCAAAAGAAGTAGAGTTCGTTTGATAAGAACTATTGAGACTTACGTCCGAGGCGTTTGGATTTCGGCTGAGGCTTCCTGTTTTTCTCGTGGTTTGGCTTGGTGGGGATTGGTGTCCTCTGTTTTATTTGATGATGTAGCTTGGTTGCAGTTTGTCCCTTTCTATTTTTAGTATGGCTTACGCGTGCATTACTCACGGATTACTCGTGGATTAACACTGAGGAGCTTCAATCATTGCTTCGCGCATACCTACTTTTCGCTGTGTATACAAAACTGTTCAGGGTAATTATAATTTTTGTCGACATCTTCGTGACCCTCTTTTTGCCTCCGATGTGAATAGCTTAATTGATGTTCGCTGGTTTACTCGGTGTTCGTTAGCTCGCTCGATAATCATTGGCTTAATCGGTTTTTGTTGGCTTACCGATAACCGCTTGGCTTACTGGTACTCTTGTCATGGCCAGTGATGATTGATAGTGTTGTTCACAGCCGGAGGAATTTTCCTTTTATCTTTGGGAGACTTAGAGAGTACAAAAGAGGTTTCATGCCAGAGGGGTACACGGTATTACTGTCGATTCGAGGGTTACTTTCGAATACTTGGATGGTTCGAAGCTAATTTGTAGTTAGATCTCACACAAGAGACGATCTCACACAAGAGAACTTCGCACGAAAATGTAAACTTTATTTATAGTCTTAAATTTAAGATCGAGTTTATGCCAATAGCCATAAAGCAGTTAGCAGGGGGTGAGATAACGAATATCTTTTGACACGAAAGTTCGTTTTATGGTGGCGGGGAATTAATCCTCTAGTCATCAAGAAAGACTATCTTGGTACTGAAAATATATTGCATTATGCATTCATGGAGGCACTCATGCCCGATCTACTTCGCTGTTGGCTTTCAGCCACCAGCAAGACACAGCCACTTGTGATTTAATCCAAAATCGTACAAGAGCACGTGACAGCTCCTCGGGCTTAGGTAGAGAGCTGAAATCGGCACCTTCACATCGACGACAGAATTGAAGATGGCAGCCGCCGAGGATTGTCTCTATCAATATCCGCAGCTTGTCCAAGACCAGGAATGTATTCGACCTTTGAAGATCCGTCACAGCCAGGAAAGCGAAACTGAGCTTTCCTGGAACATCCAAGTCTTCCCTCTTGCCCAATGTCCGCCTTACAAGGCCTTGTCGTACACATGGGGCAATCCATTTCCAGCGTACAGAGCCTACCTTCCTACAGATGAACCGCTCCCCTCGAACGAGGAATTTCATAAGCGTGATGTTGACTGGACTGGGGATCACAACAGGATTCGTTGCGACGATGGTTGGATCTTCGTGTCCCTCAATCTATTTGAGGCTCTCGTCCAACTGGCAGATCTCGGAGAAACATCATATGTTTGGATATATCGCCTCTGCATTGACCAAAAGAACAACTTCGAAGAATCATCCAGGTTGCCATGATGTCGAAAATATATGCTCAAGCGAGGTCAGTAATTGTATGGCTTGGGCCTGACGGCACAGACTCTTTAGCAGCCCTAGAGATTCAAAACAACTTTGCTGGTCCAATATACGAACTTGCAAATGATGGGAAATTGAGCGATCGAGACATTGAGGCTCACGATCCTGGTGACGGTCATCATACCGCTGGTTCTTATTTAGAACGATTCGGCCTTCAAATAACTTGTCCCACTACCTGGTTCGCATGGACGCAGTTTTTCGGGCGGTCTTGGTTCTATCACAGGTGGACGTTATAGGAGACTGCGTTTGCTCGAAACATAGAGGTCTTGTGTGGTGATCGAAAGTTTGATTGGCATAAACTCAAATTCCTAGTAAAGTACTTCCGCCTGTCAGGATGGAAACCACTCCTTCAGCGATACGGCATCCCGGAGAACGAGCCGACTCGAGCGATGCTATCACGAGATTTTGTGGGGTCTGCTTCTTCTGATTCTTTGGCGTTTAGGGATGAGCTTGTGGCTTGTCATGAGAAGTTTAGTTCCGGCACAATCCTCACGGAGTTACTGTACCGGAATTCAATGATGCGGTGTTTAGACCCAACAGATACAATTTACAGTATTCTCGGTATCACTCAGCTTATGATCCTCAAAACCTATCTCCTTATCGACGTGTATGCGGACAAGAGTTTCATTTCAGGAGCTCCAAGTTAGGCATTTTAGCGAAAGTTGGTATCGATATTTCAGGCGGGGGAACTACTGCAGGCATGGCAGCACAATTTTTGCCATCGATGCTCGAACTATGCAATGTGCTGCCTCTTACCATGCGCGATGGACAAAATCGTACCCAAGCCCTGTGGAAAACCATAGTAGCTGAGAGTGAGAGTTACCTTAGACCAGTACGACCTGCGTCTAGAGAACTGGGTCAATGCTTTTATGATTGGGTACTCAATCTGTTGTTTTACCTCAGAGCAGAGGCTGAAAGCATGCCAGAAAAGCTAACAATCATTTGCAACGAAATTACGAATCTTTACAAACAAAATCCAGCAGGCTGTTCTCTTTCTAACGTGGCGGAAGACCATATATGGTGGCCTCGGTTACATGATATGCTCGTAGGGGAAACTTTTGAGGAAAAGTTCTTCAAGTACACGCCTGTTAAATCAGTCGCGAGATTCCGATCGGCTCAATCAGCAGTTTGCGGTCGCATATTGTTCTCAACTGCAGAGGGAGATTTGGGGTTTGGACCTATTTCGTCGTCACCGAGTGATGAGGTCTGGGTATTGGAAAACGGGAAGGTTCCTTTCACTCTACATCCGACTCAAAATGAGTGTTCATTTCACCTTATTGGAGAATGTTATTTGTACGGAATTATGGATGGCGAGCTATCTGCCCACGCACCTATCGACTTCGTACCTTTGTCGTTAATCTAAGATAGTACAGTACTTGATTCAATTATTATTCCAGATTTTACTCGACTGAATACACAATACGAAACAGTCGATGTAGACGAGGAACGAAACCTCAGTTTTTTTCTGAAAAGTAGCACGTTTTCACCCAGCAAAGATTTTCGGTAAAGCTCTGAACTTCAGATCAAGTAGCATAACCCAACGGTTCATCGCAACAACATACAGTTAGGGATGCCACAAATGCGTGAGTTGGACACTTCCTATCCACACATGCTTTCTATTTAAAGTAGCTAGACATATCGTCCTGTTGACTCAGAAAGAAGATTGACGTAGCAAGCTACTTTTTTATCTCTCACAGAGTCTCAAAATTTTGCATGTTGAACCTTTCCAAGACGCATCCCGTTTCTCCATTCAGCGTTGAGCTTTCTACACTCCTAGCAAACCGATACAACGCTCATAGCCCCGTTGGTTTAATCTAAAGGTCACAGGAAATCAGATATCTCGGAGTAAGATAATTTCCAGTATGAAAACTATCTCCGAAGTACTCAGTCAGCTAGGTTTAGAGGGGTAGGGTAGGAGAGGAACACCAAAATTAGGTGTAGAAAAAGTGCTTTCCCTAGCTATCGTGATTCCTTTTTGTTTACGCAAAACAGTTTAATCTCCGATTTAGAGAAGTATAGAGAGAGTAAATGCATTTCGTTTAAGACTACTTTCGAGAGATTTGGAAAGGTGGTTGATTTGTTGCAAACAGTGTGAGAAATGAGTAGAGTAGAGTAGAGTAGTGGCCACTACTCTATTCTACTCAACCGATTTTAAGAACTACTCTACTCTACTCTGCGGTACTCTGAGTAACTCAGAGTACTACTTGATTAGTTCGGGCCGAGTCGGGGATGACCGGACCGGGGACTCGGAGTAGTATCGGAAGTGGCGCTAGGGAATAGTACTAAGAAGAGGAAACAAACAAGAGATAGAAGAAGAAATTAAGAGAATTTAAGTCTAAGGGTTACTAGTTAACTATTAACTATTAACTATGTGGTAGTCTTTTATCTTATATATCTTATAAAATATAGATTATTTACTCATTTATTTATTTATAGCCTACTACTCAGAGTACTACCTGAGTAGTCTTAAGTAACTACTCTACTCTACTCAAAGAAGTCGTTACTCAAACTCTACTTTACTCTACTCAGACTACTCAGAGTACTACTCGAGTACCTGAGTAGTTCGTGCTCACACTGGTTGCAAAGAGGGCGAGATAAAGATCTCTGGACCAAAAAATCACAATTACGTAGGATGCCATCAAAAGTATGGAGACTGCAGGACACTACAGCGCATTACAGCGCACTGCGGTGTATTCCCCCTACTTTTGACAGTAAAATATCTCCAAGTAAGAGAACTCCGAGGGAGACTTGTTTTCTCCGAGATTTTCTCCGGACTTTTGTCCGAGTGTCTTCTGCTCTCGGCTCGGAGATACATACTCGGCGATATCTCGTAGATATCTACTTGGAGATTTTTCTGCTCGGAATTATATGCTCGGAAATGAATATTGTCGGAAATAAATAAACAAATGCTCGAAAATGTATGATCGGAGGAATTATCTCGGAAATATGCTGGAAATAGTTACTGCTCGGGGATATTTCGCTTGAGACTTCCCCACATGGAGAATACAGGGCAGTGCGCTGTAATTAATGCCCCGTAAAGTGCCCTGAAGAGTCTTGACCAAAGGCAAACCATACATGCGTACTACTCTGGGCGTCCAGAACTGCCACTCCGCTATATCAAGGTTTTTGATAAAATTGTAACTACTACTCCACCACTTGGTAAGTAAAATAGACTAAATTTAGTAGTTTAATACTTAGAGGGCGCGTGTAACTGTAGTTGGTGTTATTATGCCTAAGAGAGAAAAGTCAATTCATGCACGTCAATAAAATTAGCACCAGACTAAGAAGTTGCAAGTGTAACTCGAATTGCAACAAACGTATAACTAAAAGAAGGCTAAAGAGACTTGCAGGGGTGCATCGAAATGCAACAAAATCATGAAATCCTAACTAGATCCTTACCACTTCATTTTATCAAACTCAAAGAATAATACTGATGCCATTAGAACCAAGCAGCAAACAAAACAGGTACAGGGGTTATGCGGCATGCAACAAATCAATACCGTACTACAAGCAAGTGAAAAGCAAACTAGCCTCGCGAAAGATAATCGCTCATAAGATATATTCTGGAGGGCTGCGCAATCGGAGAAAATATCAAAGTGCAACAAATTGATGAAAACCCAGCTACATCTCGACTAAAACTAAACTACACCCTCAAATGAGAATAGTTCGGTCTAGTCGATTATATCATGCGACATATCATTGAAACCCCAATGGGCTGCGTAATCGGAAGAAATGTCGAACTGCAATGAAAAGAGAGAGTAATCGTCCCCGAGACTCGATATGCAACAAAACCATGAAATATAAAAAGTGACATCACAACAAAGATGGGCTCAGCATCACAGTAAAGCTGAAATTCATTAGCGCCCGTAGTCGGCAATGAGTTCGAAATCAAACAACACCTCAGACAATCTATATTCTTTGAAACCAATACATCGTGAAAAAGCCGGATAGTTGCGGCATCGGATTCGATATGCAACAAAAGTTTCCCAACTGTAGCCCAGAACCAACAAACCTCATGAGCCAAATACAAAAGTAGAAAGGTCAAACGGTCTTGGGAATTTGAATACCTGGATGAGATAACGGAAAAATATGAATTGAAGTCATCATCACTTGATTTCCCATCGCCCAAAAGAAAGAATAAATATGATAAGCCCCTCACGGGATGCATTTCCTTTCAATCCCTAGAATGGTATATTCTCGGCAACCATCGAACTTCAACATTCAAAGCTCGGCGGGAAACAAGTCCCAGAATCCAACGTTTGTAGGGAAGCCAAAAACAAAGTCAGCCGTTCCAACTCCCGACGCCATCTAACAAAAGTGGATATCTCGCTCTCACGTACCATGAAATGAACAAACTTAATCTCTCGATTGCCGTCTTGCCGATAACAGGAACCGACGGGAGAAGAAATCCAGAATTCCCAGAAGACTGTCGATTGAAAAGTACCGGGCATAAGCTTTCCAAATATCCGCAAGTAAATCCCGAGAATTCTGTCACGAATCACGTGCTAGCACGGGACTAGTGAAGACCAGGCGGCGCCCTGACAGGTCAAGCACATCCACAAGGAACCTACAGCTGGAGGGGATTGGTTAGACTAGCTAAACGATCCAAGGATTTCCATAGTATAGTTATCACGTGATACAGTCACATGACCGTTGGAGCTTGCAGGAGCTTGCAGGAGCTTGTATTAGAGCTTGGGATCTGGGGCTCTCTCTGGGCTCTAAGAGAATGAAGGTTCTATATATAACTAGCACATCTACTATTAGATAGAAGCTTCATGCTTAACTTTACTTTAGTTTTCAATATATCTTGTTTTGACATCTTGAGTTCAAGTAACAAGTTTACCTTTGAGTAAACACCTAGTGTATCTGAACCTCTTATCTATATAACAACCTTCGAGACTTAAGTTACCTTTGTTACTTTTAGTACAGAAGTGAGTTTCGTTATACTTTAAGCATCTGCTTAGAAGTTTAGTTGCTATAGCTCTAACTCTACTAAAGCCTACTACAGCTAGTCCTAATACTAGCTGAACTAACTTGTTGACTCTCTCTAGTAGTGCTGAGAGGACTCAACCCCGGGCCACTCTCGCTACACTACTACTAGACAACGAACTAGTACTAGTGGACCCCAACTACAACAACGCTAGCATGCCTGATGTACCTGAACTGTTTAAGGTTAAAGCACTTAAGACTATCTGAGTCAAGCTCCTAGATATGTACTATAGAAAGAGAAACAAACTTAAGTTATTTCTTCTCTAGATAGACATCTACTTTAACTTTAATACAGACAAGTTTACTAATAACTATAACTTACAATTAATCTTTGTAATCTTCTATCTAAGAGGAGCTGTATTAGACTAGGCCTAACTCTACCTCGAGGACTTCTTCGTACACAAAGACAACAATAGATTAATAGAAGACACCTAGATAATGTTTAAATCCTTTAGGGGATTTAAAGTAGTAATCAGGAAGGTATTTAGAGATTTCAACATAATCTGAACAGCTGTACAAAAGCTTTTGGACCTGAAACAGACAGGATTAGCTATTAGTTATACTAATGATTTCTAACAGTATAGAAACAAGTCTAGATAGAACGTCCTCGCTCTTATAGAACTCTTCTGTAGGAGATTAAAGGTATACCTCTAAGAAGAAATAGCAAAACAGAACATAGTTTTCACTAACATTAGTAGTATAATTAGTAGTGTTATCTAATTAGATAACTATCTGTAGGAATTCAGAAAATCTGTTTAAGGAAGTAGAAGTTAGGATAAGAACAGGAGCAAGGGCAAGTGTAATAGCTAGCAGAATGATAGCGAAGTAAACACTGCCTAGAAGAAATCTTTCAAAGGAAAGAAACTTTCCTAAGAAGAACAGAACCGCTAACACAAGCAGAATTTATGCTACTCATGTAGCTAGTCAGGCTATAGAGCAAACGAATGTAGCTTAAAGAAGCAAGCCAACAAGGGAAAACAAGTTAATGCTACCTTCTAGAGGGAAATAGCATTGCTGGAAACACAAGAGCTCTCTAATAAAGAATTAGAAGTATGTAGATATAGAACTTAGGTTAAAGAAGAGAGTAATTCTATCCTTGAACAATACTATAACACTTGCTTAGAGAACAAGCACGAGTTACTATTACAGGCCACTTACAAATCACTAGCTAGTACTTTAGAGGAAGAGTCCTCTGAGTTGTCAGAATTGTCTAGCAGAAATAATTAGAGTAGAGAACCCTAGGTTAGAGATATATAGGTCTTTATTAGGACCTATAAGAGAGGAAATCGTTGGGTAGACATAAAAGGCAAAAGGCTAGACTTTTAGTCTCTACATGCTACTATAGGACATGATTCTATTCCTCTCTAACAGTATATTATCAATGATAATCAGGCAGGTTATATCTGCTTTAGACACAAGGGTTCTAGACATATCTCTAGAGAAGAGAAGGAATATAATTACATTATAAATCATAACAAGACACTACTGCCTAAGGAATTCTACTACCTAGTAGAAGGAGAACTTTAGGCTGCTTAGACCCTAGGTCCCTCTATAACAGAATAGGTATGTCACTGACTACAACCAACATCTAACTAGACATTAGACAAGTAGTTCACAGGAACACTACTAGATCATTGAATAGAAGTAGAATATTAACAGATATATAAAGTAGTATACATAGATCAAGAAAAGGTTATATTCTTTCTATAGGCTTAGAATACTATAGCCTGGCTTGACAATACTGAAAATAATATATTCAACATTTACTATATTAGACTAGAACTGTATACTACTTTAGGAGAAAGTCAATTTTATATAATTGCAACTATTAGGGGAAAGAAATTACAGGTTATAATTGATTCTAGAGCAACAGACAATTTCATATCCCTGAAAGCCTATAAGAGGCTTAACATCCTAGTCAAGAAAACGTTACTCTATGTCTTGAGTGTTGTTGACAGAACTAATGTTGCTTACTAAAACAGAGTTATTGACTAGTAAACTATTCCTACAAAGACTACTATTAACAGACACTGTTTAGACATATAATTCAATGTTGTTAAGATAGAGAACAAGGAAGTAATACTTAGTATATCCTAGATTCAAGAACATAATCTAGACATTAACTAGAAGAAACATAGCATTACTTTTAGTTAATGTAACTATATGTAGTTATAACTGTAGGGCCAGAAGGAGGTTAGCGCTACCTCTTCTAAAGTGCTAGAACACCTAGCCCAGGGTCCTCTACAGGTTAGCCAGACTGCTGATAATATAATACCTGTGTAGTATAAGGAATTTGCAGAGTTGTTTGATAACCTAGAGGACATGTAAGCCTTCCTTAAACATCAGCTATAGAATTATAAGATTAAATTAAAGGAGAGTCATAACCTCAAGAAGCAGAAACTTCAACCTTACAATTAGAGGAACTTGTAGCTTCTTGAGAAGTATATACAAGAAGGGATTCAGAAAGAACACATCTAAAAGTCAGACTTGCTAGCTGCTTCTAATATACTTATTACATTTAAGAAGAACAATCTAAATAAAAGAGTTTGTGTTAACTACAGAGACGTTAACAAGGCAACAGTTAAGGACACTTATCTATTGCCAGAAGGTTAGTACTTGTGAGACAAGTTAAGAAAGGCTAGGATATTCACTAAACTCAACTAGTAAAATGCCTTTAGCTTAATACAGATTAAGTAAGAGAACGAATAGAAGACAGCCTTTGTCTTACTATTAGGCCTCTACAAGTACACAGTAATACTGTTTAGTCTAACTAACGCACCTACTACTTGTCAGAGACAAAACAATAAAATACTTAAGGATCTTCTAGGAATAACTGTTATCTGTTACCTAGACAATATCCTTGTGTTTTTAGAAAGATTAGAGGACTATAAGAAACATGTTAAGGAAGTCCTGTAACAACTTATAACAGTAGACTCTTGCCTTAAACTTTTGAAATATAAGTTTAAAGTAACTTGTACTATCTTTCTAGGATATACTATTACTCCTAGACAAATAGAAGTAGACCCTGAGAAAGTCAAAGTAATTCTAGAGTAGAAGCTACTAGAGAATGTAAAAGACGTCTAATCCTTCTAAGGATTTACTAACTTCTGTTGATAATTTATTAGAGACTATACTAGGATCTCGAAACCTATAACAAACCTCACAAAAAAGGATGTTCCTTTTGTATAAGACAAGGTTATTGAAGTAGTATTTCAAGTAATAAAAAAGAGGTTCGCTAAGAAACTAATCCTTAGAAACTATAACGCTAACAAACTAAGTACTATAGAGACAGATGCTTCTAATATAGCAGTTGCTACTGTACATCTTTAACTAAATGACAAGGAGAAACTTATGCCTGTAGTATACTTCTCCAAAACACTGGATTTAGCTCAGCAAAACTATAGCATCTATAAGAAAGAGCTTCTCGCTATAGTCTTAGCTTTAGAACATTAGAGGATCTACCTACAGAGTATAAAGCACTAGGTATTAATCCTCACTGATCATAAAAACCTTAAAACATTTACAACAACAAAGAAACTTAGCAACAGACACCTTGTAAGGTAGTTACAAACCCTTGCTAGATTTAATATATTAATTTACTATGTCAAAGGAACTAATAATCTATAAGCAGACACCTTAAGCTGTTAACCTAGTTACAAAGGAAATAAAGAGTACAAAAAGATTATAATCTTAAAGACTCTAGAAAATAGAGACCTGGCGCTAGCTATACACAAGATAGTAGCAATAGAAACTAATAACCCTTAGACAAAGAGAATCTAGGAAGCCTAGGATTTAGAGTAGCTAGCTCTAGCTAAGCAAGGACAAAATAACAAAGAACAGTACACTGACAGAAGGTTACGTGTCCCTAAATCCTACGCTAAAGAATTTATCAAAGAGTACTATACAGCTCTAGTATATAGTTACTAGGGAGTTCGACGAACTCTCTAGTAAGTTAAGTAATACTACTATGTTAATTGCCTATTAGCAGTAGTCAAGGAAGTGATAACAGAGTGTGATACCTGTACTAGGAACAAGGCTTTCTGCTATGTGCCTTATAGACAGATGAGCACTACTCTAATACCACAGATACCTTAGAGATCTATATTATAGAATTTTATAGTCAAGCTACTAAAATCCAAAGACCTAATAACAGAAGTCATATATAACTTAATCCTAGTCATTGTTGAACAACTCACAAAGTATATAGTACTTGTACTATATATAGAAGTAAGTACGACAGAACACTTAGCCTATACATTCCTACAGGAAGTAGTTGCTCTATATAGTCTACTAGAAGAGATAATCTCTGACAGAGACAAACTCTTTACATTAAAATTCTAGACAGCCCTCATAGAACGTCTAGGTGCAAAGAGAAAGTTATTAACAGCCTTTTATCTCTAGACAAATAGAGGTACTAAACAAATAAATCAAGTTATCAAAGTATACTTGAGATGTTATGTGAACTATAAACAAGATAACTAGGTTGAACTTCTGCTACTAGTATAGTTCGCCTATAATAGTTCAATAACAGAAACTACGCTTGTTACACTATTCTACGCCAACTACAGGTATGAATTAGTTGCTTATCAGGACTTATTATAGAGTACTGTCAATAATGACAAAGTAGGACTAAAAGACTATAAACTCAGGGAATTACACAAGAAGCTTATAGAGCAACTTTAGTTTGTGGCAGAACGTAATACACACTACTACAACAAACAACATAGTCAGGAGCCAACGTTAAAAGAGGGAGATAAAGTCTATTTAGTCAGAAAAAACATTAACACTAAAAGACTAAGCAGTAAACTAGACTACAAAAAGCTTGGACTATTTAAAATCAAACGCGTTAAAGGACCTTTGAATTATAAACTTACACTACTAAAGACTATAAATATCTATCTAGTATTCTATATATCCCTGCTTGAACTAGTACTACTAAGAGTACTACCAGCCTCACTCACAGAGATCTAACCTGTCAACTCTAACGCAGAATACAAAGTCAAGAGGATTCTAGACTATAAGGTTGTTAGAGGACAGGTCAAGTACCTAATTAAATAGTTAGATTACCTACATTCAGAAAACACTTAGGAACTAGAGGGAAGCCTCACCTAGTGCTAGGAGAAACTTTAGAAGTTCTACTACTAAAACCTAGACTTGCCTACATCTTGTAGTCAGCTAGGAAAGACAAAAGAAAAGATGAGTCAAGACCTAGGTCAAGAGCAGGGTCAGAGACAGCAGGGTTAGGGAGGGCTGCTAGCCTGGCTGCTTCCTCCTTCCTCTGTTCTCTCTCCTTTTTCTCTTCTCTCTCTTTCTCTTTAACAGCGTCGAGCTTGTTGAGCGTCTACAGTCCCCGACGGACTATGTTAATTCCACGCTCACACAACTCTTGTTAACGTTGCTCAAGCTCGCGGACACAAGCTAGACCAGCTATGGCTGCTTTGAAAGCTATATCTCTTTTAAATTTTAGACACTTCTCTTTGAGACAAATGTTCTAGAGGTTATTATTAGATGACTAGAGGGCGTTACATCTAACGCCTCGACGAACGTACTCTCTGTACTTTTGTGACTTGTTGTTTAGAACAAAGTATTTTCAGTTGTACTAACAACAGTTGGAACAAGGCATAATTTTGGAACTGTATACTTAGATAGTTTCAAAGAGAAGGGTGTACTGTTTATATTTCTGTGCTTTGGAGGACATAATAAAGGAAGAAAAGGCCAGTGGCCTTCTGACAATATTTCTTAGGTCGTACTTAAGCGTAGGGACACGCTAGGCTAAGAAGGGGATAGTGTCACGAATCACGTGCTAGCACGAGACTAGTGAAGACTAGGCAGCGCCCTGACAGGTCAAGCACATCCACAAGGAACCTACAGCCGGAGGGGATCAGTTAGACTAGCTAAACAATCCAAGGATTTCCATAGTATAGTTATCACGTGATACAGTCACATGACCGTTGGAGCTTGCAGGAGCTTGCAGGAGCTTGCATTGGAGCTTGGGATCTGGGGCTCCCTCTGGGCTCCAAGAGAATGAAGGTTCTATATATGACTAGCACGTCTGCCATTAGATAGAAGCTTCATGCTCAACTTTACTTTAGTTTTCAATACATCTTGTTTTAACATCTTGAGTTCAAGTAACGAGTTTACCTTTGAGTAAACACCCGGCGCATCTGAACCTCTTATCTGCATAACAACCTTCGAGACTTAAGTTACCTTTGTTACTTTCGGTACGGAAGTGAGTTTCGTTACAAATTCCTCGGGAATCTGAAGGAAAATGACATGTCTTCGTTTTTCATGGCACCTCATGTGATATGGGAGACGCCGACGTTGGGACTCTTACTTCGTGAATTGTGCGTGCAGACTTGTTTGGAAGTCATTGATGACTATCTAAATATTCCTATGAGTTCCATGCTATAGAATGAGTGTGAAGTTGCAATCATGAGATCATTGACAACATGCGATGTCATTGGGAAAACTATGGCCGTGAATTAATGAGGCCATTTGGATAGGCCACTTGATGAATTAGATTCTAGCTAGTAGGAAGCAGGGATCAAGGCATGTGCGAAATGCAACAAAAGACGTTTTAGAGAGCATTTCAAGAGAATTAAACATGGGAGAGCGTCGACCCAATTAACGAACCAAAAAGTCCGTTGCACTAGTTAACTCACACTGGATTTTAACATGGATCAAGGCATTTGCGATTTGCAACAAAAGACAACTGGGAGGGTATTAATATGGAATATACAAGAGTATCAGAGCCGTCGATGGCCCTGCTGATACTTTTTGTGAATGTCCATTCCCTAGGATCTTAGGATCTAGCAAGAACTAAGCAAGGGTCATGGGAGATGCGAACTGCAATAAAAGAGATTTTGGAGGGTATTTCATGATGAAGAAACCCCAAAATGGACGAGTATCGGAGCCGTCGGTGAAGCTAGTAGCTGAGCCACCGAGTAAAATGCCCAGGCCAATTCATTATCTAGTTTCCAGCATGGATCAACAAGATATAATCAAGCGGGCATTTAATTATGGAAGACTGTCGATGAAGCAAGCTAGTGTCTTCTAGCTAATAAACCAAGAAAACCGTGGCGCCTGCTCGCACCCTTGATTCCAGCGAATAATCAAGCAAGCATCAAGGAGCTTGCGAAGTGCAGCAGAAGACAATTTAGGCTATGATTCATGAAATATATCGAGGGTCTCAGTATCCTAGCAACGCAGTCTAAGCAGGGTGATGCGAAGTGCAACAAATTCATGAGAGGGGGGGGCTTAGCTTGTTCATTTTCTTGATTCTAGCAGAGCACCACGCAAGGATTAAGGGAGATGCTAACTGCAACAAACGATAATTTAATATATGATTCGAAAGGATATCGGAGCCGTCAGAGAAACTAGTGACTTGAACCAGCTGGGGAGCTAACAAGACCGTTGCTCTGGCTAATTCATTTGATTCTGGCGACTAGCACCAAGCAGTGGCAAGCGAAGATGCGAATTGCAGCAAATGATGATATCGCATATATTTCATGGCCCAAGTACCGGAGCGGAACCATCGAAATAAGCTAGCGTCCCGGCCTATTCGATAAACCACAAGTCGATTCTCTAGATTCCCACAAACACTAAGCATGGACCAGGGGACATGCGAACTGCAACAAACGATAATCTAGCGTGTGCTTCATGAGAACCAAGGCGGTTGGATTGTTCTAAAGAATGCACTTGTCATTGTATCTTGCAAGGGTCAGGGTGGAAGCGAATTGCAACAAGAGATAAATTTGGAGCGATGGAGTGGCTAGCGGGGGAAATGAGTGACAAGAATTGACTGGTGCTGTTGCAGTAACCAAGGAGTGGTTCTCGAAAGTTGCTAGGATCCAGGGGATAACGACATGCAACAAATTCCCATTTCAAGCTAAATGGAGGGTGTGGAATAATAAGAAAGCTTATGGGGACCATTAGAATGAACCAATGGTCTCTGGTAATAACAAGGATCAGGTACGAAGCGAAGTGCAACAAATGTTAAACCATGGCGACTTGTAACGAGACGGTATTGTCGAGTATTATCAGATTGAGAGCTGCCACCCGACAGATGACTAGGGTCTGGGGTTCAGCGAAATGCAACAAAAGGGTTGTTTAGGGCAGTCAAAGAGATATCGGAAACGGGAAACACATATGGGAAGCACGTAATGGGAAAATGAGAGACTAAAGATTGGCGGGCTGTTCCACAAAGAAAGTGCGGTAAAAACGACCAGGGTCAGGGGGAAAGCGAAATGCAACGAAATCTCAACCTGGCGAGGTCAAGCTGGATTGAACTTGGTGGTCTGAAAGACGGCGTTGCAAGCTTGCAGGTGACAGAGTAAGACAGCAGGGTATATGCGGTTTGTAACAAGTCCATCAAGGAGAGCTTGACAGGCGCCATCTACGACAGGGGTGGAAGCGATCTGCAACAAACTTCAAATAATGACCAAAGATCAATAGCTTGTTCGAGGGTGACAGGAGTGGGTTAAAACAGCAAGGATTGAATGAGGTGCTCCCACTCTTTATGGAGTAAGGCTGAAACTATTGACATGACCCCGATGATACCAAAGGCAACTTCTAGAGCTACCTCTGTACTCAATTGACAGCAGGATGATAGTTTGCAACAATTCCATATAGTTTGCTGTTTTCGAAGCTTGACGAGATCCAACTGCTACAATTCCAGCTTGGAATGACGTCGGATGCAAGCAGCACGAGACAGCTAGTCCTAGGCTACCCGCAAACTACGTACAGTAGTGTTGCAGCTATCCATGAAATCAGCTGTAGGGAACTCAAAAGTAACAGGGAACAGCTTCATGACCAGGATAATGCGATTTGCAACAAGAAGAGAGAAATGCCGAATTGGAAGGTCAAATCCACCTCTTTGTGCTGCATTTCAGGGAGCCTGGACTAGGTCAGGGATGGAGAGACTTGCAACAAAAGAACGCAACTAAGAAGGGATGTGTAATTGAACGGGGGGTTGCCAGCGCTTTTGTAGCACAGCAGGTGAGCTTGCTTGCCCGCGGAAAACGAGCACTGCTGTGAAACGTTACCAGCTTGCTGCTGCAATGCGCTGCTAGGTGCAGGCATATCGAGTCATGGTAGACCTAGACAATTGCCACAAGTTGAGAAGCAAACATTCATCAACACCCTTCCTGGCGGCATAAGCTGCGACGCTTTGTGATGCTCGAGGGGTCGTGTTTTGTACGACACAGCGGAGAGTGGATGGAGTGGAATGAGGGCTCGGACGTGGCCGAGGGGTTGTAGGGTGGTGATGAAGTGATGGTGTTACAAAGGGAGAATCGACTCAATTGAGGAGCAGAGGCAAGGGACGCATGTAGAACCATATCCAAGGGAGGTGTGGTTGGTGGCTGACACAAGGAGAGAAGGTCCGAAGACCATTTAGCCCTGGTGGAGGAAATATTGATTTTGAAAAAGTGCTGTGTCGTTGACCTCAAAATGAGGGCCGAGAGTTGTTGTCAAGGCTCTCCCTGGATGTCGGGACCTTGGCCTTGGCATGGAAAAAGGTTGGACCGATATCGAGCTGATCTTCAATTTTCTACAATCTCAACGGAATCGCCTTCTTTTTGAAGTGTTTTTTCAAAGAGGAACTGGGAATTGCATCTCCAGCTCAGAAATGTTCTTTCCGTCCTTAGCCGCCCACATATTGCTCAGCACCAACAGCGTCACCAAGAACTACCCAGCCGACTCTATCCTTTTTCCCGGAAACATTTGTTTGTGTAAAGGATGCATACTCTATTCTACAATGAAAGATTTGAGAGGAAGCCCAATAAAATGATCGAAAGCTGTGAGCAAGATATAAACGTTGTATTCCCCCGGAATTGTTGCTGTCTTTTGAGAGCACGCCGGCAAAGCCCTGTGTTTGCCATGTTCAAGGAAGACACCAACCAGCCCTTCAATAAAAGTGACACCTCATCAAAAACTCTCGTTAAAAGACTCACTAGTAGATGAGAAACAGAGAGATAACAGTAGGGTTTTTACCACCCCGTATTTTCAAGAGTCGATAAACACTCTTCTCAATGGTCCCCCTCTGCAATTTCCTCTTCAACTCTCCCTATTTCAGCCCGTCCCAACTCAACTCCCTCCCACAACGTCAACCCTCCTCCACATCCCAAAATGCTTAATCCCCGCCTCCCACCACACCCCCATCCCCTCATCAACCACAAACCCATTCCTCTCCCAAGCCCTAACAGCCATCTCCTGAGCATGAACACAAACCAACCCCCTCCACCTCCCCTCATTCCCCTCACCACTCGCCCAGTCAACATTCCCTTTCACCCAACTAAGCGCACTCTCAACCAACTTATCGCTAACCGCCTTTCCCCTCCATTCAGGTAACACCGCCCAACGGCCGAGCTTGATATAAGGCTCCATCCCATCGTGGAAAGAGGTTGCTCGATCTGGCTGAACAATAGGGGGAGGGGAGAAGAAGATCTCTTCAGCAGGAGCAGGAGGGGAGTAAGACAGTGGGGGAGCGTAATAGTGTGAACCCGGCTCAGGATGAGGATCAGATTGTGGGAAGGGGATGAGTCGGATGGTTCCGATTGCTCTTGAAAGTAAATCGTCTTTGCTTTCTAGAATAGCTCCAGGATTTGAGGTAGATTCTAAATTACTAGATGGGGAGGAAAAAGCAACCCAATGACAAGACCTCGCATCATCGAAATCAATATGGTGTTCCAACGGAACAGCCCTCTGTTCCTCTACAAAAACTTTCTCGCGAACCGCTAGAGCGGAGAGGAAAACAGGTGGGATTTCTAGGGGCTGGGAAGAGGAGGGGAGGTGTCGGTTGTAGGTATGGAGATGAGGTTGTGGGGGTGCTTGGAACTTGACATCGAAAGATTCTGTTGTACTAGCCATGATGGAACCCAAGCTAGGGTTTTTCCGAAAATGAAA
Source organism: Hymenoscyphus fructigenus (assembly GCA_001414455.1). Classification (NCBI taxonomy): domain Eukaryota; kingdom Fungi; phylum Ascomycota; class Leotiomycetes; order Helotiales; family Helotiaceae; genus Hymenoscyphus; species Hymenoscyphus fructigenus. Next base: position 96,967 of record LKUV01000094.1, read on the forward strand.
AGTGAAAATATACGAAAAGTGAAGTTGTGTGAAAGGGTTGAATATTCATCCGTGCTTATATAGAATGTACCGACAACGTATATTTTCCGTACGTACAGTGATGACTTGAGATGACTCACATCTTCTCTCTTAAAAATCCACGTGATGGGAGGCCTCAAATCAAGGAGGCCAATAACGAGAAACATGAGATGGGACTGAAATACCTAAGGAAGATCTAGGATAAAAACACAGTTGATAGAAACGTTGGGAGGGGGCTTCCACCTAGAACGAGAAACTGGCTAGAATTTATACCTAGAAGTTCGTTGACCGATGGGGTGTATGATGAATTAACGCATATAGCTTAAGTTTGAGAGGAAAAAAGAAGAGGATAATAAATGTAGATGATAAGTGGTAAGTAGAACAACGCAGCCAAACGCCTTCAGTAGGAAACTGGCAAGTACCCAATGCTCTGTCAAGGTAAAACCTGCCAGTACTACACCAGCTCTTCCTCCCTGAAACCACGAGTGTAATACCAGACCCAATTACACTTGCTGAAAACGCTTGAATTCGGGGTACCGGTTCCGCCAGAGCGGTACGATGAATTTGGAAATTGCGAAGACGAATTGGCGTCCCTCAACCAGAAAGAAATCTCGACTTCGCCCCCAAAGAATTATCAAAACATGCTTTCTCTAGCCTCCAGGATATATGTACACCCTCTCGATCGTTTATGCGCCCATGCATACCAGTTCTAAACTTTCCCATTGATCATACATCCCCTTATTTCTTCGCGGGTTCGGTCTTTCCTCCTGCGTCGGCCTTTGCGAGGAAGTCCCTATAGAAGGTTAGAATATGCCCTGGAATTCATCCCCTTCAGAAGTAGCAGTAGGAATGCCTGCTGAGAAACATACTTGATGAAGTTCTCCTCATCCGGGCTTGAGGCATTGATAGGTGGGCCCTGAGTCTTCTTTGCTGCTGCTGATCCTCCGCCAAACGACATAGCGAGTGCTCCGAGTGATCCGAGAACGCCCATGGCAAGCTAGAGATTTCCAATTGATTAGCCATCATTCCCAATGCCTCTGCAGACTGTTGCCGTGCTGTAATTGCTTCTGCCAAAGTTTTTCCTCCCAACGTCCTCACTCCGGGGGTGGTTGAGACGTACGTAGTGGGAGCCAATTTGGCGACCGGCAATTGTGTACATTTGGACCATGTTGGCGGTTTGAAGCTTCGACTGTGCGGGATGAGTTGAATGTAAGGATGGGTTGCGGAATTGAGCTTGTTCGTGAGGTTGTTGACGCTGCTGTTGTCCCGTACAAAGTCGAGCTTCAAAGTCTTGGCAGGTAAAATGACTAAGCGGATATGCTTGCAGGGTTGTTAGTCGTAGCGGCAGGAACGACAGAGTTAGCTATCTTAAGAGAGCTGTTGCCTATTCTGAAATGGTAATTAAATTAAGCTAAAAAGCTTCGTAATCATCTAAGTAAATATTTTGAGGTGAACTCAATTATCCTAAGAAGTTGGAATAACGGCTAATGGTACTACCGCTTCGATTATCGCAGCTTCCGTTCGGAGCCGACAAGGCATCGTCATCCGAGGTTGCTGCTCATTCCTCGTTGTGCAGTAACCTACTTTAATTCCTCCAAACCTTTTGATAAATCGAATATTCCGCAGCTAGGCTCCCAAGAAAAACTTCCGATTTCCAAAATGGCAGGAAACGATTCGGAAAAAGACAATAAACCTCGCGGACCTCCTCCGACAGGTCTCCCGGAACCAGCGAAGCTACCAAAGGGACTCCAGAAGATTGTAGACAAATCCGATGCCGAAGACAACTTTTACGATGAGCTATATGAAGGAAGGTATGTCAAAAGTCCATTCAAAATTACCATTTAGAACTTCTGCTAATAAATCCTCTTTATAGTGCACCCCAATCAACGGAGAGCAGTATTAGATATGCTGCCTATGCGACGCGAATCCGAACCGCCCTCCTTTCTGCCCAAAGATATGTCGCATATACTAGCGATATTGGAGAGTCATTTCGACCAGTAGCGCATCCAAATCTCGTTCGAGCCGCCTACGGAATATCATGGGCGTATATTGCAGGAGATGTGGCACACGAGGGATATAAGGCATATTGTAGCAACCAACGAATACTATATCCCGAATTACCTCGTGTGGCTACTCCGGAGAAGTACAACGATGCTAAGTCAACGATTGACATGGTACCAGTTGGGGAGACAGCAGTTGTTCCTGCTGGAAAGGTTCCGGCGTTGAATGATTACCGAACAGTAATGGTTCAGAGAGCGATATTCCAATCGCTGGCTTCGATGGGTTTGGTAAGTTTGAACCTGCAGTTATTGGGCTAGGCACATAACTAATACTGTTTTTAGCCAGCCTTTACCATACACTCAATTGTCCGCTATTCCGGACGAGCTCTGAAGAGCAACAAGAACTTGAAGATCCGAACATATGGTCCTATTGGACTTGGATTGGCGGCAGTTCCGGCTCTTCCGTACCTATTTGATAAGCCTGTGGAGGAAGCTGTTGAATGGATCTTCCACAGAGGCTTCGAGACATTTGGAGGCAAGGAAGCTGTCGGAGAACTACCACCAGTTGGGCGAGAAAAGGCTCTTGAAAAGGGCAACCTGAAAGCGGCAAAGAAGAAGGAATTATAAGGTGTTATGGGTGTATAAATAGCACATGGAAGGCACATTACATAAGAGCATGGCGTTTGGGAAATCTCGACTTCTAAGGTTGTTCGGGTTGGTGTTGTTTAGCGAGAAAAATACCACTTCTTTTGAACTCTCAATATTTTCTTCATCTGAGCTGTTGTTACTTGAGTAGTCTTGTTGGTTGGGCTCGTTGGTCTAAAGGAACGGGACGTTTCAGCCCGTGACCACGGACTCGGCCCGCTTCTACAGCGACCTCGGCTCACTTGGTTTGAACGATTGACTGGTACAAATTTTTAGGAGAAATTAAGATAAGAAATCTTGCGAATCAGTTTACGTTGTAGAGTTGATAATTTGGAGTATTAAAGTATTACTAATTACTACTAAACTCTTTTAGAGCTACTTCCTACCAGTTTTATCCATCAGGTTCTATGGTGGCCAAGGCTACTTGTCAGCCTGGTGGACACTTCTCGAAACACCGCCTCCTCCCCTCAGCCGCGCAATTGTCAACTTCACCCCTTCTGCCTACTCCTACTCAAAGGGCAACAACATATATAAACAGCCCTGCCTATTCACCACTGTCGTTCATCTGTTTTTTTAAACATAAATTTAGTCTGCGATAGCTTCAGATCAACCCAATATCCACCAGTATGGCAACCCTATCGTCCACCAAACCCTCGGGTGATTCCAAAGTCACGACGGACGAGAGGGATCCAACATTAGTAGGCGTTCACTGCGGCTACTGCAAAGACCTCAGTTTCCTTCCCTTCCGCTGTGAATCCTGCGGTATACAATTCTGCGACGAGCATCGCACCGAGAGTAACCACAAATGCGCGAAGGCTGGAGAATGGGCAGCGAGGAAGCGAGAACAGAATATCGCCAAACCCTCACTTGGAGCGTGGAAGAACTTTTCCCAAGTTGAGAAACCATGCGCGTCTCCGGCTTGCAAAAACATAATTGGATCAAGTCTTTCCACCGCAGTTCACTGCGACAAATGCAATCGAGATTATTGCATGACCCATCGACTGCTCGAGGACCACAACTGCGATAAGTTAATTCCAATTGGAGGGAGTGCTGGAGGCTCAGTGAATCACAGAGCTTTTATAAGCAATGCCTTCTCGAGCTTTAAGACATGGGGAAAGTCTACGAAAACAACAATGTCCGACCGAGTGCTACCCAAACCAAAACCTTCGTCCGCCTCTGCAAGATTAATTGCAGTCAACGCCCTCAAGAAATCAGCAAAAGGAGATGCGAAAATCCCGGTCGAGAAGCGAATTTACCTCTATATCGAAGCCGAAGCCGCAACAACGAAATCAAAGTTACCCAAGGGTGAATTCTTCTATTCGAAAGAGTGGGTTGTTGGACGAGTATTGGATGCCGCGGCCAAGAGTCTACAAGTCGAGAACATAAATAACCAGGGAACGGATGAAGCCTCCAAGCTAAGAGTTTTCTACGTTGAGGGCGGGAGACTGCTGGAGTTTAGTGAAAAGCTGGGAGATGCGTTGGCTAGTGGGAATAGGATAGTACTGTTGAGAGGAGTTGGACCTGCGATTCCAGATCTCATTGAGGCTTGAGAAGGTCTGCTGTAATTTGGGGCTCGCGACTCCCTGTATTATGATAGAGAATTGGCGTAAAGCGACGGAGTTGGGCATTGGTGCGTTGTGTGCTTCAGTCGAGCACTTGCGTAATGACATTATGAATAAAGAATTTGCGATTTATGATATATTGTTCGATGTGTACTTTGCGCTGATTCTTTCATTAGGCTCTCGTTTTCTTGTTATTTTTCCGCGGGATTGGTGTGGTAGTGCTCTTTTCATGATTTCTATGTTTCAGCTCCGTATTTCTTTTCCATCTTTCTCAGTCCTTTTCGTATGTACACCCAGCACATAGGTCCTCATACCCAAATATTTTCAGAATGTCATAATTGTCACTACGTTGCACAGTCAAGCAATTTTAGGTGAAAAGACATCTGAAACTTGTTTTCTTGAATGTATAATGGGTTTCTACTGCTTTTCTGTTTGCCCCTCACTTATAAATTCATTTAGCACATACACACTCCCATACCCTTATTCCATTTCGCCGATGCTTTGCGATTTAGAAAGCTTGAGTTGCATAGAATAGTGAGGTGATGCGACGGTATAACGAGACGCCTAGAGGGAGAGGGAGAGCGGGAAAAATTGAGTAGAGGGAGGGGGAGAGAGAGACCCAATAAGGGGATTTTGAGCCCCTTTAGAATGGTAGTATTTATTCTATAAGCTATTCTTGTTTCTTCTTGCCTCCTCTTCTGGGCCTTTCTTTGGGAACAGCGAGGAGGGGAATGTGAAGAAAGAAATATGCGAAAGAATGGCGGTAGAGAAAGAAAAGAGATCTAGTGAAGTGAAGAAGTGTATGGTTGCTATATTGCTTGTATACTTCTAGCTCTCTCTCTTTTCCCCCCTTCTTTGTCTTGATAATTAATTTCTTGGAATATGAGATTTACGGCAGTCAGTTAGGGTGTACGGAACCACCAAAGTATGGACTACAGGCTACTACACTGTAATGCCTTGTAATGGTACCTTGAAGGACCAATCTGGCGAGAGCGCTGTATTTTAGTGGTCCTCCCTGTAAATCGGGGCTTGATGCCTTGCCATAGACTCGCTTAGCCTAATTGTTTCAGGGCATCGGCGCCTTTTACGGGGTCCACGAATCAGAAGCCTTCAGCGCTTCAGGGTACTTTACAGGGCATTACAGCGGTAGTGCCCTGTAGTCTCTATACTTTTGATGGCATCCTCCGTATGTTAGGTTTTGTTTAAGTTTCGATTTTAGCCTTTTAGAGGTATACAGTCGGTGCCGGAAAGTCTGAGCCATTTTAAGCGAGCGACGTAAAACCCACTTAAATAACGCGACGCGTTCCCCAGCCTCCTTCTTTCCTATAAATACAACTTTTTCAATATGCCTCCTATCCGTAAGCCTCTAGCTGACGTTACAAAGACAAGAGACTTTAATTGTGAGCTATCACCCTACCAAAGAGGCTGTATTGCTGGCATGGCCTATGGAGGCGTGAAATCAAGAGAGATGGAAATTGTCCTCGATATCTCCCGCGGGGCTGTACACAACACTCTCTTCCTCGACGACTTCTGGATCGAGGGCGACTCCCTACCACGAACTGGCAGACCAAAAGAATACTCGAACACAGACCTACGTCTTGTACTAAGACACGTTCGACTTAACCCCAAAGATACCTACGCACAGGTCTGTACGAATACTACCTCACAGGTCTAACAAAAGTGACTAAGTCTTCGTCGGTTGGTATGCAAGAAGAAAGTAAAGGTTACCGGGCTGTTCACTTGGGAGTGAACTCGTTACTTGTATCAAAGAAGTCAAACAAGATGATTAGATTAATAAACTGGGTTAAGCATGAAGCTCCTATCTAATGGCAGACGTGCCAGTCATATATAGAACCTTCATTCTCGTAGAGTCGACCAAGTCGACAGTTGCTCCGGAGCAACTCGTCTACTCGTTGCTCTGTCACATGATCGTAGCCAGAGGAAATCCCTGGATCAGCTAGCTACTCTAGCTAATCCCTCATTACCTATAACTACTTGTTGTACTGGATTTATGACATCACCTGTTTTTTTTCTCATTGTTTATTCTCATAATGAACTACTGTTTGATTTGCCACTTCATCACTAGTTTTATCTGCTATGTGATCAGCTGTATGATCACTAGTGTTGTGCTAAACTCACCATATCATTATATCATCATTATATCATTATTATACCGTCATTATATCATTCATTCATTATGATGTAATAATCATTCACTCCTTATATATAGACCTTAGATAACTCCCTACACAAATCAATCAATTCTCCATGACCTACAGTACTGAGGACCTTCCCAACTTAACACTACTCAATAGTATCTTGTCCTGTCAGGGCGCCGGCTGGACTAACTCGTCACATGCTGACACGTGATTTGTGACACTATCCCCTTCTTAGCTTAGCGTGTCCCTATGCTTAAGTACGACCTAAGAAATGTCGTTAGAAGGCCAGCGGCCTCCTCCTGTCATTATGTTTTCAACAACACCACGTCCTAAATCCCTGAACAATAATTGTCTCGACCTTGCTCGACGAATTGAACAATCTAGTGAAGAGATGGCTCTATGTGCTCGTTGTGAAAAGTCCGGCTGTTGATGTGTGGCTCTGTAAAACAATAGCTAGTCTATTTGTTGTGCTGAGTGTACTTGTCAGGGAAAATCCTGCGACGTTCAAAATCGAAATCAAATGCCCTCATCCTTAGAATGGCTGTCCCTGGACAAACAGAAAGAACGCCTGGAGGACGAAGAAGAGAAGGCCGTGGCCCAGGCCCAAGAGGCCATGGCCAAGGTTTCCTGACTTCGCAAACAGAAACAGCTCCTTCTAGCCCGCGAAAAGAGGATGATAGTAGCTGGTCTCAACTTGCTCGATGAGTTAGATGCTGCTAAAGAGTGGGAAGAAAAGAAAAGGAAGAACAAGAGGCGAAAGACAAGAGGGAAGGGGAGGCAGCTAGGCTGGCAGCCCTCCCTACTCCTGATTCCTCTGACCCTGTCCTTGACCTAGGCCTCGACCTAGCTTTCTTTGTGTCTTTTCTAGCTGACCACGAGATATAGGTAACCATAGGTTTCGATAGTAGAACTCTTGAAGTTTCGCTAAGTACTAGTTAAGGTTTTTCTTTAGTTCCTAAGTGTTTTCTAAATGTAGGTAATCTAACTATTTAACTAGGTACTTAATGTCACGAATCACGTGCACACGTGACTAGTGAAGACCAGGCGGCGTCCTGACAGGTTAAGTACTATTATATACTCTTATAGTATCTGAGGATTAGTTAGCATAGCTAAGCAATCCAGGGATTTCATTAGATAAAAGTTATATAACCTTTATTAATTATTAATCATTAACTAAGCAGCACTAAGCTAGATTAGTATAATTAGAGTAATTATAATAATCATCAAGTATAAAGGTTCTATATATAACTAGCACGTCTGCTATTAGATAGAAGCTTTATACTTAACTTACTTTAGTTTTTAATATATCTTGTTTTAATATCTTGAGTTCAAGTAACAAGTTAACCTTTAAGTAAACACCTTAGTAACTCTTACTTTCTACTACAACTAAACTAACAAAGACCTAGTTACACTTGTTAGACCTGTAAGTTTGTAATTTATTATACTTTAAGTATCTACTTAGAAGTAAACTACTATAATGCCAGCTATATCTTCTACTCTAAAGGTAGCGCTAAAAGCAGCTACTATACTAGCTATTGTAATAGTATTAACTGTTACTACTCTCTGAGAGAAAGTAAAACTACTAATCCTAAAACTATTTAATAGTTTACTAGAGAAACTTATAGAGTTCCTTATAAAAGCTTCTCTCTATTTAAACTTTCATGTAGTATAATTCACAAGCAAAACTAACTAAGTTATATAGCTTACTACTTGTCTCAAAGAAGTAGCCTATAACTAGATAGAACTACACCTTGAAGACTTCTAGAAGAATAAAACACCTAAAGGAAAGGTGTTAACAATTATGTTAGAAGTTATAAAGAAACTATTCTAGGACATAAAGAGATTTAAAGAAGAACTTAATTAAGTATTCACAGATGTTGATTTAAAAAAGAAATCTATATAAGTATTATATAATCTCTGACAGAAGAACTCTATAGCTAAGTATACTTTACACTTCTAGTAGTATATAGTACAACTAAACTAGAATAACAAAGCTCTCTAGGAATAATTCTATAGAGGATTAAAAGACAATGTTAAGAATGAATTAGTAAGAGACAACCTGCTAACCTTACTTAACAAATTAATTAACAACTTAATTAAAATCAACAACTAGAACTATAAACAAAGACTTAAAAGAAAAGAGAGTTATAGACATTAAGTAAATCGTAGAGGAAAGAACTATAGGAATTCTATAGAACTAGACACTATAAACAGAACCTAGCTAAAGAAAAAGACAGGCAAGTAGAGTAAACTTTCCTAAGAAGAAAGAAACTACTAACATAAGTAGAATTTATGTTACTTATATAGTAAAACCAGCTACAGAGCAAGCGAATGTAGCTTGAAGAAGTAACCTAATCAGGGAAAGCAAGTTAATGCTACTAGCTAAAAGAAAGTAGTAGTACTTGAAAGCAGGCTACTTATAAAGGAAGAGCTGGCTAAGTATATTAGTACATAAATCAAAGAAACTAAATCTATAGACAAGTCAGATAACCTGATCCTAGAGAAATACTATAGTATATAATCAGACTCTATAGAAATCCTTCTACTTTAACAGCTTATAGTACTAGTCTAGAGATCTACTAGCGTAGACATTAGAGACACCTAGATATTAATGTACAGAGAGAAACAGAGGTATAGATAGAAAGATCTACAGAACCTTAAACAAACCTTTTAAATTATATAATTATACTTAGGCACATACCTAAGGTTTAATATAAAATATATTACCTAATAGTTAGAAGAAGGCCTGATTAGTTTAACAAGTATTAACATAATTCTACAAACAACTTTTATAGAGAGAATATACTTTAACCTAGCTAAAACAATTATTCCTATAAAGTACTTGTTAGAATTATCTAGCTTATTAGAGACAGGTGACTAGGAAGTAGTAAGCAAGGACCTAGAAGTAGAGGAAACATAGACATTTATTAGTACCTACATAGATGAAAACTATTAAGTATAAATCAACGAAATCAAGCCTAACTTCTAGAGCCTATATATATTACAAGAGAATAAACTAGTACCTCTAGATAAATATAAAGTAGTATTTGCCAAGAACTATTAAATTACCTTTTAAAATCTCTATTTAGAAAAAGAAACATTAGAACTTATATATAAATAGTGTTCTAAGAGCGACATCTACTACTAAGATTCTAAAGGCCCTAGGTCTTAGCGACCTAAGAAAGAAGAACAATAGATAGTAATCTAGCTAGTTAATAAGACTAGTACCTAGAAGCTAGAATAACCTCTTAGAATCATTGGATTTAAGCTAAGGTTTTTAGTAACACTACCTAAACCTGACTTAGATAAGTACTATTAGATAGAAGAAGTATATAAAGTAGTCTATTTAGACAAAGAGAAAGTAGTTTTCGAAACACTAGAAGAGCTAGAGAAGCTCTTGTTCGAAATCTTTTCTATTAAGTAATAAGAAGCTTATATAACTTTAGGAGAAAGTTAGTTATATATAACTATAACAATTAGAGAAAAGAAACTCTAAATTATAATTAATTCTAGAGCTATAAGCAACTTCATTTCTCTCTTAGCTATATAAAAGCTAAATGTCTTAGTTAAAGGAATAACACTATATAAACTCATAGTAGTTAATGAGACAGAGGTAGAATACTAAGGAGGTGTTGTTAACTAATAAACTATACCTACGAAAACATAGATCAAAGGATACTACTTAGACATATAATTTAATATTATAAATATTAGCAAGAAGAATATAATACTTAGAATGCCTTAGATCAGGGAACACAACCCTGACATTAACTAGAAGGAAAAAGAGATTTCCTTTAGCTAGTATAACTATAAGTAGCTATAACTGTAAGGCTAGAATAAGGTTAGCGCTACCTTTTCTAAGTTGTCTAGACACCTAGCCTAGAGTTCTCTACAGGTCAGCTAGACAGCTGATAACGAAATACCTGTGTAGTATAGAGAATTTTCGAAATTGTTTAATAATCTAGAAGACATATATGCCTTACTAAAACATTAACTATAAGACAACGAAATAAAACTAAAAGAGAGTTATAACCTTAGAAAGCAAAGGCTTTGACTATATATATAGAGTAACTTATAAGTAATAAACAAGTATGTCAAGGAAGGAATCAAGAAAGAATACATCTAAAAGTCAGAGTCTTCTATCTGTTTAAATATACTTATAGTATACAAGAAAGATAATCTAAACAGAAGAGTTTATGTTAACTACTAAGAAGTTAATAATATAACAGTTAAGGACACTTACTTATTACTGACTAGCTAATACCTGTAGGACAGAATAGATTAGGTAGTTTAATATACGAAACTAGATTAGAGAAGTACCTTTAACTTAATTTAGATTAAGGAAGGTAATAAATAGAAGACTACATTTGTCTTACTATTAGGTCTTTATAAGTATATAGTAATACTGTTTAGTTTAACAAACATACCTACTATATATCAAAGACAGAACAATAGTATACTAGAAGATCTTCTAGAAGTAACTATAATATATTACCTAGACAATATTCTAGTATTCTTAGAACAAGAAGAGGATTATAAGAGATATGTTAAAGAAATCTTAAGGAGACTTATAGCAGTAGACTCTTGCCTCAAGCTATTGAAATATAAGTTTAGAGTAACTTATACAACATTTCTAGAGTGTTTAATTACTCTAGGACAGGTGAAAGTTAATCTAGAGAAAACCAAGAACATTAAGAGTTAGCTAACACTACAAAATGTCAAGGACGTCTAGTTATTTCTAGGATTTACTAACTTCTGCTAACAATTCATTAGAGACTATACTAAATTAGCTAGTTCTCTAACAAGTCTAACTCAAAAAGACATTAATTTCTAATAGATAGAGGAAGCTAAAGAAGCTTTCCAGGAAATCAAGAAACAGTTTACAGAAGAACCTATTCTTTAAAGCTACAACGCTAGCAAACTAAGTACTGTTAAGACTAATACTTTAAACACAGTAGTAGAAGCTATATATCTTTAGCTAGGAAAAGAAGGTAAACTTATATTAGTAGTATACTTTTCCAAGAAAATAAACCTAGTATAACAGAACTATAGAATATATAATAAGGAACTTCTTACTATAGTTCTAGCACTTAAACACTAGAGAATATATCTCTAGAATATAAATCATTAGGTTACTATACTGTTAGATCACAAAAACCTTAGAACGTTTACTACTATATAGAAACTCTTGAATAAGAGACTTACAAGGTAGGCAGGAATCTTAGAAGGTTATAATATTGTAATCTAACACGTTAGTAGAACAGCTAACTCTTGAGCCAACGCTCTTAGTTAAAAGCTAGGCTACAAAGAAGATAAGAAGTACAAAAAGATTGTAATCTTGAAGACTCTAGAAAATAAGGATCTAGCTCTAGCTGTGTACGAAATAGTAGCAACAGGAGAAGGTCTGTAGACTAAGAAGGTCTAGAGAGCCTAGAAGATAGAGCAACTAGCTCTAGCTAAATAAGAACCTATACTAAAAGACTTACCTAATAGTTAGAGAGACTTCATTGATATTTATAGAGTAACAAATAATTAGAATAACAAAGAATAGTATATAAACAGAACATTATATATCTCTAAATTCTATATAAAGGAGTTTGTCAAGAAATACTATACTACTCTAGTACATAGTTACTAGAGAGTTCGCTGAACTCTCTAGTAGATTAAGTAACACTACTATGTTAATTATCTATTAGCAGTAGTCAAGGAAGTAATAGCAGAGTATAATACCTGTACTAAGAACAAGGCTTCCTGCTATATACCTTATAAACAGATAAGTACTACTCTAATACTACAAATACCTTAGAGATCTATATTATAGGATTTTATAGTTAAGCTACTAAAATCCAAGGACCTAATAACAGAAGTTATATATAACTTAATCCTAGTTATTGTTAAATAACTTATAAAGTATATAATACTTATACTATATATAGAAGCAAGTATAGCAGAACACCTAGCCTATGTATTTCTACAGAAAGTAGTTGCTCTATATAGTCTACTAGAAGAAATAATCTCAGATAGAGATAAACTCTTTACCTTGAAATTCTAGACAGCTCTTACAGAATAACTAGATATAAAAAGAAAGTTATTAACAGCTTTTCACTTACAGACAAATAAAGGAACTAAATAAATAAATCAAGTCATTAAAGTATACTTAAGATATTATATAAACTACAAGCAAGATAATTAGGTTAAACTACTACTCTTAGTATAGTTCACCTACAATAGTTTAATAACAGAAACTATACTTGTTACACTATTCTATACTAACTATAGATATAAATTAGTTACTTATCAAGACTCTTTACTAAGTACTATTAATAATAACAAAGCAGGATTACAAGACTACAAACTCAGAGAGTTATATAAGAAACTTATAGAACAGCTTTAGTTTATAATAAAACATAATATATAACGTAGTTTATTAGGACCCTGCGTATATCAGGACTCTGCGCACTTTTGCTAACTCTCTAACCTTATTATTTTGACACGTGTTTTTTACTCTTTCTAATAGAGGTACAAACTTAAGAAGTATATATTATTTTAGCTATTAAAGCTATTTGAACCTTGAAAAGAAAACTAAGTTATCGAAAAGCTACAAAAATCTATAAAGTTCCTGAATCTATACTTTACCTTAGAATAAACAGCTATATTCCACTCTCTAATTGTTAGCTAGCAAATATAAATTTAACTAAGTTAGAGAAGGAGGTTATTGTTTAATATATACTTAATTTAGATATAAGAGGCTTTACACCCCAGCTAGCTAGTATAGAAGATATAGTGAATTATATTCTCGAATTACAGAGAGAGAGACATGTTAGAAAGCTCTAGGCACATTGATTTATACAACAACAACCAGCTATAAAGACATGTTTTAATTACGTTTATAACTTCCAAAGAGCCTTATACAAAGATCTCAAGCTTATTAGTATATAGTTTTAACTAGTAGAGAAAATAAGAGCAAAATATAGTATTCTAGACTATAATTTTTAGAATTTCAACAAAACTAGCTTTATAATAAGTATAATTACTTCTTCTATAGTTGTTACATACACAGATCAACGTAGCAGAGGCAAGGCAGTTTAGCTAGGCAATCGAGAATAAGCTACTGTAATTACTTGTATTAACAGCGAAGGTAGAAGTATTCCTCTATTTTTAGTAGTAAAGAAGAAATATCACCTCTTAAGCTAGTATACTAAGGGCAGCCTTCTATACAACTAGGTTATTAAACTAACAATTAATAGCTAGACAAATAATAAGACAGGTCTAGAATAGCTTAAGTACTTTGATAAGTATACTTCTACTCAAGCAAAGGGTCTATATTAAATGCTTGTCCTTGATAGGCATAAGAGTTATAAATCAGCTGAATTCTAAGAGTACTGTAAGGTATATAACATTATTACTCTTAGACTACCTCCTTACTCTTCTTATTTAACCTAGCCACTCGATGTTAGGTGTTTTAGTATCTTAAAACAGGTATATAGTTAACAAATTAAGACTTTTATTAAAGCTTATATCAACTACATCACAAAGGTCAAGTTCTTTCTCGCCTTTAAAGCAGCCTATACAGAATTAATAATAGCCTAAAACACTTAAGCTAGATTCTATAAGGCTGGCTTAGTACCTTTTAATCCACAGGCTGTAATTTCAAAGCTTAATATAAAGTTACAGACACTAACCTCTACTAGGCCTCCCTCTATTAACACTAACTCTTAGGTCTCTTAGACTTCTTACAACCCTGCTAAAGCTCTTTCACAAACAACTCTTATAAAGAACTAGATTACTAGTCACCAAGGAAGCTCGCTAACACTAATTTTCTAGACAGTTGTTACATTAGTAAAAGGTATAGAGTAATTAGCTTATAAAGTAACTCTTTTAACAGCTGAGGTATATATACTTCAAGTAGCAAATAAAGCCCTTAGCAAACGTCACAGAGCTAGAAAGACTTATATATGTCAAGGCAGTACACTTACTATAGAGAATACACAGAATATTCTAGCACAGAAAGACACAGATAAGCAGGTTTAACACAATATACATGTAGAGAAGAGTAATCAGAAGGTAGAGTAATTAACTAGTAGGCGCTATAGCACTTGTGGAAAAGCTAGTTATAATACACAAACTTGTTAAGTAGATGTAGATATATCTAGTTTATTAGATTCTTAGTAGTTTTAGTTAAATTTATATATTATAGTTGTTTAATTATATTTTAAAGTAGTAGGGGAGTAGGAATGTACGCAGGGTTCTAATATATACAGAGTTCTAATAAACTACGTTACTACTACAATAAATAATATAGTCAGGAGCTAACGTTAAAGAAGGGAGATAAAGTCTATTTAGTTAGAAAAAACATTAACACTAAAAGACTAAGTAGTAAACTAGACTACAAAAAGCTTAGACTATTTAAAATCAAGTACGTTAAAGGACTATTAAATTATAAACTCACACTACTAAGGACTATAAATATCTATCTAGTATTCTATATATCCTTACTTAAACTAGTACTACTAGTAGTACTACTAGCTCTACTTACAGAAATTCAACCTGTTAACTCTAACGTAGAATACAAAGTCAAGAGAATTCTTAACTATAAGGTTGTTAGAGAACAGGTTAAGTACCTAATTAAGTAGTTAGATTACCTATATTTAGAGAACACTTAGAAATTAAAGAGAAATCTCAACTAGTGCTAGAATGAACTTTAGGAGTTCTACTACCGAAACCTAGACTTGCCTACATCTTATAGTCAGCTAAGAAAGATATAAAGAACACTAGGTTAAGGCCTAGGTCAAGGGCAGAGTCGAAAGAACTAGAAGTAGAAAGAGCTGCTAGCCTAGTAGCCTCTTCTTCTCTTCTGTTCTTTGCTTTCTGTTGTTCTTTCTTTTCTTTTCTTTCTAACTCTTTAGTAGTATCTAACTCATTAAGTAAGTTAAGACTAGCTGCTATTATCTTCTTCTCTCTATTAAGGAGAAGGTGTTTTTGCTGTCACAGGCAGAGAATCTTAGCTATAGCCTCTTTCTCCTAGGAATCCAGCAGAGCTTTCTACTTCTTAATAGAAGCCTAGTCTAAAATCAAAGACATTTAGTTACACTTACAATAGTTACAAGATTTTCCCTGCCTAGTATAGGCAGAGCAACGAGAATATTAGTTGCCTTGTATTATAATATATTAGCAAGGCTTGCTAGCTAGGTCAAGGGATTTTTTACATTAAGTATAAGGAGCTATTTTGTTGCTATGTTATTTAATGTAAAAACTAAGAGATTAATATTTAGTATATTTCTTATTATTAAAAGATAGTATAATAAAAACAAAGAAAGGCTGCTAGCTTTCTAACAATATTTCTTAGGTTATACTTAAGCGTAGAGACACGCTAGGCTAAGAAGGAGATAGTGTCACAAATCACGTGTTAGCACGTGATAAGTAAGTTCAGACAGCGCTCTAACAGAGCAAGATACTATTGAGTAGATATAGTTATAAAGATTAGCTAGAGTAGCTAGCTGATCTAAGGATTTTCTTTAGTATAGGTTATATAACATATTAGGTTACCTAGAGTAACAAGCTATCTAAGCAACTAGGTCGACTAGAGCGACTGGCGCTCTAGTCTACCTATGAGAATAAAGGTTCTATATATAACTAGCACGTCTGCTATTAGATAGAAGCTTTATACTTAACTTTACTTTAGTTTTCAATATATCTTGTTTTGTCTTCTTGAGTTCAAGTAACAAGTTTACCTTTAAGTAAACACTTAGTACATCTAAACCTCTTTCTATATCCTAACCTTCGAGACTTAGTTACCTTTGTTACTTTTAGTACAATAGTAGGTTTCGTTACACAACGTTTGCTAGAGTACCTTAATCAGAGACTAGTACATAGCTCAACGAGTACGTAGAGCCTACCTGGCAACAGTCTTATAACTAGAGGCTGATTTTAACCTATTCTTCGCTGCTTAGAAGCTTGACCCTTAAAGCTAGAACATTATACTCTTTAATAAGCGAATTCAATAGCAAATTAACAACTCTACAAGAGGCCTCTAATTTATTAAGCTAGACAAGAATACTCTTAGACTAGTTATATTTACTAACTTCTTCTTTGCTAATAACAAGGACTTTACCTCTTAAATCAGCTATGTTCTTGTACTAGCAGATAAGCTAGAGAACGCTAACATTTTATACTAGTCCTCTGTAAAGTGTAAGAGAGTTATATAAAGTGTTTTAGCCTCTAAATTATACGCAATAAGCGCTGGATTTAACACGGCTACATCTGTTAAGGCAACTCTAGAAGCTATTCTTAGTCTCAAAATACCTCTTATAGTTTGTACTAACTTAAAGTTACTTTATAAGTACCTAGTTAAACTTAGGACTACTAAGAAGAAGCGTCTTATAATAGATATAATAAGCCTACAACAAGTATATAAGTAGCGCGAGATTAGTGAAATTAAGTAGATTAATAGCAATACTAACTTAGCGGATGCTATAACAAAATTCAAGGCCTGCTCTACTCTGTGTAATCTAATTAATACAAACAAACTTAATATCAAGGTTACTGAATAAGTTAAACGTGGAATTAAGTAGAAAACAAGAGATATAATTAGTTAGATAGAATAGATGTTTCTTTTCTTTACTCTTACTGTCTTTACTACTTTCTAGCTATTTTAAAGTAGGTCTAGTGTTGTTATATATTCCTAGTAAATAGTACCTTATATAACAGCTTAGTTAATCTACGTGCTTCGGCTTATGTAAATAGCTTGCTACTTATATACTTAAGCTCACAGAATCCAACCTCTCTTTACCTTTACTCTTTATGTAATAAAGATATAGAAATACAACTACTTATTACATTACACTTTATAACTACTAAGTTATACTAACAGTAGTATTAACTTACTTTCCTTAATTAGTTTGTTTCTTTAAGCTATATTTGCTTGCTTAGTAGCTAGGTTTAATATATAAGTAACATAAATTCTGCTTACGTCGACAGTTTCTTTTATTCTAGGAAAGTTTCTTTTCTTTGAAAGATTTCTTTTAAGTAGTATTTATTTCTACGCTATTCTACTAATTTAAATATCTTTTCTTTTAGTTTCCTTTTTAACTTCTACTCTCTAAGGTAGATTTCTTAAATTCCTATAAGTAGTTGTCTAGTTAGATAACTTCTTTGATTATGCTAGTAATGTTAGAATAGATTATATTCTGTTTTACTATTTCTTTATAGAGATGTGTTTTCAACGCTCTATAGAAGAGTTCTATAAGAGCAAGTGTATTCTATTCTAACTTATTCCTATAACGTTAGAACTCGTTAGCGTAACTGATTACTAATCTAGTCTGTTTTAAATCTAATAGCTTGTATATAGTAGTTTAGGTAGTGTTGAAATCTCTAAAAACTCTTTGAATTACTACCTTAAACTCTTTCTATAATTTAAACATAGCTTTAGTAACTATTATAGATCTATTCTTATCTTTGTTTACAAAGAAGTCTTCTAAGTATAGTTGTAGTTATTCTAGAGCTACTCTCCTAAGGTAAGAGATAGCAAAGATAGAGTAGGAGTTATAGTTCTTAGTAAACTTATCTAAATTAAAATTAAAGTAGATGTTTATTTAGAGTAGAAATAAGTTAAGTTTGTGTCTCTTTCTCTAGTAGGTGTCTAGTAACTTAACCTAGATAGTGTCGAGTGCTTTAACCTTATAAGGTTTAGGTGTATTAGATATAATTTCGTTGTTATACTAGTAAGGCTACAGCTTGGCGGCTTCTACTAGTAGTGTGTTAACTTGTGCTCTCTTAGTAGCGCTGCTAGAGAGTGTTAATACATTAGTTCAACTAGCGTTAGAGCTAGCTACAATAGGTTTTAGTAGTAAGAGAGCTATAGTAACTAAACTTCTAAGCAGATACTTAAAGTATAACGAAACTACTACTATACTAGAGTAACAAAGGTAACTAAGTCTCGAAGAGTTAGTTATAGAAAGAGATTTAGATATACTAGGTATTTACTTAGAGGTAAACTTATTACTTTATATTAAAGAAGTTAAACAAGATAATTAGATTAATAACTAGAGTCAAGTATAAAGCTTCTATCTAATAGCAGACATGCTAGTTATATATAGAACCTTTATTTAACTAGGTCTTTTCTTAGAAAGCTTCTAGAGCTTTAGATCCTAAGATTCTAAGCTCTAACTAAAGCTTCTGCAAGCTCTAATAGTTATGTAATAACTTTAGCCTAAAGAAATCCTTGAATCAGCTAGCTACTCTAGCTAATCTCTATAACCTATAACTACTTAATAGTATCTTGTTCTGTTAGAGCGCTGTCTAAACTTATTTATTATATACTGACGCGTGATTTGTAACACTAATCTTCTAAATCTTAGAGGTATTTTTACTTATTATACTACCTCTCTATTAAGTGTAGAGTGATTAGCTTGTAAGGTAGATAGTAGGCAATAAGTTAAATTAAATCTTATATAAGAGTAAACAAGTATTAGATTCAGTACAGAACTAATCTCTGCTTCTCCTTAGAGGTGTAGGAGAAGCCTTGCTTTATAGAAGCTTCTAAACTCTAATATTGTAAACTCTATTAACTCTGTCTACTAGAATTAATTAATTCCTAATTGATTTATAATAGCAGATAAAGGCTTCCTTAGATCAGACGAAAGGTTACATGACCTACAAGGCCTACACATATCACAGTATATTAGTAGAGACTATAGAGATGCTGGAATGCCTTAAGTCTTGGCGTAATATTCCTACTTTTGGGCTAACAGGTCAATAAGAGACTAAGGGGGAGTCTTTAATTAATATAGAAGACCTTCTAGTATAGAATCAATAATAGGTGATTATGTTTAGTTTTGTGGAAAATACTTGTTTTAATGTATTTGATATCTTGCTCAGTTAGTATTTAATTAGAAGGAAAGGCAAGGAGAAGTGCAAATCTGAATTAATTATCTTAATACCTAGTAAACAAGTGATCATTCTATTATGTTAGGAATAGCTTCATTTTCACAGTTTCAGCTAAGCGAGTACCAATAGTATTACTACCGTATACAGTAGTACAAACTTCCTATTTGGGTATATACTAATTTATTACAGTGGTGATAACTGAGGATGATATACGGCCGTATTTTACTACTGTAATGCTACTGCCCACACTGTCCTTGGTTAATGGCTCACTAGTGAAATTTACTTGCTTACCCACAATTTCACTTTCTGACCCCAAAGTTGATCGGAGTTACTGTGAGTCGCTCGGAGCAAACTCTGAATAAAAGTATTATCTATAATCAGACCTATCCACTCTTTTCTCTCCACTAAAACATCATTTCTCTAGTGGTATACAGCTCAACATAGCTCTAACATCTTGTTTCCTTCCCCGTTTAACTCCGTAATTGGAACTTGCGGAAAGTCCTCTGCATGTGACCGCTTTCCTTCAGCCTCGCGGGTACTGAACACCCTCACAGGGTATCTGCCCTCCGAGGTTCTACTTTGCTTCATAGTTTTTGTTTCCAAAGCAGTTTCCAAAAGTCCTACCAGTTTTTCCTTTGTGTTTTCAGTATCGGCTGCCCACTCGTCAACAAAATACGTGCCTGGTATGAAAAGCCAGTCTAATGGGGTAAAACCATTATTATCATGGCTTTCCAACTCAATACCTTCCTGAGCAATTATGAAATCAACTATCTCGATGCAAAACTCCGGGTTGCTTTGAACAGCCCATGATAAAGGAGATCGGCCATTCTGGTCTTTTTCGTTGATGTCACACCCCAGCTTGATCAAGAGTTTGACCCCCGCGAGTAGACCAAGTTGGGCGCATATCGATAGCACGGAGCGATCGAATTTGTTTTTGTAGCCCAGGCCATGTTTTGATGCTCCAATCAATACTTTTGTGATTTCCTCGTTTCCCAGTGCCACAGCTATGGTCAGCGGAGTCAAGCCATTTTCATTTTCATCATCCGGGTCAGCTCCGAACTTTAAGAGAAGCTCCACGACTTCCTTAGAGGCAGAATTCTCCACAGCTTCGAATAGTGGTGTTGAGCCGTCCATATTTCGGTTCAGTGGATCCAAACCGTATTTCTCAATTAAAGTTGCAATCATCTTTAAACATCCATTTTTTGCTGCGAGCATCAAAGGACACTTCAATTCATCGTCTCTCGAGTTTAGATCCGCACCATGTTTGACAAGAACTGCAAATATGTCTTCAAGCCCTTTCGATGCTGCTATCAATATTGCGTTTTGCCCGTTCTCGTTCATGTATTCGGTATCCGCTCCATTATTGAGGAGGCACTCGACCATGGATAAGTACCCATACACGACTGCTTTCAGTAGTGGGGTCCAACCCGAACCATCTTGTATGTTGACCTGGTTCTTTACCCCTGGTATCGATAATAGGTAGTCGACAATTTCAAGATGGTTTCTGGATGCAGCAACGTATAAGACAGTTTGCCCATTTTCGGTTTTTGTCTCAAGACTGGCACCTTTTTCGACCAAGAGTTTGACGCCTTCTAGCACTCCAGATTTAGCCGCACATAGAAGTGGTGTCGAATTTCTGGAGCAGCAGCTTAGGTCGATATCATATCGCTCAAGTAGGGACTTCATCACATAAATGCTGCCATGAAGAGATGCTTGACACAGTGTTGCGTTTGCCATGGCAGTCTCTTCATCTGCGGCATATTTGAGAAGGAGCTCTACCATTGATGTGCGTCGGAACATTGCTGCGTAATCTAACGGTGTGTTCCCTTCTATGTCTGGTAAGAAAGGGGCACTATCAGGATATGACAGTAGTATTTCTGCTATTTGGATATGACCCTTTTCAGCAGCATAAGACAAAGGGGTGCGCCCAGATTTACAGATAGTGGTTCTTGAATCTGCTCGGTGGCCAAGAAGGATTTGGAAGACGAATGTATTTTCGGACTTGGACCCAGCTGCATATGATAATAGCGTTCGGCCATTCTGACATCTTGTATTCAAATCCGCGCCTTTCTTTATCAAAATGATTACAGTCTGAGACCGCTTCCCGGTTTGGGGGTTACATGGCAATACAACCTCTTCTTTTGATGAAACTGCCCAAGACAGGGGAGTACGACCAGTTTTATCTGGGATATTGACGTTGACACTCGGATTGCCTAGAAGTTTTTTCAAAGCTGGAACCGAATCACACGGCTGCCCAATCGCCAATTTTGTGATAACAGTTTGGCCGCGATTATCTTGCTGGTTCAGATCCTGGAAGAGAGGAAGAAGTAATTCAAATTTCTTCAGACAGAGGTAACTCTCCGCAGCAATGATCAAAAGGTTCCGTCCATCAAAATCGGTAACTTTTGGATCAATGGCTCCACTCTGCAAAATAGCGCTTAGAACTTTGTCGGCGCTGTCAGAGCTACTTGAAGAGGCATGCATAGCAACATTCATGCCTCTGGAGTCTTGTAAGTGTGGCTCGCTCGTCATCTCCAGAAGTAGTTGTACTAAATCCTCTCGGCCCGCCCTAGCAGCATATGATAAAGCTGTGCGCCCTATATTGTTTGTTGTATCTATGTCGATTCCATACTTGAGTAAGGTTTCCATATCGGGACTTTGATGTTCACCATAATCTGACAGATGCATCAAGGCAGTGTGCCCTTGTGTGTCTAGGATATTTGGGTCTGCTCCATTCTTCAGCAGTCTCTTGAAGATATCTAAGTCATTGGTGGCGTACATCAATGCCGAACTTCCCCATCTATTTGTTTTATTCAAGTCGAGAAGAGGGTGTTGGAGTAAAGTTTCCAGTACGGCATCGCCAAGCCACCTATTTTCTACAGAATAAATTAGAGGGGTAATCCCGTCGGTAGTAGTACCCATATTTATATCTGCATCGCATGCAAGAAGAAGCTCCAGAGTTGCAAGATTCTGAGATTGGATGGCACTAATGATAGGGACATTTCCACTTTCGTCGGGGACATTGGGGCTTTTCCTAAATTGCCATTACTTCTTGCTCGTTAGATTGGACTAGATTGCATACCCTTTTTTCAGCATTGCAGATACAGTCGATGTTAAGCCAAGTCTCGAAGCTATGGAGAATCCATTGCTAGGGTTATCGTACTCATCCAGGTAAGTATCAAGCCAATAAACCATTTCTTCCTCGTCCTTTGTCCCATTCGCCCTTCTAAAGTACGACGGAAGCCTCCAAACGCGAGATACCGGTCGCGAGATAAGTTCATTATCGAGAAATCGAATGATCATCTCGTCACTGTCTTCGTGGTCTACTTCTGGGATTTTGCGCGCAAGATTTCCCCATTCCTTCGCCGCAAAAAGGTAAAAGGGATACCTCCGGATGTGATCTATTAGAATATCGGGCGTCATTTCTGGCTCTGTTTGTAAAATAGTGTTAGCGGTATATCTCATTTCGATCACATATTTCACGTTACAGTACCCACCAAAGGCATTTGCAAAGCAGTCAAGCGAGAGATAAGAGAGACATGCTTTGGTGAGTTCGAAATAAACGCTTGGAAACATATTTGACTGTCTTTTTCCATTGTTGAAGTATTCCCGGGTAGTGTAGTGAGCCCACATAACAGTTTGCGCCTCTTCGTCCAAAACCAAAAAACCATGACAGGATTTCAGCAAAAACAATGGATCTGGGCTTACAAAATCTTCGTAGGGTTCTTCCTCGGATTGTTCTTGGAATTCGGTGTACTCCTGGATGGCAACAGCATGCTGGAGCTCATATAATGTGAAGGGGCGATTCTCGGTAGCAAAAATGATCCAGGCAAGAACTTTCATAGCAATATCCTGAGAATCGTTATCCACTCGTATCCTCTGCATCTCCCTGTCGTAGGTGGTTTCTAAATCTTCCGGCATCTTACTCAGAGCCCTGTTTACTCTAGCAAGATTCATTGATTTGGTCACAGACTGGATGTTCAATTTCGCATACAGAAACCTATTATGTTAGCAGATAGACAACGAGATTCTCGGAATTCGCTCACATTCCACCTGCCTTCTCGCAGATCGTATCGATAATTCTGGAAGATAACTCGGAGTTCTTCGCAGCGAGACGGGACAGACCTCTGGCCCCTTTGATGGTATCTGCCAGGTACAATCGCATATCACTATCCGATGCAAAAATGGAGATTTCTGGGCAGCCTTGAAACGCGTCCCTAATATCTGGCAAATCTCTCGAAGTTGCCAAGATATTTACAGAGAGAGAGAGACCACGGAGGTGGTCTAGTAAGTCTCCTCTAAACTCCTCGTTACATTCATCCAGTGCATCTATAATGATGAAAGTCTTGCTCAACGTTGACAGTAGGGATTTCAATAAAGCGATGATTTCTTCGGAGTCAAGTGACTGTTCGTTGACTTTATGTTTCAAGTACTTTTGGCGGATATTATCCGGAAACTACGGGAAAACCCAATGTTAGTTTTTATCCAATCTTCTTTCAGTTGATTCTTTAAGCGAGCACGACCTACGGGAGAGATGCTCTTGACGACTTGCCGTAACAAAGACGAGAGAACATGTAAAAGTGCTTGTTCCTTTTGGTTTTGGTGATTGAAATATATGAAGCAAATCCCAATATCTCCGGAAGACACAAAATTCCGTATGTGTTGAATAATGGCTGCGCTATAAAATATCAGTACTTATGTTTAAAATTGGAGCGAATAACAGTAACGTAGCTTACGTTAAGATTGTTTTGCCACCTCCAGCTACAAAACTTCGTCAGCCCATATACTCAAATATTCCTACAAGAATGATACAAACTTACGGATGCCAACACACCATAGCTCTTCGGCTCGGCCGTCTCGCCATTTATGAAAGGTTGGATGCTCAAAGAACCATTTGCAAGTTCCCTTGTGTAAATCTTTGAGTACATGGTTCTGTCTCTCCTCAAATTTCATCGTTGATATCCAATCTAGAATTGTTTCGATAGGAATTTCTGAAGAAAGTCAGTTGGCTGAATGTCTAACTTAAAAATACTTTTACCTTCTGCTACTTTACGACCTTCCCTGATTTCTTCCACTACGCTCTTCTTGATCATGTCCAGCTGTGCGGGTAGTATTTGAATCGTGTTATCCATACTTCCGATCTGGGAAGAGAACCTTGAGATAGCCACAGAAACATCTCCCACGTTCATAGAAACCCCTGTCAACTGTCGCTGAAGTCCATCAAATCCATTCTGTAATTCCTCCTCCAGCTTGTCGAGTTTAAAGCTTTCTAGTCAGCTTATTCCTTCGTAATATTTGTTGTGCTACTTACTAGCCAAGAATACCCAAAGCACGAGTAACATCATCCTTCGCCGAGTCCAAATCTTGCGCCAGACCCAAAATAGTTGACTCCTTAAAACAATACACAGACTTATCGAATACTTTTTGCATCGAACTACCATACTTCCATGGTTTTTCCGATGACTTCAGCTTTTTCACACGCACTTCCACAATTTCAAGAGCGTCGATGCATGAGATGATGCAGTCTTCTATACCTTGGCATGCACTTGGATTGAGCGATCCATGATTGATCGTGATAGAACTTATCAACTCAAGTGTAGTCCGACAATTCTTAGTGGACTCTAACAGTCGTTCCATCTTCGGACCATAGTCCTTGTATGAGCCATAAAACGTTGCGATGCCTTTGCAACACTGAAGGCCGAGGGAAACCATCCCCACGACACCGGCTGCTACATCAAAACCAGACATCCCGGGATCCAAAGTGAAAGTGAGACGTTACTAGAGGAATTAAAGTGCTAACGAAATTATATCAAAACCAAGATAAACGCAAAGACCGAGTAGAATGCAAAATAACAGTTACGAGGCACATCTCCAGCGTGCCACCTAGACACACCGACTCGCCGAGCGACAATCTGCAGCGCTGAGCCCCATGTTGTTGGGTTCTTGTTGGCGATGCATATGCTGACGCGCGCGGTTAAATAGCCTGGCTGATTTGATACCTTCCCACCCAATCAAAACAAGGAAGAATGTAACACAACTTTCTAGGGCCCGCAATTTGATGCTACCCTATCGTCCAGTCTGGGAGATGATGTACCATTTCTTTTTTTGGAGGCTGTATAGTCATATTCCCTCCATCTTACTAAAACTTGGCACTAGTGGATTTGTGAGGGTTGAATAAACATCGCGGGGTACCAGGTTGAAGTAAGCTTACAAAACCCACCTAGAAAATTTCCAAGAGCCCTGTAAAAACTGTAACGGAAGTGTTTGATCGCAAGGGGTTTAAGTGTAGGGAAACTCGAAACTCGCTTAATAATACTCTACTGAATAGTGCCCTGGTAATATTGCAATAGAGGCAAAATCAGGGAATCACAATGCCCAGTGAGCTAAATCGCGGCGAGTGAAGAAGGGTGTTCAAAATTAGTCTTGGTTTGGAGGTTTCTCTCAATGTAAAATAAGTTCAAACTTCACAAATAGCTGACAAGTGAGTTGAGTTTGCGGTGACTAGTGGGAACTCAAGTCATTCAACACACTGCTAATGAAACTCTTCATATTTATCTCAACATTATGGGATTGGGAAACGGAATTAAGGAATTTGAAGCAGATGGATGTTCTTCAGAGGGCGGAAATACCAATTCCGCTGAACCCATTCCAGGAATTCAAGTGTGGAAACTGGCAAATTTTTCGTCATACCCAGAAACATGGCCTTCCACCGATCTCATACAAGATACCTAATAACGTAATCTTTTCTTGTTTATAGCTCTACTGTAAAGTGCAGCGGTAATCGAGAATTGGAGACAACACTGGGATTCGAAGGTCCAAGGAAATTATAATATCAATAGTAACCCCTCAATGGTCACTTGAGATTGTATCTTGTTTCAGTACATACACAATATCGTGATACTGTCGACGGAAATTTCAAATCCCTATGGATAACCCACTTATATAGTCCACGAGCTTCTGTTGAAAGATGTGGACAAAATACAAAAAGTGGAAGGGCCCTTCGGTAAAATTCGAATTACAAGTTGTAGGTTCCAGGATACCCTTTTATGTCAAGATTTGATCAATCCTCATCGGTACTCACTATTCCACTACTCTTTTGTTTCACAATAGGAGTGGGGTATCATTGAATTCTGTTGCAATATCAAGGTGACCCCTTCAATATCCAAAACTCGTTACCCAATCGCATTATAGGGACCATAAGACTCGCAAGTGAACAACATTTGGCATCTTCTGCGAAAAGTATCAGTTGAATCAAGAGTGAAGAACCCAACGGAGAAAACCGTATGGGCGCATCAAGTTAAATTCCGCAATCGCCGAACCTTTCAATTCATTCTTGATTTCGTGTTTTTTTACTGTTCAAACTTCTGAGGCACATTCATTGACGCCGCAGCTTCGAAAACTTCAAGAACGGCGTGACCTGAATCAATCCCAGTATTCGGTCCCGAGAACCTTAAAGGTATGTTGGAGGCGGGTGAGTAACTCGTAGCTCGTATCTGCAAAAAATAGAATTATAAATACCTTCGAGGCCGCAGTCCGATTCGCCCCCAGCTCGGAAGTATGTCGAAACTTCCACAGGATACGGGTTTCTTCCAAAATCCAGATCCCAAAATCTGGGGTACCAAAGATTACCTCTTTAGGAAATAACTCCGTCGAATCCCACATGCAAAAATGACCATGGGGAATGTTTTAGGGCCCAATCGCGTCATAGTATGTTCACTTGAAACAAAAGAATTATTCTAGAAACGTGGCGTGTTGGCATTAGGATCCAGCATCATGCAAAAGAGTGGTTTGAGGCGGTTACGATTGAGATTGGTGGCGTTGGAAGTAAGATCGACGGTCATCTATTAGATAAGCTGCTTTCACCCCGATCTCATATGAAGGCGTGCAAGGCCTCGCTATCTGCCTTGCCTTGTTGGGGGATTCTTCTCATACGACTCTAAAGCTGGGGAGATTATTGCAAAGGGGTATGGAGATATTAAGTAAGAAAGAGCTCGTAAAATTTGTCTCTTTTTGGTGGTGGGGTCTCAACTAAGCGCCGGGTAAGAGTGAGGTGCAAGGTTTTAAGGTTAATCTCTCGACATTTACTGTAACTGCTGCGCCCCCAAATACACGTGTGGAAAACATGTTGTTCAAGGTAAAAGTCTAGCTTCCCGGAATTCAACGTTTTATATGGCTGACTGCCGGTAAGGCGATCCCGCCTGGGTTTGTAACACTTCCAAACTTGAACGGTTGATTCAAATCACAGATAGTAAACAAATGGGAGACACCAGTGTCATTGGCTATAAAATGCAGCTGCGTCCCTGCTGCGCCATCAGGATCTGCTATAAATGGGAACGAACCAACCAATTAAGCGAGAACAGGGGGAAAATAATCCTCAAGCAAACTTTGCCTGCAATGAAGCTATCATAATTGGTAAGAAAGTACGAGAAGGAGACTATGTAGTATTGATGTAGTACTCATATGACATACATATAGTAAGGGGGGGGCTCATTTAGTAAGATGGAGGAAAAAAGAATATGTAGTGTAAGGTTGGCGGTGGGCGGGGCCGGAAAAAGCTGACTAAAGGAGGACCAGTCCCGCTTCTCAAGCCAATCCCGCCGCAATCAACGGATGCACAACGCCAGGTTGATCTCCTCAGCTGTGCCGCAGAAATGCAGGCTCACCCATATTCATTGCTTGACCTTCACAAAGGCTCCAAATGATTTATTACGCCCAAGGATTAGCTGCAAGTAGCGCCTCGTTTCACCTTCCCCCTCTTTATCAGATCCAACAGTACTCAACAAACAGGAAGAGGATCGAAAATTCTCCGAAAGTCTCCTTTGGACACGAAACAACAAATTGTGGCTGATGAAATTCGAACCTTGAATTCTTGTTTTGGCAGCGTATCATCGGAATCTCTTCTCGTCCTCAACGACGCCTGCAGCACTTGTTCCTATCTACGCAATACAAAGCAGGAAGCCTTTCGTATTGAAAAGCACAGATATTCGCAGTACTTTTGAGGATACCAGTTTCCGAATTTCGATGCAAAAATATTTCTTTTCCTTGACGTTCAGCCTTATTGATTCGACCGTACAAAACTCACACATCAAGCAATAATATGGTAGGCGTTGGGGGTCGTTCTGGAGGTAAGTGATTATAAAAACAGTTCCAGAACATATTTTCTCTCTCGTTTGCTAACTCTTGTTAGGCTGTCATACGTGCCGACGTCGCCGAGTTAAATGCGACGAGGTTCATCCGAAATGTGAAAGATGTGCCAAAGCAAAGATTCCCTGTGAAGGCTACGACCGAGACCTCAAGTTCGTGGACGAAAAGGCTCGAGCACAAAAACGCGTTCAAGTCAAACGACAAGCCTACCTGGAGTCCGTTCAAGCAGAGCAAGAAAGACTCAAACCGAATCGTCGAACACAATTCTCTATTCAACTCAACGCGGCAGCTCATGTTCCACCATCGCTTTCTTTGGCAGGCAACGAAACCACTGTTAGGTTAACTTTCATGCAAAACGAATTGTTTTCAGGATGGAGAATGTTTATACCCTGGACCATGCGTGAATATCGAGGACAAGACAACTGCACAACAACTCAAGCCGTCGATGCGCTGAGTGGTATTTATTTTGGCCGGATGCACCATGATATCAAAAGTATCAACGCTGGAGCTATATCTTATGGCAAAGCCCTGCCTTTATTGGGACGAGATTTGAAAGATCCCAAGGCATTTACTCTGGCTACACTTACCAACGTGTTATCTTTGGTCATATATGAGGTTAGTGAAATACTTAGTCATTATTTTGTGTATACTTCTTTTCATTTAACTGGATACTTGGGACACTTGAACATGATTGCCCCAGAGCATCTGGGCTAAAATTCTAGACTGTTTAGAATAATTACTTGAATATCAAAGCTAATACGCTGCTAGATGTTTGCATCTTATCGTGGCGGCATGATACAACACCTCGGTGGTGTACAGAGGCTAATCGAACAATGCGGAGCGGAACGATTCCAGACACGACCAGCTTTAGATGTCTTCGCAACCGCTCGAATGGGAATCATGCACCATGACATGGAAGCGAAGAAACGATGTTTTCTAGAAAATCCCGACTGGCAAACGATACCATGGCTCAAAGAACCGAAGCTCAAGAACCTTTACATACAAATTTGTGACCTGAAATGTTATCTAGCTGGTCTGCTTGAGGACATGGAAGCTCTGCGGACTGGTTTACGAGCCACATCTATGGACTTCAATAATTTGTGTGCCGATGTAGCGACACAAATTCAGAGTCTTTACAACTGGAGAGCAGCTTGGGAAGCCGAATATCCGAATTGTGCATATCTTGTTGAAGTTACGGATTCAGACCTGCCTTTTACTCGGGCAATCCACTACACGGAGTTATCACGGGCGGTGGAAAATTGTCTTTACCATACATGTTTACTTACCCTATATCGGATGGGCCGTATATTGATGGGACCTAATTTTTCCTCCACTTCAATAACCGCAAATGTTCCAATTACACGAACAAATCCCATCCTCCTCCTTCCCGGCGATCCCAAAACACTTCAAGATATCGCAATGGAGTTTTTGCGATCAATTCCATATCATTTGTTAGAACCACATAGAAATGGGGGCTATTTTTTCTTGATGTTCCCACTCCGAAACACTTTCGAACTGTTTAAAGAGGGTACTCGAGAATGGAACTACTGCCAGAGGCTGTTCAATGAGATGGCAGACAAGGGTGGTTTTTTGCTGGCACGCAGAATGATGCCATCAGGCCTCCGAGGCAGAATGTTGATGGACGAAGCAATCAATACATGAACACAAATATTGAGTCCTATGCCCACTTCAATAAACTAACGACAAAAATCCACGAGCATTTCGAAGAGATTACTGCTATACTGCATTCGATAAATCAATGATACCTGAGATGGGGCAGACGTTGGAAAGCTCAACGAAAAGGAGATATTTATCTTAGTGTTTATCTATTTTTAACTTTCAGGTCTCGTTTTATACCACTCTTGGGCGTTAAGGGGAGGGGCAAGGGCTTGCTACATTCGTTAATACCCCATGTATCCAAATCATTCACTAAATAGTATAAATGTTTTGTATGAACCATAAGAATAAACGATCTATACTTTAAACTATCAATCTCCAAACTTTGTCGTCTTCTCCGTACTCGCGGGTTCCTACTTGGCGTAACAGGAATCAGCTCTGGAGAGCTCGAATCAAATTGTTGTCAACGTGATAGGGTATTTATAGCTAGCTTCCTTGCCTCGGCTACGTTGATATTGTCAGTTTCTAATCTTTTATTTTAGGTTCTCTTCTCTTTCTTTTTTTTTTTCTAGGAGGCCAGTTTCGATCAGCTCTAAATCATTCACTGCGGAAAGAGACTATTTCTCTTCATTATGCGAGAAATTTGAGACACTTAAGTACTTGAATCAAGTTCGGATAATAATGGCGAAAATTTTTATTGAAGTATAATAATTTTCCAAAATCAAATTGAGGGAAAATGAACTAAGATTGTGAAAATGCTATTTGGCGTGTTCGTCGTAAGTCAGTTTTTTAATTATTATTGTTATAAAGAGCTACGGCAATTAAACTCTACGGATAAAGTTACGATAATGGATAAAATCACTACTCTTCGAAATTATACAACTGAGGTGCGTCAAATAGAGATAAATAATGGAAAAAGAGTTTCGAACGATTCAATTGGCTTCCAGTACTAGATACGTCACGTGCGAGTAAATAACCCGATCTCGAGCCAGATTTCAGCCTCTCAGCCTCAGCAAGCGACAGTTACTATTTTTATAGATCTGACATGAACAACTCTTCCTTTTCTCCAGACATCGACACTAGATCATGCTACCTATATTTTCTTGTTCCCCTCGCTCATAGGCCTGCATACTGAAGCTTAGTCACCATGGGCTAGGCTAGGAAAGACGATCTGGCCAATTACGGTATACATTGCGACGGAGTTGATGGGCGGAGATTATTCCCAAGCTGGCAAAGGCCATTCATCACCTTGTCTATATATCTTTCGGGAGACTCATTGCTCGTGCATATGGTACCCAAAACCTCGCACATCTAAAGGACTATGCGTCTTTATCGAACATCATGGAGAGAATGATTCTTACTCCTTTTACCGTCAACCTTGGTCAGCCAAAGCAGAGACATACGCGGAAAGGAAATTTCAAAAGCAAAAGTGGTTGTAAAACATGCAAGTTAGTCATTCCCGCTGTATTTCGTTTACCCCAAGTGGCACCAGCTAATACAACACTTCACCTGCAGGAGCCGACATATCAAATGCGACGAAGGAAAGCCTGCATGTTGTTTTATCAAATCCCAATTCCATCACATTCATACTAATTTGAATCAGGTTCAAGATGTCTAATTGCTGGATTTCATTGTCCGGGTTACGGAACGAAGCCACAGCAAACAGCCAACCTCCGCTCTCTTCTAGAAAAATCACCCGTTACAAGAGAACCTAAAACTATTACGGGCTCGGTCGACCATACCAAGCAAATTGAATTGCAATTAATAAAGACTTTGCGGCGGATGTCGGGCCCCTCTGACGATAGAGTATGGGAATTGGCTATGTCGCCCCTGTCCCTTTCTGAACCAGTCGTTTGGCATTCTTTGCTCGCTGTTGGAAAGTAAGTGACTTAACTTCCCCCTCATCTCAGATAAAGAGGATTGGTCATCGCTCTCCGGCACCCTTCCCTTCTATTTTATTTTTCGAAAAGGTCTAGTATAATTATCCAAGAAAGTTTGGAAATATCATAATCTCAATTTCTAAATTCTCCTAAACCTTTTTGAAAAATATTTACAATTATCCGTAAATATTTCGCACAATCGGTAAGAAGAGTACCGGAGAGTAATGAGCAACTCTCTCTCATACTTGCATCTTCTTGCATCTCCCTCCTTGAAAATCAAACATGCTAATTTGTGGTCAGTCTCGTGGAAACCTATGCGCTGAAAATGCAACAGAAAGATGGCCCTGCTGCCATTTCTTATCAAATCACCCTAACTCATTACAACCGCGCTATTGGTTTACTCACAGCTCAAGATTCCGATCGAAAGTTGTCAACCGTGGCCCTACTAGGCGCCTGCCAAATGTTTTTCAATATAGAAGCTTTTTCCCAAAATCGAACTGGAGCTCTGGCTCATCTACGTGCTGGGTAAGCAGCCGATTTCGTACTTCCATTTCCCAAAAAATTTCTCACCCCACTCGTCATCACTTATTGTTTTTTTCTTCGAATACTGATTTCACCTCTAGCATTCGGATTATACGGTCGCGAAAATCCAGCAATGCGCCACCTAACGCCATTATCGACAACGTTTTGTCGCCCCTCTTCCACGATTCATTTTACAATTGGATATCCCTACTCTATGTCTATGGCAAAACGACTGAATTCGAAATTGATGGAGTTGACCTTTATATGCCCCCAAGTCAACGCTTCAATAACATCGTTGAGGCGACCGTTGAGTTGGAGCAAATCACCTGCTACGGACACTACTCAGCACGGTCATTTCAACATTATAAATTAACTCATGACGGGGACGATATTAACCGTGCCGCAACATTGCAACGCCAATACTTCCAAAAGAGAATCCAACAGTGGGTCAATATATTCGAGCCTTTGCATAAGGCTACAAAAAGCCCGGAAGTTTTACAAGAACTCAAGTACATCAAGCTTGTCCAAAGGCTCTTGTATATATGGCTTCCCCAAAAGTTCACATTGGAGGAAGTTGAGCACGACGCACACGTTGACGAATACATCGATATATTTGAGCAGATGTATTCGCTATTCCTTTCCTCCGGCAAGAGCATTACCCAAAATCAGAGGCATACCGGAACCACCTACCAACCGTCAACGCATGTATTCCTTCAGGTCTATATGCTCGCCATCAAATGTCGAAACCCATCGCTACGAAAAAGAGCACTTTCTTTTCTGAAAGTCATTCTGAGTACATCAAAGTGGGATGACCTGATCCAGAGCTCGTCCGGAATGGTTCATGTACTTGATAGGGTAATTGCAATTGAGCAAGAAGGCTTGGAGGATTTGGCTGATCCAACTGGCGCAATTGTTCCATCAGAATGGGCGAGAGTCACTGATGTTAATTACATTTCGGATCACAGTGATGGAACCCTATACCGAATGCGACAGAGAATTGACGGCAAGTGGTATGTGAGGGACGAGAAGATTGATATGCGTTCCAGGAACTGGTTATCCATAGACTACAAAACTACTCGTCCAGATGGGCAACAGGTAGACTGAGTTGTGAAGGAAACTTTCCAAAAATAGAAAAAGGGGGCGGTGTGGGATTTGGCGGCGAGGGGGTTTTTACTCGGCGTATTTAGTTTTATTGCACGTCGCAATCTAGCGCACTTTAGGGTGTGTCGACCGCAAATTCTCCTCGACTAGATATGCTGGGCAAATTTCTATGGATATAGATAAAAATGGTATTATAGCAATACTCAGTCATTAACCTAGACCTGCTTGAACAATATTATTAAAAAGTACTAGAATTAAATAGTAGGCTAAAGTGCTAACATAATTAATCAATTCTATGAGTGGCGAGTAAAGTATAATATTTTCTTATTAGTGCATCTGAACGATGACTTGAACTCTTACATTATATTAAAAGGACTAGAAAATAGAACAAAAATGAGAATTGTATAATCTAAAAATAACCACCTTACTTACTTTAACAATAGTGAAAATCAGAAACATGATAGAAAATTGAAGATTTTTTAGCAGACAAAGAAAGGAAAAATTCAAAGTCAAGACTAAACAGCATACTCCGCTTCATAGAAACTCACCGAAGCCTTAAAAGGATCTTCTTTAATAACTTCACAGTAAGAATATTTGTTGAATAATAATGTTTGAGACGAGAGTTTATCAGACAAAAACCCCCAAATTCACCAACCAATCACAGGGTTATCAAGTCAGGTACGTCTCGGCAAGTGGGGCTCAAAGTCGTAGCCTCGCGGCGCATCGTGGCCTCTATTCCTTCCAAAAATAAAACTAACTCCTCGAACGACCACCCACCACGACCGTCTCGTAAAATACTTCGATTTGCGCAAACTTTTATAATTGATGTAAGAGGGCGTTAGGAGAAAAGGATCGAGTTAAAGCGAGGAGAGAGAAAGCGAGCGACATGAACGGTTTCGCAGATCATGGGCTGGATGAGGATGCCTTTGGGGAAAAGGGTAACCTCGTTTCGGCTTTTGATGCTTTTCGTAAGTCCATCTGTTGCCCTCCTAGAGCAATTGGGTCTCTCAATTTATTCTACGAAACTTGGAATAAGGAATAGAAGAATAGAAGCTAACACAACAACTCTCCAGCAAAATCCAAACCCCAATACATAACCCGCACCTCCGGCGGCGGAAAATGGACCGTAGCAATGCTCCTCGTCTCCCTCCTCCTCACCCTCAACGAACTCACCCTCTGGTGGCGCGGCCACGAAAACCACACCGTCTCCGTCGAAAAAGAAGTCGGCAAATCCCTCCAAATCAACCTCGACATCGTCCTCGCAATGCAATGTCCCAACATCCACATAAACGTGCAAGACGCCGCAGGAGACCGTATTTTGGCAGCAGACATGCTGAAACGAGATGCGACGAATTGGAACCAGTGGGTCGATAAGAAGGGTGTTCATGCATTGGGGAAGGATGTGAATGGACGTGTGGATACCGGGGAGGGATATCATGATCATGAGGAGGGGTTTGGGGAGGAACATGTGCATGATATTATTGCTGCTGCGGGGAATAGCCGGAGGGCGAAGTTTGGGAGGACACCGAGACTGAAGGGGGGGAAGGGGGATAGTTGTCGCATCTATGGGAATTTGGGGGTTAACAAGGTACAAGGGGATTTCCATATTACTGCGAGGGGACACGGATATCAGGAATGGGGGGCGGATCATTTGGATCATACTGGTATGTCTTATTTCTTGATGGATGGGGGTGTTGGAATGGTTTTACTAATTTTTTCTGTGATGTAGCTTTCAATTTCTCCCACATCGTATCGGAACTCTCTTTCGGAGCTTTCTACCCCTCCCTCCTCAACCCCCTCGATCGCACCATCTCGACGACTCCAAATAACTTCCACAAGTTTCAATACTTCGTCTCGGTTGTTCCAACAATCTATACAGTGGACAGCAGTTCCTATGGAGTCAAGACTCTCTTCACAAACCAATATGCCGTCACCGAGCAATCGCACATCGTCAGCGATCATTCCGTCCCAGGAGTCTTTTTCAAATACGACATCGAGCCTATGTTACTCACCGTGGAAGAAAGCCGAGACGGATTCTTGAGATTCGTGGTTAAGGTTGTGAATGTGTTTAGTGGTGTGTTGGTTGCTTTCCACTGGGGTTTCACATTAAGTGAGTGGTTCGTCGAGGTCATTGGCAAGCGGAGGAAGAGATTGAGTGAGGGTGTATTGACCGGAAAGGCGTCATACCACGATTGATTTGTACAATTTATTTCCTTTTTATATCATCTAGGCACGGCGTTTTCTGGTCAATTTCCCCAAATTCAAAATACATTGAAAATTAAAAAAAGAACTTTGCTAGGTTGCCTGTGCATTGTATTGAAATCTCGCAAGATTGCAACATCTAAGAAACTTTCTAACCTATTTTTTTCGTATTCTCATGCATTAGGTAAAATACAACCAACCCCGGGGAATTTGGCTGCCGTCGATTACTATTAGTACTGTACTTGAATGTACGTAGAAAACTCCATCCAAATCAATCCCAACCCCAATGCCATCAGTCCAGGCCAGAAAAAGTGCAACGAACCAAGTGATCCACCCGCTCAAGGCTTTTTGTTGGTAAAATAAACACCTAATCCAACACCAAGAGCAATAGCCAACACGATGAGAACCACGATCAACAAGCACCACCACTTATTTCTTCTACGACGGCGGGCATGCTTGTTGGCTTGTTCGATTTGATCATTTCCTTTGTCGACGTCTTCGGCGGTTTGCATGGCGTTTTGCTCGGTGTGTTCGATGACTGGGTCTTGAGCTTCGACGATTTGAGCCATGTCCTGGAACATCTCAGCGAGGTCGGTGAGAGTTGCTTCGATGCGTTGGAGTTCATTGTGACGAGCTCGAACGGCTCCTAAGACGGATGAAGCTTGGCCCGTGCGGTTGCTCTTGAGCTGTGATGGTTTATTAGGATAATGTTGCCGTGAAGATTAAGGAGGGGTAACTTACAGCTGTCTGGAATACACCTTCTGAACCCCA
Organism: Hymenoscyphus fructigenus; assembly: GCA_001414455.1. NCBI lineage: Eukaryota > Fungi > Ascomycota > Leotiomycetes > Helotiales > Helotiaceae > Hymenoscyphus > Hymenoscyphus fructigenus. The sequence continues at coordinate 133,473 of LKUV01000094.1, forward strand.
ATCTAACTCGGAAGCTTGTTGGACCTCAGCCTCAGTCGCCTCTGGATTCACGATTCGGAACTGTCGGGCAATCTGCTCGCGATATCTCTGTCTGAATGAAACCTCCTCTTGCTGATAATCCTGTAGCGCCCTCTGGAACGTATCCTTGAGTTGCTTCGACTGCAAATTCTTGATCGACTTTGATCCATCGGTCGTCTTGAGCGCATCGAGTTCAAGGTACTTGATCTGATCGCGAATCTGCGTATTCTTCAACTGTGTTTGCGTGACCAGCCCTTCGAGCTGCGCCGACGAGCTGCTATCTGCCGAGCTGAGGGACCGTTGATGGAGGGATGCGATCTCTTGGACGTTGGCGCCTAGGTTGCGAATCTCGGATTTGGCATGCTGGACTCGGTCGAGGAAGTCTTGTTGGGTGAGGACGGAGGAGGTATGCGCGGGAGCACCGGGTTGTGAGTATTCGGAGGCACCGGAATAATTGGACATCTCATGTTGAAGATTTGGCTGTGCTAGATGACCCTGTGGAGAAAAGAGATCGTGTTAGCTGGATTGTTGCGGGAGGGTTTTCACGATCGGGATACTGCGACTGCAGAGGATCGCAAAGGCAACAGGCGGATGAGGGCATGTTCTCTACCTGTTGGGGAGCGCCGTATCCGGATTCTGCGCCTGGACCCCCATTATATGGGTTTCCGCCGTACTGCTGGTACTGGGACATAATCGAATGCTCTTCAATTGATGTTTGTTTTGGGGATGTTGGATTGTTGTGGAGGAGTGTCGTCGGATCAGAGGATTGCCAGGATGACGTTTTGGTTGGTGGGAAGGGAAATTACGAGATCGCCGAGAGGTGAATGGAAAGGTAAGGTAAGCCGTATCGGCAATTCGAGGCAAGCAACTTTGCAAAACCTAAAGATATATATGAATTCACCGGTATAAATGTTGGGAATTAATAGAAGAGAAAATAGGTAGCAATTTTTGGACCTCCCCTCTTCAACCTTTTCTCTGCGGTTGCTTGCCTTTGTAGTGGTGTTGGTAGTGTTTGGCCTAAAGCGAGACTCCGTCACCAAGTGGCGCAGACTGGCTGTGCATTTTTGCCAATGGGGGAGGTGAGAACTTTACTCGTACTAAATTTGAGAGCAAGATGGGTGGTACGGCCGTACTTGTATGGAAAATGTACCATGCCATACCACCCGGAGGTAGGGATGAAGCTATCTCGCATTGAGGCTCAACTTTCAAGTGACGCCAGTCTGTGAGCTGTCCGCTGTTCCTTGAAGAAGCCGAGATCGAAGAAGCCGAGATCGAATGAACCTCATTACGTCTTGAGGCCAAAAATAGTAACAGCTATTTTGAAGTGTCTAGCACGGCTCTTTCTGAGAAATGATGAGAAAAGGAGGCGATAGAAATGAGTTGGGGACTATCGAATTTTGGAAATAATTGGGAGATATCAAAATACCGAAATTTCAGGCGGTCAGTCTTTAAATCAAGCCGGGGCATCATTTGGCCTGCGTCGTCCTTTCTCACGGTGTTTTAACTTTCCATCCCAAGTTCTTCCGTCCCAAGTCCCCGAAATTATATTATCCATGCATCACCTATCACATCACATTCCTCAACACCATCATCCATCATCGGAGAATTCATGAAATGTGAGGACATGTGAAGCGAGACGCTGTACCTCCGTACCAGGTATACGTATACGTATGCCCATCCTTCGGTCCCGTACTTAATTATTGACCCAAATATTGCTTCCTCCAATGCAACACTGCAACGTGTGGCAGAGAGAAAAACCCAAGAACTATTTCCATCCCTCAAACATGTATCTCTGCCACGAGCTGAAGTAAAAGTTTCCACTCCCCCCTTCGATAAGATTCCTTCCCCGTCCCGTTTTCGGATCCTTTGGCCGGGTGGCTGACGGTGAGGGCTTCATGAGATGCGGCGCTTCTGTGTTTGAGGGGCTCTGCATGCTGACTTTCAATAGTCGCTTATGTCCTAAGGGGATCACTTTGCGACCAGACATCAGTGACGACATCCATCTTGCCAAAATGCCGGCCGGCGGATTTTTCTACAGGAGAGGAAAAGAAGAATGGAATCTCCACCGATACGATAATTCCACCAAAAAAAGGAGCTGTACAAAATCCGAGACTGAACCGTCTTGAGGGATCACCTTTGTGGAGAAGATAGAGTGGACGGGAGTCTGTGCAACATGTGCTTGGGTTTCACTTGCTAATAGTTATCCTCCATTTATTAAGCTTCGTCAAGTAATTTTGTAAAAAGCAAAAAAGCACTTCCTGGCATACACGATTCCCTGTACTCTGTACGAGAGAAATACGAACCCTACCTCGCGGTGGACAATAATAGTGGCAGTAAATATACCAAGTTCGTACCTGCCATTGTTCACGTTGTTCAAACTATTTAGGGTAATATAAGGTAAGTATTCTAAATACTTGGAACAATTTAAAATATTCTTCCAGGTGTTTGGAACAATGAAGTCCAATTGTCCCAAAGAATTAGGTAATTAAAGTTGGAATTTACTACCACATTTAATGTCCATCGCGAGCCCACCATTCAGACCTCAAAGAGAGCCTTCCTTGTATCATAGGTATAATTAAGGTCAAGATGCCAGTAATCTGGCGTATCTGATTTACTAATACGCCATGCCTGATCAAGAGCTAGTAACACCTCTTTCGGCAAAGGTCCCTTCTCGCAATCCCTCAAATTCTGATCAAGTTGCCCAACAGAACTAACCCCAATAATAACCCCATCACCATCCTTAACATTCAGCGCCGAGTGATTAACCACCCACCGAAGAGCAACTTCCACCATGCTCAAACCCGCCTTCTCAACAACAGGTTCAATAACTCTGAGAGCCTCAAAGGTGCTATCCTTGTAATATCTTTTCCGATACATCTCCCCAGCTCCACCTTTATCGCTAAATCTTCCCTCCTCTGGGATATCCGAGGTCTTGTATTTGCCAGAGAATAATCCACCGGCGAGGGGATTGTAAATCACAACATCGAGTCCATATCGATGGCAGGCCGGGATAAGTTCTTGTTCTAGGGAACGGGTGATGGCGTTGTACATTCCTTGATAGATGGTGGGTCGGACCTGCGTGAGATATCAGAAACAATACCAATGAAAAGATTCGGCGCTTTGAAGGATGCAAAGTTTTGCATGACTTCAGAACTAGCGAGTTTTCTGTATGTCTTGCAAAAAGTTTGAATAGGAGAATCCACTAACCCAGTTATTATACTTGCAGTGCATCACCACTTCTGCGACCTCAAAGGCCGTGAAGTTGCTAAGCCCAAGTTGGACAAACTTGCCTCTGAAGAAAGATTAGAATATGGAAATAAAGGGTCCGAATTCTCCAAGAATTTACTGCTTGTGAAGCTTGTCGACAGCTGCTAGCGTTTCTTGGAACGGGACGGAACGGTCCTGGATTTTCAAGACATTGTCAGTCACTTTCACTTTACCACCCATCCACTCAAAGCTCCCTGTAGAAAGCAAGTATTACCGCCGCATGAAGGTAGAAGATATCTACGCAATCGGTGCCGAGTTCCTTCAAGCTCGTCTCAAATTGCTGTGTAAGGACTTCGGGTTTATGAATGCCCGGTGTTCTTGGATAAACTTTAGTCTGTAAATAGCATTCTGTCAGAAAGTCTTATTCAACTCCATTTTTCCACGAGTTGGATACTAAACCCAGCTGAGTATCACATACCGCCAAAATCAAACCCCTCTCTTTATATTGAGCCTTAGCGGTGAACCGCTCTTGTTCGCCTCCAATGTAGGCACGCGCCGTATCCACCTAAACATGGGAATCTCGGAGTCAGTTTAATTCTTTGAGGAATATTCATGAGTTTTTCGAGTATATCTCGGGAGCAAGGAAAAGCATGACTCCCGAGACCACCAGAATAGGGGGAAATTCTCCGGGAATCTCACTTGCCTCGTTATATCCAGCAGCTTGCAAACAATCGAGAGTCTTCGTAAATCCATCTAAAGTCGTAATCCTAGCTCCCTTTGCAGTGGCCTCGTCACCCTCGCCGAAGGTCATGAGACCCAGGATGACTCGAGGCTTTCCTGTTTGCGTGAGGAGAGGCATGGTGACGATAAGGTTACTGGTTTTGTGAAAATGGAATTTGGGATTGCGTTGCAAAGTTCAATTTAGGAAGGACGTAGGAGAATATTGGAAATGTAACACACCAGATACCTGGCTGAGGGGTTGGAGGTTAGTTGGAATTCAGTGACGCATACTACGTACTTTTAGAGGTTGAATTAGTGGTGGTTTAATGGTGGGGGTGTGGCTGTCGGGGTTAAGCGGGGAAAGCTGATAGGTCACGATGAGCGCCATATCCACGCCTTGCGATAGACATCGAAATGCTGTTGTGTTATAGTTTGAATTGTTACTCTAAATCATTTTGGGGAATTGAATTGCGGGTTTGAAAAGATCTATGTCAGTTTTCCCATAAATTTTCCAAGTTTTTCCGCACAGGTAGAACAACGACCGCGAGCTAGAAGCATAGAGTTGTAAACCAGCTAAGATTATTGCTTTAATAGATACGAATACTTCAACCTCGGTATAATTTGGATCAAATATCTTATCGGTAATCGGCATCTCACAGCTCGCGAACACGGTGGAAGACGGCATCTCGGCCAGGTTGCCAAGTCTATTAAAGTTGATTGAGAGCCGAAGCTAGTCAAAGCCACACTCCGCACTTCAACGATACTTGGTGTGTGCATTTCTGCTTTATTTAATATTGCAACACAGTTCAACGAGATTGTCTTAGATGGTTTGTCTTACCTCGACGCAGCGCAACGCAAGTCGCTCCCGCGCGCAAAGTCCCGATCTTGAAACGGGACATGTTTCGATCTGTAGATCTTTCTCTTTTCCAAGCCATTCTTTAGTATAACTTACGCACGAAGGATCACCAGCTACTGCAATGTTTTGTCAAAGAATCCGTATATATTTAGACCCTGTCAAGACTCAAAGTCCAAGCTGATTGATACCCGATGTCCCCGACCCCATATTTACAGACTCCACCGACACTAAATAGTCTGTGCAGAGGAGAGGGATTCAGGGGGCCAAAAAAACCTGGAAGGCTCAAGTTGCGTCAAGCTAAGACACGCAAGCACGAGTGGAATTTGTTGAAAGTTGAAATTTTTTTTCAGTCCTGTGCCTCTTTATCTCTCCTTTAGAGCTTACATCTGACAGCCACCACTCTTTTGGTTTCCAAATTCGTGTTCGTTCTTGGAAATAGTTACCAGCCTCCATGTATTTCCGTTTCCTTTGCCTCGTGGCAGAGAATCAAGCTCACCTGCTGGCCACACCGGTCTGGCGTTAAACCATCTGATTGGCTAGGATACTTTAAGGATTTATGCATGTAATAAATTGGCTCTTGTTTTTAAGGTTGTCCACGTAGTTCTTCGGCTCTTGAGCTTATATCCACCTGCACAATATCAAAAATGATACGATTCAGAGTCTCAAACTCCATCAACCATTCCTCTTGTCTACCGCACCAGTCAGTATCCCTGAAAGACGTCATTCAGTCCCAGTTTTCGTACTCGCTTCTTTCTGTTGGAGACCGACAACAGGAGAAGCGGGTGATAATGATTTACCGAAGGTTGGAGGACCAATTGTTGCGGAGATGGCGGTAACTAGACATCCCCAAAGCTCTTGGGAGACCTTGATCGCTGTACATCTTGGTATAACGGTCTTGTTATAACTGTTTTGCTAATTTGCGGGGAGTATTGTGGAAAGTGTTTGGATTGATTTTCTGTGTAATGGGATGGCCAACCCGTGGTTATCGAACAAGGGTTGTGTCCTAATCCGGTTTGTGGTTTTCACCTGCAGCATCTCTATCTTCGTTTATCGAAATGTAACCACTCTTCTTCATGCGATACTCTGCTGACCAAAATTCCTTTTCTAGTCGGTGTGCCGAAATCCTAATAGTTCTTCCTCACCCAGCGTCAAAAACCCAGAGTCTTGCTGCGTGTCGTTCATACAATACGCTTAACCGGACTCCGGAGGTCTTGCTGACGTTCATTATTCGCTGAATCAACTGGTCACATTGCTGGTTCTCCGTAAAATAGAGTGACGACGACGACGTGGCGGGGGTAAACCCGGTGAAGTCGTCGTCAGCTTTCCGGGTCGTTTACCCTGTCTTGCACATGGCGAAAGCGAGCCCCTGAAGCGAGTTGGAGATGAATCCCTTCCACCCCTCCTTTCACAATCTCCTGGTACGGCCCCGGCGTGTAAAAACTTACTAAAAAGGGTCCACAGCCCGCCCCATATGCACGGTGACAGATAGCGCCTTGACGCCGCATGCTCGCAACCTTCAACAACAACATCGTGAGCTTCATTTTTTAAATGAAGTGCGGTTTTAGGGGACTAGGGACGACGGCGGCGTGTAAGGGATTACCGTTACCCCTTGTTTACCAGTATTTTCTGCACAGTCCACACTCATGATCAACCCGCATGCTTCAAGTCGATTTCTGTCCCAACCAACATCTTTCTACCCCTCCGAGGCCGAGATGAAAGCACGAAGCTTTGTCCCAGCAGTTTTCTGGGCTACTGCTTTGTCAATTGAAGGAGAGGATTGTTTCTCGTATACAGAGCAGCACAGAGGTAACCTTTGCTCGGTTACAAACCAATCGCTCTCCAAGAGATTCTTGCTGACCGAAATTCGACCCTTAATCCCAGAAGCGTTGGTTCAATTTGTTTGTTTTCTCTCCGTGCCCCTCGGGGGATCTTTGCCAAGGGTTTTTATATCCCAGTCTCTTTAAGCCTTTCGGAGAATAAGTGGGAGCTTTGAACATCCTCGTGCAAGGCCCCTCCCGGTGTTATCGATCCTACCCGCCTCCAAATTGGACTCTCATGCAGGTACAATGCATGCTTTTTTTTTTTGGAGCCAAGTCTCTGATATCATTATCCTTGTTGCAAGATTATATTCCTGACTTTTGTCTTGGGTATTCTTAGTTTCCCTACGAGCATTTATACCGTTTATTCAATTATATTTTTTGAACGATTTGAATGTTAGGAATTTTGAACTTGAGCGCAAGATTTCAAAGATCTCGGCAAATCCAAAAGAGGGATGCGTCTCATATCATAGAAAAATAACGAGAAACTTGTTGACAGGGGCAAGGTGCTCGTCGGTGTGCTAGGGTAGGCTCAGAGCATGCATGGTATGCCTTGTAATGTTTTATCTTCACTTTACGGCTTCTCTAATTACGTTTTCGACATATGTCTCCTTCTGGAAATAAGACTGCCGTTTGTGGAAATCGAGGAAGGAGAAACATCTATTTGCGGGGTGTCAAGGTCACCACCATGTCAACTCGTTAAGTGGGTTGTCAAGGTCATTGCTCAAAACCCCATCCACTCTTTTAAGCATAGGGACGGGTCAACCAAAGGGAGCAATCTTCCACCGAGCACCAAGAGAGGATTAGATCTTATCGGTCAGTTTTTTCCGTGCGGTCAGGTATCAGTCCGCGTACACCATCTGCAGGCTCAAAGAGAACATGCACGTTTTGTTCAGAAAGGGTAATCGGAAAACATCCATGAGGTATGGAGCGAACACGAGGACCGTGTTCAGCCGTGTTGGAATAGAATCTGAAGATATATAAGGAGGTTGAGATTTCCTCTCAAGTTTTCTCTTCATCCTCTCAGATCATCCTCTCCAATAATTTAATAGTCCCTTCTGGATATCGACCAGACTCACACTCACTTCCTTCATTATGAAGAACACATTCTTTACTTCGGTTCTTGCGGCCTTGGCCAGCAGAACTTTAGCATCTGCTATCCCCTCCGTTTCGGACTTAATCCTCGCTTCGCGCCAAACTACAACAGACTGCGTACACTCTGCTACTGCCAGAGGTTGCTGGGGAACTGGCTTCAACATCGATACCGACTACTACGACAACACCCCAGACACTGGAGTCACCCGAGAGGTGAGAGCCACAAGCTTCTTTCTGATGTCCATTACTAACTTTATCAGTACTGGTTGTCTGTTGAGAACACCACACTTGCTGCTGATGGTTACACTCGTCAAGTTTTGTCCTTCAATGGAACAGTGCCTGGTCCAGCTATCGTTGCCGATTGTAGGTAATAGGGAAACTAATTTCCCACTTTCTTTCTCTTGAATCACTCCTGAATCACTCTTAAATCCTTCCTAGATCATTCCTAAACCCTAGCATTTATCCTGTGCCGTATCCCGAGACATTTTTTCATAGGCAAATACTGACACCCCATCTTCTAGGGGGTGACAATCTCATTATCCATGTTACCAACAACCTTGAGCACAATGGTACTTCTATTCATTGGCACGGAATCCGTCAACTTAACTCTGTTGAGTATGATGGAGTTCCTGGGGTAACTCAATGCCCTATCGCTCCTGGAGACACTTTGAGCTACAAATTCCAAGTCACTCAATACGGTTCTACTTGGTACCATTCGCACTTTACCTTGCAATATGGCGATGGACTCCTTGGACCAATGATCATCAACGGCCCAGCTACAGCAAACTACGATGAAGATCTCGGCATGCTCTTCCTCTCAGATTGGTCTCACACACCAGTTCCTCAACTCTGGGATACCGCCAAGCTTGGAGCTCCTCCAGTTTTGCCCGGTGGACTTATTAATGGTACCAACACTTTCGATTGCAGCACCAGCACAGACGCCAACTGTGTAGGTGGTGGTAAGAAGCACGTCAACGTTTTCGAATCTGGAAAGACATACAGAATCAGACTTGTTAACAGTGCTCTCGACTCTCACTTCCAGTTCTCCATTGATGGTCATTCCTTCCAGGTAATTGGAATGGATCTTGTTCCAATCGTTCCGTACTCTACCGACAATCTTTTCGTTTCGATCGGCCAAAGATATGATATCCTCGTTACCGCAAATGCAACTGCTGGTGACTATTGGCTCAGAGCTGGATTAGTTACAGCCTGTGGAAACAACGACGGAGCTGCCAGCATTACAGGAATCGTTAGATATGATGCCAGCAGCACGGCTGATCCAACTACCACCTCTTCAGTTACTCGAGCTGCTTCTTGTGGTGATGAGCCAGTCGAGAACCTTGTTCCCCACCTTGCCCTCGACGTCGGAACCTACTCCTCAAGTGCTATCCAAGAAGAGACTCTCGGATTTATTTTTGACGATTACTTCAAGTGGACTCTCAACTCCTCCACCCTTAAGCTTGACTGGTCTGCTCCCACCACTTTGAAGATCTTCAACAACGAGACTATCTGGCCTACTGAATACAATGTTGAGGCACTTACCACCACTTCTGACACTGATATATGGGCCGTCTATGTCATCGAGGACACCACCGGCTTTGGAATAACCCACCCAATCCATCTCCACGGAGTAAGTACTCTTACTCTGCCCTCCAAGCAATTAAAAAGCTAACACAAACAGCACGATTTCTGGGTCATCTCTCAAACAACTGGCACGTTCGACCCATCCAGCACAGCTGTTAACCTAGTAAATCCTCCACGACGAGACGTTGCCTCCCTTCCAGCAAACGGTCATCTCGCAATTGCCTTCAAGAAGGACAACCCAGGAACTTGGTTGCTCCATTGCCACATTGCATGGCACGCATCCGAGGGATTTGCTATGCAATTCGTTGAAGACGAAGACAAGATTGCCCTCACTATGAGCGACGCTGCCACCTACGCCGATACTTGCAGTACTTGGGATACTTACAGCACCTCAGCACTCTTCGAACAAGATGACTCTGGAATTTAAGCACGCATAGCAACGAAACACCCATTTCTTAATATTTAATGAATCGGAAAACAACAACGACAACGACATTCCCAACCGGGACTCCTCTTGCCTCTTCTTTGGCGGGCTCCGGTTAGTTCTGTAGTGTCCATTCCGAAGGCCCTAATTTCTTTCCTTTTGTCACAGCGTGGTCGATATTTATTAGTGGATGAGCATACTTGATGATTTGATGTATATAAGTTTACGCATATGCATGGATGGAGTTTCATAACGCACATATATTTAGCTTACAGAATAATTATATGTTCTCAAACCAATCTGTTCTTTTGATGTCTCGACGTCCCTCGCTTAAGCTACTGGTCTGTGCTCGCCATCAACTCCCCGTCCCTCAACACCACTCCCCATCTAATCAGTATTTGTGAGAATATACTAGATGCATGGATGTGATAGTAATTGGGATTAACTTTGGGATTAGTTGGGGACGAAAAGGCCGACAATTGCCATATTTGCTGCAGTTTTACCATCATTGAAGTCTTCGGTATTTCGGCGGCATTGTTCTAGAGATACTTACCTTCGTTCTATCACCCTAGATGTTTTGAGAGAACCGTGGTAATTGTGCCATACACTTAAGACAATTGCATATAATGTTCGGGGAAGACTCAGATAACCAAGAAACCGTACGAATAAGTTGGGACAATTACTCATTGTTCGAGACGAGTCGGAGAATCAGGGTCAACAAGCCTGGACCATTTATTAACCAAAAAACAATCAAGTGGAGAGTTTTCAATGCACGACAAAATATCGATACATGTTCCAGGTGGTTGAGTGAAGCGGTGAGCGCCTGCAGTTGCAAAATTTTCTTTAATATAAAATACGCGTCCTCGACCTGTAGACCAGAGTGGGATGAGAAAAAAGAAGTCACTCATACTTTTCAAGAAGCACTTTATTATGCAACGATATGATTCATGATCTGATTTTGTATAACTTCCCCACGTTCACTAACTTCATGTGGCGTTTTAAAGTTGCCCATCTTCTCTGGAAATTTCTCCCCCGTTCCGCGGATCTCGCTTGCCCCGCTTTCAACACGATACCCTTGTAAGACATTGCAGGCTCTCCCTGTGCGTGGGTCAAGATTCTTGTGGGCCAGAATCTCAGGGTTTTCCTTGACGACACGGTGGGGAGTACATTAAATTTTGGACTACCGGGGATATAGAAAATATAGACAAGCTCGAGGATTTAAAAATTTCACCAGAACTAGTAGTAATAAGAACTAGTAGTAATAAGGTTCTTTCCTGTGGAGGACGACCAAGCTCGTGCCAAAGTGGACGATGAAAGAATATCAAATTATCTGGGGGATCGATGCTTTGAGAATGGAGAAGGGAGAGAATGGGGGTTTGTCGGGAATCACTGACTCTTTTTTGTCTCCAGGGTTCTTTTAGCACTTTGATCTCCAAAGTTTGGCGATGCGGCCTTGGGAGGTTTTGCGAATCGGAGGTTGGTGCGATAATGTGGGTTTGTTGTACAAGGTGTTTGGCGTTCGATTCTTCTTCCGCAAAATTCCGTTCCTTTCTTAATAACTCTTGGTACTGTAGAGCTCTAGTCTTTTGCTTGATAATAGAAGCAATGCGCAGAATTATTATCCTGTCAGCTAAAGAGCAATAACACATATTGTTCAAAGGCAGAAAAAGACAATTATTGGTTTAGCGCCATGAAAAAGCCTCTCTAATAGTTCGAGAATCGGTAAGTGACGAGATTCTTCATAGGAAATATTGAAAATTTTCACTTTAGCCGTTTCCTCTTGGTCAAATGGGTAAAAGTATATATCCCATTGTATTACGCAATTCTTGCGAGATGTTTGGTCAAATCCTTCATCTAGTGTTTTGCATATTGTCTTGCGTGCTCTCCGTTTTCAACAGTGAGTTTGTTATGTGGATCGATATACGGAGACTGTTCCTGGTGTACCCTGCGCTTGAAACATCGCTGGGTCAGGGTTCCAACAACACCGATACTCTACTTCGGTAATAGTGATCCAGGTGTGAAAGCATACGTAACGAACTTTCCTCTGCTCTTACAAACCCCTCTAATGTGATGTTTTTCCAGTTCGTTCTTTTGGAAGCTAAACCAATACTGACAAACTACACAATAAACTAAACAATCTATGCTAGGGCAGCCAAATAAAACCAGTAAGAAGAGAAGGCTACATTATATTTGAGGTGGGGAAATATTGAGCACTGTAGACTGAGATAATAGACTGGATAAATTGTACTTCATAATGAATGAACTGCAGAGAAGCTACAATGATGTGGAATAGAATATTAACTAGTACTCTCATTAATATAGAATTCATAGACCTCTTGTACTCGAGGAAGTGCAGATGTGAAGACTGGCTAGCCAAAGATAGTAAGAGAATTATAACAATAGATGTGTTTGATAATACTTAATTACATGTGAAAATACAGAAGAGGAGGTTCAAACTCAAGCAATTACCTGCCACTGCAACAAATTAGCATATGTTTTTCTCATTGACTCAGGAGCCGGGCAGTGAGCAAGGATAAAACTTGCTCCCGACTAATAAAAATAGGAGTAGTAAAGGGAAAACAAAGGGAGGTGTTGCATACCATCGCATTCTTGTCAATCCTGTTCCTAACCTTATAGTCCTTGTCGTTCATCCTCATTTGGACAGTCCAGTGCATATTAGGCTCAGTTTCCGGAATGGCTCTGAATCTTCCCAAGTTCATTCTCACAACCTTCTCCCATTGTTCATCCGATTTCTGAACACGCACTTTGACAGGCCAAAATTCAAGAACCCACCAACTCTTGGCTTGTTCCAATTGATCGTTGATAGGTGCCATGGCATCGAAATGATCTTCCGCATGCTCTGGTAACGGACAGAAAGTTTCTGAAGGGTACTTTTCACCTTGTTCTGATATTTCGTTATGGGAAAGTATCTCCTCCTTGCTGCTATCGGCCAAACTTTTCTTTCTCTGATCCTTGTCGACACCTAGGGCCTTTGAACGTCGTCGAAGAGACGGTAATTCGCCAGCTTCATACTGCTCTATCATATTTGGTGATGGACCCACCACTGGTCGCGATGGTTTTTTGTATTCCGGCCAAACATTCGGAACATCAATTCCAGCTTCCGCTAAGGCGGTAGTACCAAATATAATACCAGTATTGCATTCGAAGCACTGTCTGATCATCCAACGAAGAGGGATACGGGAGAGCATATGCCGCTCTTCATTGAGTACTGCACCACCACCAACATCTGCATGCGCACCAGCAAACCAGACCTCCAAAACGTCTGTTGTAACGTGGTCATGCACTGAAGTATTCTTCTTCTCAAATTCTTTCTCAATTTGATCCTGGTTCGAAGGAGCAGAAGAAGTGGAGGAGCGTCTGTCGCCATTCTCATTTCCTGGAGAACCTGGATTCTTCGGTCCAAAACATGAACGGAAGATTCCACGAATCTTGCCAATCTGCTTGATATTGCCGGAGTTTTCCTTTTCTCGATCGTGTTTATGTTTTCCGGCATGTTTGATTTTCCCAGCTCCCTTATCCTTTCCGGAATGGAACTTCACTTTAGGAGTACGGTCGGTCATTTCTTGTTCCTGGGTTGAATCTCTCCGTTGCCATTGACAAATTTTGAATTTCGCTCTATGTTCATCCAAAGCCATTGCATGTCTGAAATAGTGCACGGAACTCGTTGGCGATTTGCTGAAAGGTAATTTTCTTGGGAAAAAGCCCACAGAGGCTACACAATCCCATAGGCCAACAAAATACACCTCGACGTTGATGCAGAATGTCTCTTTGAATTCGCGGCTCATTCTCCAATCTGGCGAATTATCGTTTTTGTAAAAGTTGTACGCGAAAGAAACCTGTGCTCCGCTGCAACATATTAGTACATGGGTTTTTAAATATGAAAGGGGAGCCGAGGATGCAAATTATTCTTCGTTGAAGTCTAGAGGCTGAGCCAGGAGGGGAGGGGGGGGGGTGAAGTTTAATTGTGCCAAACGTTTAGAAGAATTGGAACCTTAAGTTTGTATTCTTCTGGGCGTTTAGGAGAATGAGATGGAAATTCTACTTACTTGTGGGCTGGTAATAATCCGACCTTGTGAAGCATCCCTGCTAAACAGCGGACTGTGTATGCTCCTCGAGAGAAACCCAGAAGACATATTTTATCCCCCTCGCAGTAGTTCTGCATCAGGAAACGGTATGCATCTTTCACATGAATTCCAAGACCACTTCCCACTGCCATATCCAGAGAAGCCGAAATTCCACCCTTTAAGCCTTGTTGCCCATTATACGTCCCAATACCGGCCTGATAATAGGTAACTTGGCTTTGGTCATCTTTCTTCAAACACCTCACGAAGTTAACCACGTTGGAATTGTCGTGATCGAATTGATCGCCGGTGCCATCGAGACAGACAATGAGCGTGCGGCCGCCTGGGTAGGAAGCTTTCGAGTCCTGAACTGCTCGGATGGAAAGGGGTATTTCCTCTTGTCGTTCTTGCGGTTCTGGAGATGAAGGCATTTCTTCGTGTGAATTTGTTTCGCTACATGATTGTACAGGATATGAGGGTTTTCTCCAGTGGCCATGTGTAGTATGTTGTGTTTTATTAGAGTCGCTCATCGTCACACAACCGGGGTGATTTCGTTACGTTGCGAGGAGGCGTTATGTAATGATACCCGAATAATGTGGTTTCTTTATTTCAAGATGTGTCGTGCAAAACGAAAATCGAATGAGTTCGAATATTTGACCCTTTGGACTATCGGGCAATGGTAAACACCTCCAAATATCCGGCCCTCCTTTTGGAACGGATTGAGATGCACTGCAACCAGCAAAATTCAGCCTTTCTCCCAAGCCAGTGAAGTCATGGTGATGTTAGAAAGGGCGTTTGTGAGACTGTCTCATTCCGCGAGTCCCCGACCAATATATTTCCGCCACGGCAATGATTTCCCCTCATTACCTAGTCTGGCGGGCCGAAGCGGTGAAGGCGTCAAAATAGTCTTTGGAAATTCAATGCTTTTAGTCAGAGGGAGCTGTCAATTGAGGACCTCGAGTGGGGAGCTTCCGAGGTAGGGCTTTCTCGCGATGGTCAATGAAAGTGGAAGTAAAGGTCCGTATCTGCCTACCAGCATCGTTGTTCCAACTTCCCAGGGCAATTCAAGTAAATTATCTTACGCACTTGGGACAATATTAAAATATCCCAGACAATTGGACTTTAATTATCCCAAAAAGATAGCACAACGAGAGCCAGGGCAGGTACGAACTTGATGTGTTTACTGCCGCTTTTAATTTCCACCGCGAGAGCTTTGCGTCTTGCAAGCCACAAAACCAGAGTTCGAGGAAGTAAGATATGCCGATCAGATTTTGTGCAGATGAACTCGGATGTGTCCTCGCCTATCAAATCATCTCTTTCCAGTCGCTTTCTTTTTTCGATGCCGGAGACGGATCTGATCGATTATATAGGCAGGCATTTTAAGGTTATGATCTGCACAAGAAACCGAAACCCGCAAGGAATAGAGGCACGTGATCTATATACTTTCCCAGCAACGCAGGACTCGACCCCATTGCAAATCTGTACAACTCTTTTCCGAATTCTCATGACCTCAACCATGATGCCCGTACAACATTGGCGCTGCATCTCGCTTTGGCGGTGATGATAATATCCGATCTGCATTGTGTATGCACACAACTTTTCCTGCTGCACGTCGTGTCCATTTAGATGTTCGGGTTGTCGTGATGGCTCCTTCATCGATTGAGACACTTCCAATCAAATGACGATCAATGGCTATTTAGTAAGTCCGAGTATGTATGTATTTGTCTCATCTTCCCAGCCTCCCACTGCATATCCCATTTCTACCGCTGTACTCCCCCCTCATGCTGTCACCCCATCCCTTGCCATCCTCAATTTCAAACCACTTTGAACTTTTCTTTCTCATCTTTGAGTCCCTCAATTCTCTGTTGTCGATATCCTCCATTAATAACGTCACGATGCCGGGTCAAATAAAGTCCTTGTTGGGCACGATGAGGCGAAAGCCTGCAAGAGCACCAGATGGAAAAAGTGACACACAAGCAGCAGCGACCCCAACAGTGGAAAAGACTTCCGTAATTCATGATCTCACTCACCTTGATTTCAAGAATGCGAAAACTGTCACAGAAGCCATTACCACAATCGCATCGGGCGAACCTTTGGACGACAAAGAAGTAAGTAATTGTCTACATACCAATCCCAATCTCTCATATTTCGTCATTTTGGCTTCTCCTATGCACAAAACTAACGTCCTCCAAGCTCCTGCTTGAACATGGAGTTGCAATGCTTCAAAGTTTGCCATTGAATAGCGGACTAGCAGCCAATGTCTCCAACAACTTCATCAGCATGCTATGGCACGACCTCCCGCACCCACCTCTAACAATAGCTGGTCCGACCGCTAAATATAGACACCATGATGGCGGCGGAAACAATCCTTGGATTCCTGAAATGGGCAAAGCTGGATCACCGTATTCACGCAGTGTTCCGCCTACCAAACCCAAAGGCCCAAACCTCCCTGACCCGGAACTCGTCTTCGATCAGCTTTTGAGAAGAAAAGAAAATGCTTTCCGACCACATCCATCAGGACTCAACCGTCTCTTTTTCTCCTTTGCAACCATCGTCATTCACGAGTGCTTCCAGACTTCCCGAAGCGATCCATGGATCAACGAAACCTCGAGTTACGTCGATCTCAGTACCCTTTACGGGAATACCGAGGAAGAACAGAAACGAGTTAGAACTTACAAGAATGGAGGGATATTTCCTGACTCCGTTGCTTCGGAGAGGATCATGTTGATGCCGCCTGGGGTGGTTGTGGTTTTACTCATGTTCTCGAGAAATCACAACCACATTGCCGAGAATTTGCTCTCTGTAAATGAAAGTGGAAAGTATAAACCCTGGGATCGTCTGAACGAGAAGGAGAAAGTTTGGTAAGCCACATAATCTATTCTTATGTAACACGATATCTGATAGGGTATTTGAAACCATAGGCAAGATAATGACATCTTCCAAATCACACGAAATATCAATGTCGGCTTCTTCGCTTCCGTCGTGTTGAAAGACTACGTTGCGGCAATTCTCAATACCCCACGAGCCAACTCAACATGGTCGCTTGATCTTGGCGCGGAAATCAAACAGCTTGGAAAACGTGTTGAGCGGGGATCAGGGAATGTTGTCTCTGTTGAGTTTGCTGTTCTCTATCATTGGCATGCTGCTCTAAGTGCGGCTGATGATAAGTGGATGGAAGAGATTCTGAGGGCTAGCTTTCCTGATCTCAAATCGGTTGACGATGTGACTGTCGACATGTATAAGCAAATGACGAAGGTCCTCGGACACAAAATGATGAGTATACCCCCTAAAGAGTGGACTTTCGGAGGACTGAAAAGAGGCCCGGATGGGAAATTCAACGATGTGGAGCTTGGGGAACTTATCAAGGATTGCATTGAAGAGCCAGCACATGCTTTTGGTGCACATGGCACGCCTGCCAGCTTGAAGATTGTTGAACTGATGGGTCTGTTGCAAGCGAGAAACGTGTATAATGTCTGCACTATGAATGAGTCAGTGGTACCCTTCCATCACTTGGTTCTACAGTTCGACTGACATTCTTTTCCCCTATAGATTCCGTCGATACCTAAACTTGAAGCCCTACAAGGACTTCGAAGATTGGAACCCAGACAAGGAAACAGCAAGAGCGGCAGAGCTCCTGTATGGGCACATTGAGAACTTGGAATTGTACCCGGGCCTAATGGCAGAAGTTACAAAACCAGCTATACCTGGTAGTGGAGTTTGCCCTGGTCAAACAACAGGCCGCGGTATTCTTGACGATGCCGTTGCTCTCGTTCGAGGAGATCGATTCCTCAGTTACGATTTCAACAGCACAACCTTGACCAATTGGGGAGTGGCGAAACTTTCCGCTCTACCAGCTGGTGCATATGGCGGTATGCTGCCTCACCTATTCTTTAACGGTCTTCCTGGAGCTTGGAAAGGGACCTCGGCATATGCCCTTCTTCCCTTCTATACCCCCTCGGCCGCCAAAGAGATTCTGAAAAAGAACAAAGTCATCCAAAATTACGACTTGGAAAGACCACCCAGCAATATGACAGTGACAGGAATCTTCACCCACGAAGGATGCAAGAAAGTCTTTGAAGATCGGGAAAACTTCCGTGTCATGTACCAACACGCCATCCGTCACTGTACAGATAACCATGATTTCATGATCGGATGGGATGATGCTAAGCGACACGACCAACGCTCTAACATCCTCCATAACGTCTTTTTCGAAAAGGGGTTCGAAGCGAATGTCTCCAAGTTCTTTAGAACCAACGTTGCGAATCTCATCAAGAAACACTCTTTGAAATATTCAAACGGTAGTAGAAGATCTATTGATATCGTTCGTGATGTTACGAATGTCACACCCATCCTCTGGCTCGCTGATAGATTCGCTGTCCCCTTGAAGACAACAGAACATCCCCACGGTCTGATTTCAGTACCAGAGTTATTCATGGCCTATCTCGTACTTTTCATGTACCAAAGCTTCAACATAATTCCAGCCAATGAATGGAAACTACGAGAGGGAGGTATGAAAGTCGGACCCGTTTTGCGAGGTATTTTCGAAGCCCATCTCAAGACCCAACAAGGTCTCAAGGAGCATGTGGTCGACTGGCTTGCCAAGGGTAGTGCATTCGAAGTTGGTCCAGATGCAGATAGGATCTACCACGCACTCAACAATTCCAAACTCCCCATTGGAGATCTGGTGGGTGATTGTATTGGGTTGGGAGCACCAGTAGCTGGCAACTTGACTCAACAAGCTTCTCTCCTCATCGACCTCTTCCTAAGCGAAGGATATGAACAATACAAAGCACGTATCATTGAGCTCGCCAATATGCCTGAAGCCGATTCAGAGAGAGAATTAATTGGTTTCGTCTACGAAGGAATGCGACATGCGGGTGTAGTTCCCGGTCTACCAAGAGTAGCATCCAAAGATGTGACAGTCATGGACGGAGCTCGAGGCCCAGTCCATATTAAAGCAGGTCACACCATTCTCATCGCCACTTCCAAAGCAGCCATGGATCCTCTAGCTTTCCCAAATCCAGAGAAATTGAATCCTCATCGTCCCCTCTCAGATTATATCCTCCTTGGTCATGGATTACATTTCTGTTTCGGGGCGAGATTAGTTGGGTGTTCACTTGCTGCTACTTTGAGAGAGGTGTTTAAATTGAAGAATATTAGGAGAGCACTTGGACCACAGGGTCACTTCTCCATTCTTGAACATGAATTTGCCGGGGTTAAGATGAGGGTTTATTTGGATGGGAATGCGAAGGAGAGTCCTATTCCTACTACGCTTACGGTTGAGTATGATGAGTGAGGGGATTTGATACCTATTTATTGATCTATTATATCATAGTGGCTACTCTCTTTTACTTAATTTGAATAATTTTGTCATAACTACGATCATGGATGAGGTTTTGAGAGTAGTAAAAGCTTTAGGATGTGTCAATTATAAAAAAAAGCTTCCATCAAGAGGGCGCATGAATTCGGTCGAGAGTAAAGTATCCCCACCCTGCTTTATCAATTGTTCAACTAAGACTCTGATGATCAATCCAATTATCCTATAAAATTGGAACAATTCGATACACGCTGTTTTATTATCTCAGAAGGGTTAGGACAATTATAGAGTTACAAGTTCTTTGAACTGCAGTCACGAATTGCTGCAACCACTAATGCTTCTATAATCTCTGACTTGAACTAAAGTCCAACAACGATGGGGCTTCCATGTCAACTAGACTTAAGACTCCTCATGTGTTCATCCCGTCATATCCCAAAACGAGTCATCAAAACTCTATTCTCCATCCCAAGTTGAAACCTTAAAAACAACCACTGGATTCCGCGCAGCGTGATAAATGAGTAGAGTAGAGTAGAGTAATGGCCTGTTACTCTACTCAATCAATTCTGAGTACTACTATACTATACTCTACTCTACTCAGCTTTGAGTTGCTTAGAGTAACTCTGAGTAACTCAAGCCAATACGGACCGATGTGGGCCGAATGTCTGGAGTAAGATAGGAGCACTTAGCTAAGTCGGAATAGGGTAAGATAACCTCATTCCTAGCTTAGGAATGTAGATATATTACCCTTGTGAGCTAGAATGAGTTACTCTGAGTAATTGAAACCCATTACTCTGCTCTACTCTACTTTACTCTACTCTACTCAACTCAACTCTACTCAACTCTACTCAAGAGTAACTCAAAGTTACTTTGAGTAATTAAGTAATTTGTGATTACACTGATTCCGTGGTAAATTTCCACATCTAAAGTACGCACCGCCTGACTAACAAGCGAAACACATCCCCTCCTTCCAAATACAAGCTCTAAAGTCAACGCCCCCTCCCATCGCAAACAATAACGAAACCCGATCCCAAAAAAGAAAGCCCTGCGCACGGAAAAAGCCGTAAATAAAACTCGCACACCGTGTTGAAAAATAAGTTGCGATATGCGTCGTCAGAGCTGCGTGGTCTTGCATTTTTCATTTGTGCGATACGGAAATTTCCTTCTAGGGAGGTACGTGAGATCGGTTAGATATCTTACCGAGGCTGAGATGACTATTTTGCGCTGGAAAAAGTAAGATTCTTAAAGGTGTGTTGTACGAGATTGTCTAGATCTTGTACTATTAGGTAAGATTCTAAGATTGACTCACTTGTAAATGAGTTGTATCGAAGATGAATAGGGTTGCCATTGAGCAAGGGAAGGGATTTGCTCGTAAAAATTTAGAAGTGCATTGTTTCATCGTAGAAGTAGGTACGAGCAACGGGTTAGTTTATTGTGCGTCGGCGAGAGTATTTTACCGAGGGCTGGAGTTGCTTGGGTTTTCTATAGTTTGTGCTTAATACTGTAGGGTTGGGTAGCAGATAAAGCGATATCAGCTCGTAAAAATCAATTGTGTTAAGTCCGCTATCGGTTAAGTACAGTCAGTCAATAGGTACAAGGTACGAGCGACCTACAAGGGACAAATGAAAATGGAAGGGTACAATGATATTGCTCGTAAGGATTTTCAGGTACCATTATGCTATACGATGAAGCTCGTAAGAAGAAGATAACAAGCATGAGGCCAAATACGTCTCGGGGACAACAAAAGTGGCATTAAATAGGTACTTCATTGATCCGAGAGCGCAATCAACAGTATCGGCCTAGATAATACCAAATTACTTACTCATTGTTTTAAAAGTATAACTTAATAGTTTAAATTGTACTAAATTTTTAGAATAATTTACTTTCATTATTCTAGAGGGTTGTAACAACGAGTTAGGTAGGAAGGTGCGAACTGAAAATTTACTGCCACTTTTAGTGTCTAAGACTATAGCAAAAAGGTAGCTGAATATTAACACCAAAATCTATCCATCTCTCGTGATTCTCTCATCAAAATAGAACCACAAAACTTGGTATCTCAGGAACAAAAAACAAAAAACAAAACAAACCGCTTCCCTATTTTTACACCAGACACCTTTCCCACCATCTAAAACGGAAAGTCACCCAAGCCTCCCACCCTAATCACCCAATCCCTTTCTTACGCGACTCTACTTCCTCTGACCCCCAACAAAAGATGCACTCCCCAACTCAATATCTGTCATGCCCTCCTCCTCAGACATACTCATAACCTTAGAATGTCCCTTCTTAGTACGATAACTAAAGTTGACCTCATGCCACACACCCTGGAAGCAAACCGCCGGGTGCAAACCAGTAAGACAAGCAGTAGCAATAACAATCATAACCCCCTCAAGGATCATAAACAAAGCCTCATCACCAGTAAACAAATCACTATTGAAACCTCCTGCCAACTCAGCGCAACGGTAAATAGATCGGATGGTGATGGTGAGACAAGCAACGAAGAGACCTATTCGCATAATTAGAAAGCTAGTTAAATAAAGAGAAAGTGGCGAGAACGAACCGATAAGGAACCCCTTGAAAAGTTTTGAAGCGGTGATGTGGATGTACTTTGGGTTTCGGTTTCCCTTTCCTTTGAAGACGCGGAATGCGAATTCGCCTGAGCAGAGAGCGAAGAGTGCGAGAGAGACGACTTGGAATATGAGACCGGCCATCATGAGGTTCTTCCCGAGATCGGCTTGTTTGTGGTCATCGGCCATGGAGGCGATTGCTCCTCCCAATGCTTGGAGGATGAGAGAGATGAGATCGCAGGTGCAGAAGACGAGAGTGTATGTTCGGGGTTTGAATCGACTGAGGTCTTGACCGTAGATTGTGACGATGCGAGCGAGACAGAGGTAGATACTAGAATGAAAAGAATTAGTAATGAAATAGGATAATAGAAGAATAGAGGTGAAAGAACATACCCAGCAGTGAGGAAAGCCGGCGCGATGGTAAGCATAATAAGATAAATAAGAAAGAAGTCGTTGTTAAAAGGCGAATTGTGGATGAGTATTCTAGCAATATATCCAACAGTCTCCAGTAGAAGCCCGCAAATCATTGCAATCATGTATCCCCAAGTCTTGTGCTTGATTCCTAAGAAAACTTGTCCGATGAGGAAGAGTGCGAAGATTCCAGCAAAGATACCATTTCCTACTACCGTTGGACGGTACATGAAACTCGAGAAAGTCAAGTCGCAAGTATCGAGGGTGCAAAGGTAAGGTTTCACCCAAAGTGTGTGGTTTCCGACCCATAATGAAGAGGGGTTTCCGGGTTCCCCCTTTGATGTTAAGCCGGTGAAGTTGGACATTTTCGAAAAGGTTGATGTTAATTAAGAAGCCCTAAGAATGGGAAGTATATATCGAAACCCGTATAAGCGAAGAAAAAGGACGATTGAACGGTCGGAGAAGATTCTATAGAGAAGAGGATGGAAAGTCGAGTGAGTGAGTGATGTGCTGAGTATGTATTTTAAAAATGAAGGAGAAACTGGACTTGCCTTATATAAAATCTATACTACCTTCAATGAGCAATACCTTGGGGGGGCAGTGTTTTTTCAGATATCGGGGCTAGCATCCTACCGAACCCAAGGGTTGCGTATTCACGGTGTATCGGCGCCGGTAGGGGAAGAGAGTATGTCAGCATGGAGAACGATGATTGGTTGTATCGTTTTCGCTTAACTAGCCGTTGATCTGAGACAGCCCAGTGGAAGCTGTGCCATGAGGCTTTGAAGGCAGCCTGTTGGAGAAGAACAAATTTAGATGGACCCAAGGAAATAATTTACAATGGGGAGCACCCTATCATTGACAAGGGTACAACGCGAAATGCAATCTCACCCACCTCGTGGGTTTGTACGATACTCGTGCTTAGCTTTTGATCAACAAAACCGGAGCCGGTACATGGCAACCGGCAAAGTTGACGACGTGAAGTTAAGCTAGTGTTTGGGGAAATACGAGATAATTCATCATCATGCAGTAGTCTTGTGTGTAGAGAAGATGAGAAGAAATGTAGTTTGTAACTTTACAAAACAGGTAACAGTAAGTAGGCTTGAGACTGAATGTATTTTCTGTGATATTTTTACGTGAGAAGCTTCAATTGATTGGGGAGAGCAGGCAAGGGATTGAAATCAAACGTAAGAACCGAGAAATTTGATAGAAAAAGTCGATAGATCCATCTCGAGATAGATGTCCAAACAGGGTAGCTAGGAGGCTCAATCCTGAAAAGTAAGCCGTCCACCGCCAGGTGAGTAAGATGAGATGCTTCAACATAGATGGAGTTGACTCCTCCTATCTTGACCAAAATAATGAGTCGAGGAAACCAGTCATCTTCTGCCAGCAGAGATCCAGTTCTGGTGTAGTGTACGAAGGTGCGGCTGATTTTACGGACGTAGAAGCAACGGACGTAGACGCACAGTACAGCGGCTGATTGAGGATTCCAATTTTGGTCCAGAGTACGAGTATCTGCTGCAGTCAGCCTAGTATTAGACGAGTGCGACTCGTTACTACTCGGTAGAAGAGGAGAAAGATGGGGGTTGAGTGGCTCAGAGGAGAAGCAGAGGGGAAGGGGAGAGCCTGAGAATGGATCCTCGATCTCAAGGGATCGTCAAGCTGGAGAAGCAAGATTAGAGACCACGGAGAAGAGATGGCCGTGGGCCACGTTGACCACAAAGCCGTAGCTCAGGGCACTAAAACTGTGCCGTTGGGAGAGCTTGAGCACAACCTTAAATTTGGCGGTATTCCATTGGAAGGCTCGGATGTTACAAAATCCTCTTCTCGCAGAAGACAAGAAAAGCGGCAGTAAATCTAGATATTACCCAAATACTTTGAGACCGTCGAAATTATTAAATTCTCCCAAATATTTAGGTTAATTACTTTGCATTACCCAAGAAAATTGGGACAATGGGCTAGGTAGGCAGGTACGACCCTGAAGTATTTACTGCCGCTTTTATTGACTACCGCGAAACTAGTGACTCAGCAAATTTCAGCCTCCTTCCAAGCTTCACTTGAGCCACCACTAACGTCAAGGTTCAACGCCAAGCCCTACCGATTATTCCATACAGCATCGCCATAATTTTAAGACAACGCGAGAATCGGGAAACATCTTGCGATATCGCCAACCAAACCTACTTCCCGGGATCCTCGCGAACCATCGCGGTAGGCAAAATGGCAGATACACCAGCACCCTCTGCCCAACCGGCCAGCAGCCCCCCATCAAGAGCCGCCGAACAAGCCAGACTACGAAAAGAAAAACGAGAAGCAAAGATCAGGGCTGGAGGCTCAGCAAGATTAAACAAAATTACCGGCCTAGGAGGTGGCATTCAGAGAGGTGAGATTAGCATAGATTCTTCTAAATATTACATGCTGACTTTCTTCAGACCCCCCACAAGCACCAGTCCAGCATGCGGACCCCGAAGAAGTAGACATCTCAGAACACTACTACGAGCCTACGAGACCCTCGCAACGTGCCAATCTCCCCCCACAAGATATAAACGATGAGCAACTCCGCCAAATGATGCTAGGGTTCGACCCCGCAGGGGCACCAGGTGGAGGACAAAACCCATTTGCCGGATTTCCAGGAATGGGTGGACCGGGGATGGAAGCTATGATGGGAGGCCCAGGAGGACCACCAGGAGACGATCCGATGATGGCGATGTTACAGCAAATGATGGGTGGAATTCCGGGAGAAGGAAAAGGTGGAATGCCATCATTTCCTGGGATGGGACAAATGCCGGGGATGCCAGGTCAACCTGCTACTGCTCAGGCTGACCCATCTGCATATCTTTGGAGAATTGTTCACGCTATCTTTGCTCTTGGTCTTGGAATTTATATTGCTTTTACGACTACATTTATGGGCTCTAAGATTGAGCGGGAACGAAGCGGAGTATCCTACCACCTGGCCGGTGATAGGTTGAGTCCTGGAACGGTACAATTTTTCTACATCTTTGCGACGGCAGAGGTTGTCTTGCAGACTGCTCGATTCATGCTGGAAAAGGGAAAGGTGCAGCCTACTGGATGGATGGGAACAGTGATGAACTTTCTGCCGGAGCCGTATAAGGGATATGTTCATCTGGTCTTGAGATACTCCAGGATATGGACGACCTTGAGTGGGGATGCCATGGTATGCGTATTTGTTTTGGGGGTTTGCGTTTGGTTAAGAGGAGGTCAAGTCGCTTGATAGAGGATCCTACTGCAAACATTGCTTTTTTGGAACTAATACCAGAAGGATAAACTTATGCCTTTGAATTAATGATGATTTTTCTACTGACCGTCTTCTCTCTCTAAGGAGTTTCTTTCTGCCCCATAAATACCCCGCAATTCCAAAGATTCATTCATTACAAATAATACAATCTACTTTTCATAAGACTAGAGTGAACCCGCCATTTAAAAAAAGCGCCTTTGTGACACACCAGCTTCTACCTCGATACAACCACAACCACTCGTTGAAAAGTTGTAAGACATGACACAAGTCTTCACAACAGCCCGAGGAAACGAGTCGAATTTTGTTATATTTTTTCTACTTTATTCGGCCACGTAATACGCCGTGATAAAGTTGTAAAGTGTGAGCTTTTAGTAGGGGGGCTGTCTTGGCGTGTTCTTTCTTACCCCGCCCTCAAAAAACAATTAATATAAGTAGAGCTTACCTTATTCGAGAAAAACAAATAAATCTTGAAAAACATTATAAGGTCTCTTTGTGAAGGGAGATCAAGTTTGGGGGCCAAAAAGGAGCTAGCAAAAAAGGTTGAGTAAGCCACGAGTTGTCCATGAGTTATCCATGAGTTATTCATGAGCAAGTCACCAGTAACCCACCAGTAAGCCAATAAAGGTTTGGGGGCCAAAAAGAAGAATGGCGAGTAAGCTATTAAGCAGCGAGTAAACCCACGAGTAAGCTATCAAGTAAGCCAGTATCAAGTTTGAGTACACTTGCATTATCACGTGGAAATCTTTGGTGGTCGGGTGAAATGTGGGTGAAGCTATTTCACCCACATTTCACCCGACCACCAAAGCTACCCTTGGAGTCGCAAGGCTTACAACTTTGTCCACGACACAAATGCGAGGAGAAACTAGTGACCGCCCTCAATTTACCCACCCACATCTACAGAACCATGGCAAACAACAACCCAGCAATCACCTCCCTAAAAACCTCCTTCCTCCGTACCCAAATCAACACCCTCTCCACACCCCTCCGTCCCTCCCCCGCCTTCCTCTCAAACCAATCCTCAAAAGACGAAGCCCTCTCACAGAAAACCATCGATGACGCGCTGTTGAAGCTCAATGCGATACTGAAGAAACACAATAAAGTCGCGTATGGACCGCAAGCTACGAGACATGTTGCGGAGCAAATTGATCGGTTGTATTGGGGGGCTGGGGAGAGGGGGGCGATGGTTGGAGGGGCTGCTATGGGGGAGGAGTGGATGGGGAGTGGGGTGGATATGAGTAAGTTGAATCGATTTTGAGAGTGCTGGGGGTAGGGAGGGGGAGGGAGAGGTTAGAATTGAAGGGCTAATTGTACTCGCAGCGAACCCAGAAATTATAGCTCAGCTTCCATCCACTTGGTCGGAAGAAGCCACCGAACTCGCACCCGAGAAAGCCGCTCGATTCGAGAGTCTGCAACAAGAACTAGTGGAGCTGGACGAAAGAAGACGGTTGGCTAGGGAGAAAGTAGAGCGATATAAGGCTATGAAGGAACTACTTGTGCCCTTGGAAGGGGTGGAGAATGTGCAGGGGAATATTGTTACGAAGAATGGGGAGGTTGAGAAGGAGTTGGAGAGGATGAGGTTGTTGCTTTTGAGGGTTGAGAGGGGGGTGAGCGCTTTGGGACCGTGTGAGGTTGAGGATATGGACGTGGAGATGAATGATAATGGGGAGGAGAACGTGCTGGCTATTCTTGGGGGTGATTGAGGGTCTGGATATCGTCACCGAGACACAGGTACATAGCCCTTATTTCGACAAGGGTTCAACTTACTGGGACGCACCGGAAGTACGGCAATAATGGAAACTCATGTTGTCTTAAGGAACGGAACAAGGCTCGAAGCCTCCGACCGAATTCCACAGTCGCCAAATTGGAAGGACAACATGGAGTTTGAAACAGCCTAAGAACAAGTCGACACCGAAGCATAGCTAAAGAGACATCTCACAAAGCATCAAGCACTAAGAAATTGCCTCGTATGGATTTTCAGACCCAAACTGGTGATAATTTAATACACCATAAGGAAGCCTCCTAAGTCCAAAATTCATGGAGAGCAATGAAGCAGACGCATTGGTTAGTTAGGTAACTTCGATTCCAAACTCTATCATACCTAACGGAGTAGATATAGATTGTGTCAATGGCAAAATCTTGGCCGCCTCATGTCTTTACCTTTGGTGACGCCCATTTTACAAATTTCTGCTATACTTATTGCAACATGTATTTGTCCCTTTTTGGTTTTCAATTATGTATATATCTCTAAGCAACCAAATAGTTGATTTAAATAGACTTGAATATAGCGAGTGAAGATGAGGATCTACTTATTTTTCAAGCTTAGAGGGCTTTTGTCTATGCAAGAAGTTTTGAACTAGTATTTATTATTTGCTAATTCTAACTAGACATACACTAAAGTCGCTACAAATAGAGGACTTATAGGATATCCGAACTCTGTTCACTTGATCTAGTTATTCTAAACTTTTTGGGTAAATATAGTTTTGCGTCTCCAAACTTTGATATATATATTTACAACTTTCACTACATTTGCCTACAAGATACGAAAACTTCAAGTGGTTATCTGATAGATTGTAAGAGCCTCAATCATTGCTCCACGTGCATTTGTTTTACATTGAATAAACGAAACGGTCTAAGATTATTAAAAGTTTCTAGAGCCTAGCTGTAATGGGTTGGTACCTAGAATGAAGCTCGGCTACTCAGTAGCCGAGCACGAGCACGCGCCCGTGCCTTTTCCCCTTTGCCTCTTATCGCCTTATCATTAACGCTTGGAGTAAGAAGCTCTGATCAGGCATCAGAGATTTCACTTTGTACGAAGAGCTCTCTCTTCTCTTCTTTTCCTTCTTTAGCTTATTCTCTTTGGAAATACAATACCTTTTACTTGCACTGTACACTTGCATATAACTCGTGACATCTGACTCTTTTGATACAAGTAACGAGTTCACTTCCAAGTGAATAACCCGGCGCATCTGAACCTCTTACCGCTTACCAACCTTCGAGACTAGTTATACTTTGTTTAGACCGTTTGAGTAGTTTCGTTACAGAATTAGACTAAAACTACCTAAAAAATCGTAAAACTAACTAAATTGTTACTTAGTTAAGAACTATACTAGCGATAGACAGTAAAAGGGACAGGAAACCGGCTCGCACCTGCCGAACTATTTCATTGCTCCTATTATTTAGGGCAATTCAAAGTAATTATGCTAAATACTTAGAACAATGTTAAATTGTTCTAAAATACTTGAGGTGATATAGAAGTTGAGCATTTCCTACCGCTTTTTGTGTCTACCGCGAAAAGCTTAGAAGAATCAGAAATTCGACCTGTAAAATGCCCACGAAAAACATTAGTAAATTGTAACTCCAAAAGAATTATGAAACTCATCACATCAAAAGCTCAAATGCATGTTGATAGATGAATTGATCTATTGTTCTAAATGCTAATATATATATACTTAAAAGAAACATATACAGTAGAATGTATTCGACAAGAATGTTAACAAATGCTCAATAATATATAAAACAACAAAACCCATTATCTCAAGAAGATATGAGTTAACCACCAGGAAGATTAGTGTATTACTTAACAAGCAGCGCCGCCGGAAGGAATGTTCTTGCAAGCAGTGCTCTTCTTTCCTCCAGTAACAGAGTTACCGGACCAAGTCCAGCCAGAGCAGCTTCCAGATCCACAGAGAATGTAAACGTTAGTTCCTGAGCTGGCAACTGTTCCCTTGACGTTTTCAATGGCAAGACCAGTGATTGGGACGCCAGTGGTTGGAGTTCCGGTTGGAGAACCGTTCTCGTAATCTTGTTGGATGACGATACCGTACTTAGCGATGTTGGAGAGAGTGATATCTTTGTAGGTGACTCCCTTGACACTTCCAGTCGCGCCTGAAACGGTCTTGATTCGGACACCGTTGTCGGAATTTTTGATGGTGGAAGAGAGGATTTTTACGGTTTGAACAGCGTTGTCAGAACGACCTCCAACAGAGCCAATGGATAACCCATGCCCTCCCGAACAAGTACCGCCAGTGAAAGTAATATCCTAGGTAATTATTAGTACTGTCAGAAGTAAAGATTCATTGGGATACGTACAGTTCCACTGTTAATGGCGAGACAATCGTCTTGGTTGGTAATAACGGCTCCAGAAATAGTAACACCGGTAGAAGATCCAACATCAAACGCATCTGTATTATGGCCCTGAGAAGCACCGTTGGCGTTGTTCATCGTGAGCTTGTTGACAGCGAGAGTCTCGGCGCCGTTGATGGACATCAATTGGACTGGAGAATCCTTGAAGGTAAGGTTCTCGATGGTGGATTTCTTGAGAGAATGGGCGTAGAAGAATTTAGGCTTGGTTTTGCCTCCGTTGGTTCCTTTTCCGTCCCACCATCTAGCTCCATTGCCGTCAATGACACTGCCCGATGCACCAGTGACAGTGATCGATGTTCCCGAAACCGAGATGAGAGGACCAGACCATTCCTCGTAACCGAAGGTGGTGGTTCCTTCGAAGATAACCTTGTATTCCAGTTAGTTTTATGTCCTAAGAGATGTGAAGTGAGTGGCTTACGTGAGTACCAGTAGTGAGCTTGGTCAAGTCGAGGGTTGTGCCAGATGGAACGGCAACGTTGGAAAGAACAATAGTTGCGCAAGCAGTCTTAGACTTAGATACGGCAGCAGCTCCACTGGAGCCAGAAAAAGTACAACTTGCTCTCTTTGCGAGATCAGGAGCAGCGGTTGGTTGAGGTGCAGCTGCTGGAGCTGCAGAGACGAATGCGGCAGAGGCAGCTACCAAGCTGAGAAGGGTGGAAACTTGAACCATGGTGAAGATATTGCAAGCAACTCGTAGAAAAGAATGTATAAGTGAGAGAGCGAGTGAATGAATGTGGGTGGAGAGAAAAGAAAAGGCTTGGAAGCTGAAATGTGAAGTTCTTTATATACTCTTCCACATGGAAGCAAACCCAGAAGCATAGATCTTCCGTGGAAGTAACGGAATAAAGGCCCCTCTCATTTGTCTGGGTACCCAAAAGAGACCCTGGTTCTAGAACCAGGCGATGAATGAGGCCAATACTGGTAGCGAAGGGCATACCGATCGGTGTGGTTGCTGGTTGTACCCAGGTGGAAAGGGCGGCAATAAATGAAGACGATAGCGAGGGGTGGTGCCCCCACCACGATCGCTGTTAGTAGTTAGCCTAGAGGTTCAAATAAAGTGAGTAGGGATGTCACTCAACGTAATGGGAGTGTCGTGAGTGGAGGAAATCATAGTAGGAAGGAATAGCCCCTATAATCCTGGTGACGATCTGTAAGTCCGACGAATTCCCGACAAATAAATGTCCAATCATGCCGGGCGCCTCAACAACTTCATCTTGACTCTTGACGAAATGAATACCTATCTTGACTTCTTAAAATTCATAGTGTTCTTTACTCGTTTCAAACCCAAAGCTACAACAACAGGAAGAATCCCTAGTGTTTCATGAACAGAAATGCTTTCTCTACGAACGGAACAGCCTGTAGGAGTTGTGAAAAGATTACCAACCTCCACTCAAGTATCTGGATCCACTCCAGGTGTGATTGTGGATTTCGAGATTCACAAAATTTAAGCTTTGCCAACCCCTGAACCCCACCCAGTACGATGCGTATCCTTTCCTCACGCCACCAAACGTTATCTAAAAATCCGAAACGAACCTAATGCGGATGGAGAAGCTTAAAACTGCGCATGACAGCCCCAGTCTCTTCTTATAAATAAGACTAAATAATTATTCCGCGTCTCTCAGACGTTCAGATCAGCCTTCTCGTTTTTTTGGGCTCATCTTCCGAAGCCAAAAAAATCCCCGCTTCGAAGTTTCATCAATTTTCCGAGAGTAGTCGTCAAAATGACATTGTGACAAGCTTCTCAACATATCTTGGTAATTTGGAAACCTCCAATTTTATATATGAACTGCACTCTCGTTGAGTTTGCCCACGGGCTTTTTGAAATTCACCAGGTCGGATGACACGGTGCTAAGCTTCCTTGGTTGAAGCTTGTCTCTCCAAACAGGTGGCCAATTACTTCGATCTCGTCACGTTGTTCTAGCTTGATTCTCACCTGTTTCTGGGGTTTGTATTCTTCCTTTCTCGTTCCGCAGAGACTTTAATTTACTTTCTCTTCTTTTATCCAACACAATCTTAGAAGTGAGTGATATTCATTCATCCCTCAGAACATAAAAAAGCTGAAGTATTTATACACCAAGTCAATTATTCCCAAATTCTAAGAAGCAAGTCAAATAGTTATGATTTTCAGATAAAGCCAATTCTTGTTCATCTTGCTATTCGTCTGCACCATAGCTCCTCTCTTCGGGTTTCCCAAGGGGCATTTATACCCCGATTAATAACCCGAGCTTTTAAGAATACCAAAACTCTGTTCTATTTGTTCAGAAAGCAGAAAGCTTGCGAGTATACCCTTCTGAACCCCAGTTCAAGTCCACCTTGACTCCATCACTGACAATTACACGAGTCAGCGATGTGGTAGTTTTCCCCTCATCAGCCCAAAACTTACCTCTTTCATCTTTGCAACTTAGATTTTCCGTTGCGAAAGGACCACTCCTCATTTGTAGATAATTTTACGGAATTGCTCTGAGTGTGACTTTCTTTGTAGAACTTATTAGTGGTTTTCTTCATCACTTAAACGTTTCAGTCTATAATTAACTTTCCAAAGTCCCCACTATATTATTATGGAATGCTCGGATGAGAAGGTTCTTATCTATCTCTATCTCCAGTTAATTGTCAGTTTTACCTACCTACTGATTCCCACCTACAACTAATTACTTTATAAGAGAGTCAGGACTTTTAATTAGTCAAAGTAGATAATAGTAAATCCAGTTCTAATTTCTAACGTCTAGAAAGTATCTTAAACCCTAAGAAAAGACTAATTATTATATACCTTATTACTTAGTTAATTCTTAACCTTCTTACTTAAAAAGTAACTCTTTTTACTTCTTTTACTTAGTACTTTCTTACTTTTATCTGCTATGTCTTTACTATGTCTAGACCTTGTTAGCTTTATACTATTAAGTCTACTACTAATGCCTTACTTTACAGTACCTCTACTAGAACTAGAGCCTCTAGTACTACCTTTTCCTAAGTATAAGTGTTAGTCTTGACTTCAGCTAGGTTTATATATATATACAGTAGAATATTAATGTCTCTTATATTCCTGTAAATTATATATAATTCTCTATCTACAAGTACTTCGAACAACAAGTAAAAGAAGTGTTAAGAAGTAATATAAAACATATATTACTTATGTAGAGAAAAACGTAATAAAGAGAAAACGTAACTTAGCGAAAAGGTAACTTATACTCTCGAATACCTAACTCCTTGTATAATATATAGAGGCCTTGTAGGTTATATAACCTTTTGTCTAATCTAAAAAAGCCTTTATCTACTATTATAAATCAATTAGGAATTAATTAATTCTAGTAAATAGAAATTACAAAGTTATCGAAGTTTATATAATATTAGAGTTTAAGAGCTTCTATAAAGCAAGGCTTCTCTTATACCTCTAGAGAGAGGTAGAGATTAGTTCTATACTAAATCTAATACTTGTTTACTCTTATATAAGATTTAATTTAACTTATTGCCTACTATCTACCTGATAAGCTAATCTCGATCACTTAATAAAGAGGTAGTATAATAAGTAAAAATGTCTTCAAGACTTAGAAGACTACCTAATAAAGACATTACTTAGACTACTTCTAAGTAAGTTCACAATAATAGAGAAAGCTTCTCTAACTCTATTAGTAGACTATTACAGAACTCTTATAGAGAGCTTTTAGCTAAAACTCTAGCTAAGAACTCCTATATAATTAAATTAGACTTAAGTAATACTAAACTCAATGTAACTTAGACTTAAGAAAACCTTCTTTATACTAAGGTTAATAATCTTCGAAGATAGTAAGAGAAGGTTAACAAAATTAATTAACATATCCTCTAGTTAGAATAAGAGAAAAGCCTTATATAAGATAATCTCTGATTTACTACTACTACTACAACGTTCTCTATCTACAAGCTAATACTAATACCTACTATTCTGTCTTATATATCTAGAGAGAGTAAAGATTAATAAGTTAATAAGAACTTAATAAATCTAGAGATAGATAATAATTTTATTTGTTCTAAACCTTCTCAAAACATTCTTAAGTATAAATTAGACTAAGAGAAACTTCTCAAGGTCTAAATACTAGAAGTATATTATAGAAAGTCTCTTAAAGAGTATTAAACATTTATATTATTATAGAAGGTAGTTTTTAGGTTCTAACTTTAGATATATAACAGATACTCCTCTAGAGTAAATACTACTATAACTACTCTTTAAGATAAACCTTACAAAACCTAGAAAGCTATAATAAAGTAGAATCTACTAGTATATAAAATTTACTAGAACAGTTTCAAGGCTTATCTAGCTAATATAATTCTAGTGCCTTAAACATACTCTTAAGAAGCCTTTAAAGAACTTTATAACCTTGAACAAGTAGACTAGAAAACAGTTCTAGAACTTTATAATAGAATAGTTGCTCTAGAATTAGACTAGGAGAAATAACCTAAGAGAGACTATATTAAAACACTTAATGCTGTGCTTACTAATTATAAAACCTGTTAACGTAGTTTATTAGCGAGTCGATTATATTAGCGAGTCGATTACTAAAAATATATATAAAAAACATCTGTACAACTCTAGTAAAAACTTGTAATTCTTAATAAAAATTAATAAAATTAAAAAATCTACTTTATTACTATATAAATAAGTAATATTGAAATTTTTAGACGCTTACTAGCTATAACTAATAATTCGCTTAAAATTACCTCTGTATTTATAGATTTCTTTTAATTTCTTTAATAACTTAGCTATTATAATTAGTTAGTATCTAAGATTTCTGATATTATTTATATATATAGTAATAAAGTAAGGTTTTTAATTTTATTAATTTTTATTCAGAATTATAGATTTTTACTAGAGTTATACAGACATTTTTTGTATATATTTTTAGTAATCGACTCGCTGATATAATCGACTCGCTAATAAACTATATTAGATACTTTTTGTAATTCTTTCTAGAGAGAAAGTAAGTTCTATATAGAAATAATTTAAAAAGGCTTAGAAAGTAGAACATTCTATATATCTAAATAGAAGTAAAACAAAGGAAGAAGAATCTAAAAAAGACACTTCTAGTTTAAAAGACCTCTATTTAAAGAACAATAGTTTATCTAGTTCTAAGAATTGTTATTAGTTAAAAAACTACTTTTAAAAAGATAAAAGAAGTAATTTCAGTAGTATTTCAGAGCTATTAAGAACTAATAATAGTTAGTATAACAACTTTAACATTACCTGTTATACTTGTAGACAATTGTCACGAATTAGATGTTAGTATATAATAAGTAAAGTCTAGGCAGTGTTCTAACAGAACAAATACTTAACAGGCCTTAGTAGTACAAGGGAATTAATTAGTGTTAGTATAACTTAGTAGTTATAAAGTGTAATATAATAAGTAGTTGTATTCCTATATCTTTATTACATAAAGAGTAAAGGTAAAGAGAGGTTAGATTCTATAAGCTTAAGTATGTAAGTAGCAAGCTACTTACATAAGCTAAAGTACGTGGATTAACTAAGCTGTTGTAGAAGGTACTATTTACTAGGAATATATAACAACACTAAGTCTACTTTAAAAGTAGCTAGAAAGTAGTAAAGACAGTAAGACAATAAGAGTAAAGAAAACAAAGTATCTATTTCATCTAACTAATTATATCTCTTATTTCCTACTTAATTCCACGTTCAACCTATTTAGTAACCTTAATATTAAGTTTGTTTGTATTAATTAGATTACATAGAGTAGAGCAAGCCTTGGATTTTGTTATAGTGTTCGCTGGGTTAGTATTGTTATTAATCTACTTAATTTCGCTAATCTCGCGCTACTTATACGCTTGTTATAGACTTATTACATCTATTATAAGACACTTCTCCTTGGTAGTCTCAAGTTTGACTAGGCACTTATAAAGTGACTTTAAGTTAGTGTAAACTATAAGAGGTATTTTAAGACTAAGAATAGCTTCTAGAGTTGCCTTAACAGATGTAGCTATATTGAATCCAGCGCTTATTGCGTATAATTCAGAGGCTAAAACGCTTTGTGTAACTCTCTTATACTTAACAGAGAACTAGTGTAAAATGTTAGCGTTCTCTGGTTTATCTACTAGTACAAGAATATAGCTAATTTAGAAGGTAAAGTTCTTGTTATTAGCGAAGGAGAAGTTAGTAAATATAACTAGTCTAAGAGTATTCTTGTCTAGCTTAATAAATTAGAGGCCTCTGGTAGAGTTGTTAATTTACTATTAGATTCGCTTATTAAGGAGTGTAATGTCCTGGCTTTAAGGGTTAAGTATCTAAGCAGCGAAGAAGAGGTCAAAAGCAGCCTCTAGTTATAAGACTGTCGCCAGGTAGGCTCTACGTGCTTGTTAAGCTATATACTAGTCTCTGATTAAGGCACTCTAGCGAACATTGCTCTAGAAGCTTACTAGGTTTATTAGTAAAGTACTCACTGGCTTTAAGTTCTTAGTATAACCTTTCTAGGTCAAGAGTATTAAGCTGTTTAGTTAGAGAGTAACTTTATTGCTATTGAACTTAAGTAGGTGCTCGCTAGTAAGTTGCTCTCTGAGTTTTGAAATAAATTCAGCCTTCTTTAATTCCTTCTCTTTAGCTGTAGCAAACCCTAGGTTTGCTAGTATTAGAGTGTTATTAGTCTAAAGGCTAACAATTCTAAATTAGTCTAGTGTACTAATAGAGAGTAGGCAGGGGTTATATGTAGATTGAGCTATATATAGCTTCTTAAGGTAGTAATTATAGTAGGTGCTAAACTAGTGGTTTCCAGCTTTAGGTATACTATAGAGTAGTTTTATAACTTTAAGGTAGATACTACTCTACTAGAGAACTCCTTGTAGTAAGTGTATATAAAAATCCTGGTTTAGCTTTGTAGTTAACTAGGTATATACCTAAGTAATGTCTCTTAGGTAGACATTTAACTCTAGGTATATTACAGCTATAGCAAGTATAATTCACTAGCTTACTAGAGGCTGGCTATAGAGTTGTTCCTGTAGTTGCCTTTGATTTTAAGTCTTTGATAGCCTGTCTAGGCCACGCCTTAGCTAAATAACTTTAGGTAGTATAGGTAGCTGAAATTCCTTATAGTCTTTAGGTTTTTTATAGTTCTTAGGTTTCTTATAGTTTTCAGGTTCCTAGGTAGCTAGTAGCATCTGAAAGTGTGATATGTAGAGGTCACGAGGTCATGAGGTCATGTGACTTTTCATCTAATCTAAGGAAGTCTTTATCTGCTATTATAAATTAATTAGGAATTAAGTAGTTCTAGTAGATAGAGTTTATAGAGTTAACAGAGTTAACGTAATATTAGAGCTTAGGAGCTTCTATAAAGCAAGACTTCTCCTGTACCTCTAAGGAGGAGTAGAGATTAGTTCTGTACTGAATTGAAAAGATTTAAATTAACTTATTGCCTACTATCTACCTTACAAGCTAATCTCTCTATACTTAATAGAGAGGTAGTATAATAAGTAAGATGTCTCTAAGACTTAGAAGACTACTCGACGAAGACGTTGCTTAGACTACTCCTGAACAAGTTATACCTAACAATAGAGGAAGCTCTTCTAACTCTATTAGTAGACTATTACAGGACTCTTACAGGGACCTTTTAGCAACTCTAATTAATAACCTCTATATAATTGAACTAGACCTAAGTAGAGTGGAACTCAACGCCCCTTAGACTCAAGAAAACCTTCTTTGTATAGAGGTTAAAGCTCTTTGAAGACAGCAAGAGAAGGTTAACTAAATCAATTAACATATCCTTTAGTTAGAACAGGAGAAAAGCCTTATGTGAGATAATCTCTGATTTACTACTACTATAACAACGTTATCTATCTATGAATTAACACTAATACCTTAGGTTAAGAACTTAATAGATCTAGAGACAGATGAAGATATTATTTAACCTAAACCTCCTTAAAACATCCTTAAGTATAAATTAGACTAAGAGAAACTTCTCAAGGTCTAAACACTAGAAGTATATTATAGAAAGTCTCTTAAAGAGTATTAAACATTTGTGTTATTGTAGGAGGTAGTTTTTAGGTCCTAACCCTAGACATATAACAGACACTTCTCTAGAGTAAACACTACTACAACTACTCTTTAAGATAAACCTCACGAAACCTAGGAAGCTATAATAAAGAAAGATCTACTAGTATATAAAATTCACTAGGACAGTTTTAAGGCTTATCTAGCTAATATAATTCTAGTGCCTTAAACACGCTCTTAAGAAGTCTTTGAAAGACTTTACAACCTTAAACAAGTAGACTAGGAAATAGTTCTAGAACTTTATAATAGAATAGTTGTTCTAGAATTAGACTAGGAGAAAAGACCTAAGAGTGACTATATTAAAACACTTAACACTGTACTTACTAATTACAAAACCTGTTAGATGCTTTTTGTAATTCTTTCTAGAAATGAAGTAAGTTCTATGTAGGAATAGCTTAAAAAGGCTTAGAAAGCAGAATATGCTACTTATCTAAATAGAAGTAAGACAAAGGTAGAAGGATCTAAAAAAGATACTTCTAGTTTAAAAGACCTCTATCTAAAGAATAACAGTTTATCTAGTTCTAAGGATTGTTGTTAGTTAAAAAGCTATTTCCGAAAAAATAGAAAGAGTAATTCTAGTAGTATTTTAGGACTATTGAGAACTAACAATAGCTAGTGTAATAACTCTAACTCTAACGTTACCTGTTACACTTGTAGCTAATCTAGGTATGTTTCAGGAAGCTGTAAGTGTTAGAAGTACTCTAAATAGGTACAAAAGAATTCAGAAAAAGCAAAAACCCTAGACAAATCAAGAAACCTTTAGAGAATAGTTAACACTATTTAGTAAGAGAAATATTCTAAAACAAAGTCTTTAAAGAAGTCAGGAAAAGAGAGAGCTAAGTCCTAAATGTCAAGGATTATAGCCTGAGTGAAGAAGGTATATTAAGTTATATATTAATATAAGTGACTCTGAATTAGCCTAAAATAGATGTCTTAGTAACATATACTAGCCTTGGAGATATAGGCTCTAATTACAACTTCCTTAACAACAACTAGGCCTAAAAGAAGAGTTTTATAGCTTTAGTAAAATATAATCAAGAGTTTGTTATATTTTATAGAAGTAGATTCAAAGTACTCTAAGCCTATGATCTATAGGTACTTGTTACTAACAATTGTAGAGAAACACAGTCTTTTAACCTCTGCTTTTATAAGTATAAGAATAAAGGAATCTATACTCTTGTTTTTGGTTTAGAATTTTATAAATCAACTATTACTTAGTATGCTAACTATACTAGAAAACAATAGGCTTACGCTCTAGCATAGCCAGATAACATAGAAATTCTCACTCTAAAGAAGTTTAAAGAGAAGTTAAACAAGGACCTAGACACTTAGGCTTAAGTCTTGTTTATAAAGAAAGAAGAATACAATTGTCTTAGACAATAGACTTTATGTGTTTGTGAGGAGTATTAAGTCTCTATATACTTATAGAGTAATGTAGACGATCCCTTAGTAAATAGTCTAGTATATTATACTAATACTGTCTAGAAAGGATCCTTGGAAGTACCTGAATACCTACAGGAAAAGGGAATAGACTTTTTAGATGTCTTTGACTCTAATAAAGCTTTAGAACTTCCTAGCCTTAGAGGTGTTGAGTATGCTATTAATACAGAGGGTACTGTTCCTTATAGGCTCTTGTATAATTTATTAGAGACCTAATTTAAAGCTTTGTGCTTGTATCTATAAGACGCTCTCTGAAAACGCTAGATTAGGCCTAGCACAAGTCCTACAGAGGCGCCTATTCTTTTTGTTCTAAAAAAAGATAGAGGCCTGTAGCTTTGTGTTAATTATAGTAGTCTTAACAAAATTATAATTAAAAATTATTACTCTCTTCCTCTTATTAATAAGTCTCTTGACTAGTTAAGTAAAGTAGTTATCTTTATAAAACTAGATCTAAAAGATACCTATTATTACGTTAGAATTCATAAAGGCTATGAATAGAAGATAGTATTTAGGACCTGTTATAGGTATTTTAAGTATCTTGTAATGTCTTTTAGTCTAGCAAATGTACTAGCAACATTTCAAGTATATATTAATACTGTTCTTAGTAGCCTTCTAGATGATTTCATTGTTGTTTATTTAAATAACATCCTTATTTACTTACGAAAGGAAGAAGACTACTATAATTACGTTTGCTAGAGCCTTACTAGGCTATGTAATAGTAATTTGTTCTATAAACTTAGCAAATGTAAGTTTAACGTCAAGGAAGTTAAGTTTCTTAGCTTTATTGTTAGAACAAATAGTATAAAAGTAGATCCTAAACAGATCTACACTATTGTGGAATAGCTCTAGCCTACTTTGTTCTATATAGTCTAAGTTTTTCTTAGGTTTGTAAATTTTTATTGTTAGTTTATTTATTGTTACTCTTTTGTAACCTTAGGCCTAACAGATCTCTTAAAAGGTATAGAACAGAGCTGTAAAACTAGCCTCTTTAATTAGACAGAGGCAGCTAAAGAAAGTTTTTAACTTTTAAAAACTACATTTACAACAACACCTATTCTAATCTATTTCAACTCTTCTAAGTAAATTTGTATAGAAACTAATGTATCTAAATTTACTATTGCTAGAACTATTTTACAACAAGTAGATACTACTAATAGTATAAAACAACATTAGCATTCTGTAGTGTTTTAGTTCTAGAAACTTACTAGCGCTAAACAAAACTACAGTACCTATAATAAGGAACTTCTTGTGATTGTTATAGCCTTTAAGCATTAGAGACATTATCTTAAAGGTACTAGGTTTATAATTAAGGTTATAACTAACTATAATAACCTCTAGTACTTTATAGAAATAAAGTACTTGAAAAGCTATTAGGCTTGCTAGGCAATATATCTTGTGATATATAATTTTCAGATTATATATTGTAAAGGCACCTTAAACTCTGTGGACAGACCTAGCAGAAGGCTAGACTATGAGAATAGTCTTACTAATATAACTTAGCTTCTAACCTTTTAGAATAAACTAAAGAGAGCTTTTGTAACTGTAATTCTAGGTTCTTTTCCAGCTCTAGGAAAGTTCTCTCTTGAAACACAACTCTTGATGTTTGCTATATCTACTATAGCATAAGAGCTTTTACCTCAAGGTATATATAAAGACCTCCTTAAGGATTCCTTGAAAGAGAAGCAAGGTGTAGAGTACTACCTTAAAGGTTCTGCTACTGTAGCTAGAGTAATAAGGATATCTATGTCCTAATTACTTAATAGAATCAAGAACTTAGTTATCTCTTAAGTTTTTGAATTAGATAGTTACAAATATTTAATTCTACGTTTATAGATATATACAGCTACTAAAAGAGCTACAGCACTAGCCTCTCTTTCTAAACTACTCCTTGATATTATTAAGATAACTTAGAGGAATGATTTAGAATATAGAGATATTCTAAAAAAGAGGCTTAGCAAAAGAGACATAAGTAGAGAACTAATTTAGACACATAATAAGAACCTTCTCTAGTTTTATTTAAGAGTTATAGTGCCTAATAACTCTGCCTTACAAGCTTAAGTCATAAACCTTTATTATAACAACTCTTTAGCAGAATACTACAGAGTTAACAAGACTCTAGAGCTTTTAAAAAGATCCTAGTATTAGGAAAACATAGAAACTAATGTCTATCTCTATTGTAGAGAATATAATATTTGTCAGAGAGTCAAGGCCAAGAGACATATACTATATAGTCTATTAAGTAGTTTACTATAGCCAAAAAGACCCTAGAGTAAGATCTCTATAGATTTTGTCACAGGCCTGCTACTGTGTAAAAACCTAGCAGAAGGTCCTGATTTTAATGCAATCCTTGTAGTTGTAGACTAGTACTCTAAAATAACAAAGTATATTACTTGTCACAAGACAGTTAACTCTCTAGAGCTTGCTAGCTTAATATAGAATAATGTTTTCTTACTCTTTAGCACCTCTAATAGAATTGTTTTAGATTATAGAACTATATTTACAAGTAATTTTTAGTCTGCTTTCTGCTTTTACATAGTATATAAGCAAAGGTTAAGTACTATATTCTATCTGTAAACAGATAGTTAGACAGAATAGCAGAACTAGGCTCTTGAATATTACCTTAGAGTATATTACAGCTAGTGAAAAGCTAACTAGTTTAAAAAGTTAACTTTTACTAAATTTATATATAATAACTCTAAACATTAGGTCTTACAAGACACACCTTTTAAAGTATATTACAGTTACTAACTCTAACTTCTATGGAATCCTGAGAACAGGATTAAAGAAGAGGTACTAGCTGCTTACAGAAGACTAGAGATTCTTTATAAAGAGTAGAATAAACTTTATAATCTCTAGCATTATATATAAAACAATTAGAAGTCTTATTTTAATAAACACTAATTAGATAGACACTTCTTTAAAGGAGATTAGGTTATACTATTAACAAAAAATCTTAGACTTAAAGCAGAAAAGCTTGAGCTAAAATTTATTAGACCTTTTAAGATCCTAGAATATATTAGTATATCTGTGTACAAGCTAGACTTACCTAGTATATATAAACAGTTATACCTAATGTTTTATGTTTCCCTCCTTAAAGAATACTTAACTAAGAAGAGTTAGGAACCTTATCTCTATGCCTATAGAGAACTCCTGGAATTAGTAGAGAATAATAAGGAACAAGAATGAGAAGTTAAGGCTATTGTTAATTACAGACAAGAAGGCTAAGGCAAGAAACTTAAGTATTTGATTAAATAGAAATCTTAGCTAGATGATTACAATACCTAGTTACCTGCTTATTCTAACCTTGCAAATACTAAGGAACTTCTTTAATTATATAACAAGAACTATAGTCTTTTACTTTATTCCTCCTCTCAACTACCTGCTAAGGTATTAAAAAGCTTAAACACCTTATAACAAAGAGAGTGCCCTTTAAAGGAGAAGAGAAGACCTAGTAGACTACACAAGGTCTATGACTTTAGTTAAGACACTCCTCCTTGGATTTTTCTCCTATATAGTTTACTAGGTTTACTAAGA
Source organism: Hymenoscyphus fructigenus (assembly GCA_001414455.1). Classification (NCBI taxonomy): domain Eukaryota; kingdom Fungi; phylum Ascomycota; class Leotiomycetes; order Helotiales; family Helotiaceae; genus Hymenoscyphus; species Hymenoscyphus fructigenus. The sequence continues at coordinate 175,949 of LKUV01000094.1, forward strand.
ATTAAAATACTAAAGTTTACAAGGAAAATAAGGTACAAAAAAACAGTTTATTTATGTAGCTTTACTATAGTTACACACTCTCTCTCTGACTTATAACTCTATATCTTTAAAAAGTAAAAATACTAACTTTCAAAACTGTCAAGCTCTTGTAAAGAACTATAACACTTTTGACAAGATCTACTTATCTTTATTAGGAACAACATTATACTATAACTAGTTAGTATAGAATTCTAGAACTTCTAAGAACTTACTACTACTATAAAGACCTCTTAACAGGCTTGAACTTCTATAGTTAATTTATAAACTACAATAAGTATTACATTGTCTACAGCTAAAGCACTACTAGTTAACTGCCTACTTATCTCTGTAGAGATATTAGTAATAAGTCTAACACCTTTAGTATAGACGTCTTTGTACTTCTTTCTTGTTATTAGCAAGGACCCTCTAATTATATAAAAGTAACACACCTCTAGAACTCTATCCCAGGCTTCCTCTATATCTAACTCTTTAATGTAGTTAGAAGAGTTCTAGAGCCTCTAAGTATCCTTCTACTTATTGAAATTCTAATTACTACAAGGAGATATATTATCCTTATCTTGAATATAGTATTGATTTAGATAATCTTTAAGATATTTCTTGAAGATATTAACAGTATCTTCCTAGGCCTAGCATACCTTAGAAAGTAATTATAGAATCTAGAATATTAGATAATTACTTATAAAATTCTAAAAGTAAAGAAGCTTACTAGCTTATATAATTCAGACCCTTTAATATATTAGTTATAATTCTTTTTACCTAGAGCAACTACATACAAGACAAAGAGATTAATAAGAAGGTACTTAAAGTATTTCAAACACTAACTAATAATAGAAAAGGACTTAGTAAGATTAGCTTTATACTTAGAAGTATTATAAATAGAATAAGATATAATAAGGAATTTTAGGGTATAGAAAAGAGAAGGTCTTACAAAAGAGAAGGACAGGTCTCTATATATATCCTAAAAGATACTGTAATCTTCCTATATTTTATATATAGTATGCTATAGTTTCCTATTAACCTCTAGCTTCTCTTTAATACCTTAGAAGTATCTGTATAAGGTTTTTATATAATTTATTCCCTTGTAACAAAACTGTTTAGAACACTCTAGTATTGTATATATAAGGACACTAAACAGTGCCTTAATATAACTGCTACAAGAGAAAAGAACTAATTAACTCTCTTGGTTGTAATTGTTGTCTATGCTTTCGCGAAATTAATAAATTACCTGCTAATAGCTGTAGAGTAATTTTGTTTACTATAGCAAACAGTAATAATGTTGTCTACTTACATACTCTTCTACAATACCTACTAAATTATATCTTTGTAACGTTTTTATAAAAAACAGACAAAATTAATCTTGAGGACAAGATTCTTGGAAGAGGAGATAGTTGTAATATATAGAGGTCACAAGGTTATGAGGTTATGTAACTTTTTATCTAATCTAAGGAAGTCTTTATCTACTATTATAAATCAATCAGGAATTAAGTAGTTCTAGTAGATGGAGTTTATAGAGTTAACAGAGTTAACGTAATATTAGAGCTTAGGAGCTTCTATAAAGCAAGACTTCTCCTGTACCTCTAAGGAGAGGCAGAGATTAGTTCTGTACTAAATTAAAAAGATTTAAATTAACTTATTCCCTACTATCTACCTCACAGAAAGTCTAAGTCTGTAAGGTAGAGTTTTACTACTATAGAGTAGAATTTTATAGGTTCTCTTAGGAGTTTAATAATATACTTCTTATTTTCTATTTCTATAAGTGTAAAAGAGCTAGTCTACTTCTCGGGTTTACGCTACACAAGTAAATCTAAATTAAGGAGTAGGTCTTTGAGTAGACTATTTGTAGAGCTATTGTACTAATTAAGAGTATTGTTGATTTAGTGTTTAGTTGCTAGCGAAAGCAAGTAGAGGCTATCTGTAGAGGTAATGCTTAAAGAGCTCAACGAAGAGATCAAGGCTTTGAGATATATTAAGAGAGTTAGTTTAATAAGAAGAGAGGCTTACAATGTAAAGAAAGTAGTACTAGACTAACAGAGTCGCAGATACTAGTAGAAGTTAGACTAACAGAGTCACTAGAGGCTCTTGTATAAGGTTCTTGTTTAAGGCTCTGCGGATATAGAGTATAAGGCTCTTTTGTAGAGTAAATCAGTAGGCGTTTATATATAGCTAGCAGAAGCAAGTAGAGGCTATCTGTAGAGGTAATACTTAAAGAGCTCAACGAAGAGATTAAGGCTTTGAGATATATCAAGGAGGTTAGTTTAATAAGAGAGAAGACTTACAACGTAAAGAAAGCAGTACTAGACTAACAGAGTTGTAGATACTAGTAGGAGTCTGAAATAATCGCTAGTGCCTTTATATCTTATGTTGTCTATATAGGTCTTTGCTACATTTGTTAATTCTCGTCTATACTCTAGCTTTGCTTGTAATTAGGTACAAGGTAGCTGCTACAGTTGTATAGAAGGTACGTAGAGTACTAGAGGCGTAGGTAGTATAGAGAGTACAGGCGGTACAGTGCTGCTACTAGTTATATAGGCAGCTAGAGTTTGTTAGAACAGAGAGAGATTTATGCCTGTCTAGGCAGGAGATACTAGAGGTATTAGAGGCGTAGGTAGCGCAGGGGGTATAGTGTTACTAGTTGCCTAGGCAGCTAGAGTTTGTTAGAACAGAGAGGGATTTATGCCTGTCTAAGTAGGAGGTACTAGAGGTATTAGAGGTGTAGGTAGCGCGGGGGGTATAGTGTTGCTAGTTGCCTGGGCAGCTAGAGTTTATTAGAATAGAGAGAGATTTATGCCTGTCTGAGGTTACTGGAACTAGTATAAGGTAAGGAAGTTTATATATTAATTTAGCTATACTATGCCTAGTAGAGGTCTATATACATAAATGCCTTGTAGTTGCTATACTATAGTAGTTCCTAGAGAGGCAGGGTCTAGAGAGTTTAAGGTTAAAGTACTTTGTAGAGTAACTTAAGGTACTTGAGAGACGCCTTGAGTAGTACTTTAAGAGGTGCTTTGAGAAGTGTTTTAAGGCGTCTGAGAGAAGCTTTAAAAGGTTCTTTGAGAAGTGTTTTAAGGTATCTAAGAGAAGCTTTGAGAGGTACTATAAGGTTAAGCTTCTTAAGGTTGAATAGGTTGAAAAGAATCTCTATATTAAAAGAAGAGGTTATATATTGTCTTATATTATCGATTAAACCTTCTGGAATTTGTGTCTCTATTCTTTATAATATTAAGTATCTCCTTGTCTGTCTACTTAACTAGGTTAATCTCCTTGAGAGTATTAACAAGAGCTGTAGCTATATATGCCTTCTTACTGTCTATCTTAATCTATATACCTCGACAACGAAGTACCTTGTGTAGCTTAGTAACTTAGGATCTGTTAGCTGTTGTAAAGTAATCTTTATCCTAGTCTTTAAAGTCTTCTTGAAAGGTAGCCTAAAGTACTTTATTATTGTCTTTCATCTAGTTATATTTGTTAATATACTTAGTAATAAACTTCGTAAGGTTGTTCTTACTAAGCTCTCTTGGTAGCTCTATTAGTTTAGCTATATTATAACTAAGCAAGGTAGAGTAGAGGTTTAAGAGTAGGGGTGTAAGAGTATAAGAGTGTAGAAAGCCTTGGATTCTAGCTCTTCCGAGGTTCGAGAGTATTTGTAAAGTAAGAGGTAAATCCGCTGAATATTATAAGAGTGTAGTAAGAGTAAGAATAAGGGTATAAGAGTACTAACAGCGATTAAGCAAGTGTTTAGTCTTTGTGATTCCAGCACTTCTAGAACTTGATTCAAGAAGACACTCTATATATACTTGTTACAGTAGTAAAGTATAAATCCACAGTCTAAGAGAGAGACTTTACTCTTTAAGTTATAATACTACTACACTACATTAATATATACTATAATCCAAGAAGGAGCAGAGGTAGTTAACAAGTATATCTAATCTATATACACTTACTAATTAGTGTTAGTATAACTTAGTAGTCATAAAGTGTAATACAATAAGTAGTTGTATTCCTATATCTTTATTACATAAAGAGTAAAGGTAAAGAGAGGTTAGATCCTGTGAGCTTAAGTATATAAGTAGCAAGCTACTTATATAAGCTAAAGCACGTAGATTAACTAAGCTGTCGTAGAAGGTGCTATTCACTAGGAATATATAACAACAATTAGGTTAGCTACTTAATCTATAGATCTCATTATATATAGTTACATAATAGATCCTAGGATCTTGAGAATCCCAAGATCTAGACAAGAGATCTAGGGGATCTCTAGATCTACAAGCAGAAAGGTTCTATATATAACTAGCACATCTGCTATTAGATAGAAGCTTTATACTTAACTCTTATCTAGTTTAGTATTTAATACATTTAGTTTTAAACTCTTGAGTTTAAGTAACAAGTTTACCTTTAAGTAAATACCTTAATAACTCTTACTTTCTACTATAACTAAACTAACGAAGACTTAGTTACTTTTGTTAGACCTGTGAGGTAGTATTCGTTACAATAATCTAGATATATTTTAGAAAGCTATAAGTATTAGAAGTACTCTAAATAGACACAAAAGAATCTAGAAAAAGTAAAAACTCTAGATAAATCAAGAAACCTCTAGAGAATAGTTAATACTATTTAATAAGAGAAACATTCTAAAACAAAGTCTTTAAAGAAGTCAGAAAAAGAGAGAGCTAAGTTCTAAATATCAAGGATTATAGTCTAAGTAAAGAAGATATATTAAGTTATATATTAATATAAGTAACTCTAAATAAGCTTAAAACAGGTGTCTTAGTAACATATACTAGCCTTAGAGATATAGACTCTAATTATAACTTCCTTAACAACAACTAGGCCTAAAAGAAGAGTTTCCTAGCCTTAGTAAAATATAATTAAGAGTTTGTTATATTTTATAAAAGTAAATTCAAAGTACTCTAAGCCTATAATCTATAGGTACTTGTTACTAATAATTATAAAGAAATATAATCTTTTAACCTCTACTTCTATAAGTATATAAACAAAGGTATCTATACTCTTGTTTTTAGTTTAGAATTTTATAAATTAACTATTACTTAGTATACTAACTATACTAGAAAACAATAGACTTATACTCTAGTATAGCTAGATAATATAGAAATTCTTACTCTAAAGAAGTTCAAGGAGAAGATAAATAATAACCTAGATACTTTGGCTTAGTGTTATAAATCACGTGTTAGTATATAACTAGTAAGTCTAGACAGCGCTCTAATAGAACAAGATACTATTAAGTAATTATAAGTTATAGAGATTAGCTAGAGTAGCTAGCTGATCTAAGGATTTCCTTTAGTTAACGAATCACGTGACAGAAAGAGGCGACATAGCCGACGAGTTAACTATGTCAGCTATAGTTAAACAGTTAACTATAGCAGCTATAAGAATAAAGGTTCTATATATAACTAGTACGTCTGCTATTAGTTAGAAGCTTTATACTTAACTTATTATCTTACTTTAGTTATTAATATATCTTGTTTGACTTCTTTAGTTTAAGTAACAAGTTTACCTCTAAGTAAACACTTTATATATTTTTACTTCTTACTATATAAACAACCTTCGAGACTAGTTACCTTTGTTTAGGCCTGTTAAGTTTAGTTTTATTATACTTTAAGTATTACTTAGAAGTAAGATTATAATATATATTATTCTTCTCTAGCTGTAAAAGAGATTATATACTAGAGTCTATACTATCTCTAATACTTGTAATAGAGATACTAAATGTTACTCTTAAGGAAGACATCAAGGTCTCTATACCTGACAAATATAATAGAAACCTAGTAATACTTAGAGAGTTTCTTATAAAATCTTTAATATACTTAGAGTTCTATAGAGACAAGTTCTTAAATAAATCTAACTAAGTATATTAGATAATAACTGTAATATATAGAGGCTGTATTAGTTATATAACCTTTTGTCTAATCTAAGGAGGCCTTTATCTGCTATTATAAATCAATTAGAAATTAATTAATTCTAGTAGATAAAGTTAATAGAGTTAACAGAGTCTATGTAATATTAGGGTTTAGAAGCTTCTATAAAACAAGGCTTCTTCTATACCTCTAAGGAGAAGCAGAGATTAGTTCTATACTAAATCTAATACTTGTTTACTCTTATATAAGATTTAATTTAACTTATTGCCTACTATCTACCTTACAAGCTAATCTCTCTTACTTAATAAAGAGGTAGTACAATAAGTGAAAATACCTCTAAGACTTAGAAGACTATCTAATAAAGACGTTACTTAGACTACTCTTAAGTAAATCTACAACAATAGAGGAAGCTTCTTTAACTCTGTTGACAAACTATTATAGAACTCTTGTAGAGATTATTTTTTTTAAAACTCTAGCTAAGAACCTCTATATAATTAAAATAGCCTTAAGTAATACTAAACTTAATATAACTTAGGCTTAAGAAAATCTCTTTTATACTAAGGTTAACAATCTTTAAAGACAGTAAGAGAAGGTTAACAAAATTAATTAATACATTCTCTAGTTAGAACAGGACAAAAGCCTTATATAAGATAATCTCTAATTTACTACTACTACTAGAACGTTATCTATCTATAAGCTAACACAGATACTGTAGGTTAAAGAGAACTTAATAGATCTAGAGACAGATGAAGATTTTATTTGTTCTAAACCTTCTTAAAATGTCTTTAAGTATAAATTAGACTAAGAGAAACTTCTTAAGGTCTAAATACTAGAAGTATATCGTGGAAAGTCTCTTAAAGAGTATTAAACATTTATGTTATTATAGGAGGTAGTTTTTAGGTCTTAACCCTAGATATATAATAGATACTCCTGTAGAGTAAACACTACTACAACTACTCTTTGAGATAAACCTTACAAAACCTAGGAAGCTATAATAAAGTAAGATCTACTAGTATATAAAATTTACTAGAATAGTTTTAAGGCTTATCTAGCTAATATAATTCTAGTGCCTTGAATATACTCTTAAAAAGCCTTTAAAGGACTTTATAACCTTAAACAAGTAGACTAGGAAATAGTTCTAGAACTTTATAATAGAATAGTTGCTCTAGAATTAGACTAGGAGAAACAACCTAAGAGAGACTATATTAAAACACTTAACACTATACTTACTGATTACAAAACCTGTTAGATACTTTTTACAATCCTCTCTAGAGAGAAAGCAAGTTCTATACAGAAATAGCTTAAAAAGACTTAGAAAGTAGAATATTCTATATATCTAAATAGAAGTAAAACAAAGGCAGGAGAATCTAAAAAAGATATTTCTAGTTTAAAAGACCTCTATCTAAAGAATAATAGTTTATCTAGTTCTAAGGATTGTTGTTAGTTAAAAAACTACTTTTAAAAAGATAGAAGTAATAATTCTAGTAGTATTTTAGAGCTATTAAGAACTAACAATAGTTAGTGTAATAACTCTAACATTATCTGTTATACTTATAGACAATCTAGATATATTTTAGGAAGCTGTAAGTGTTAGAAGTACTCTAAATAAGTATAAAAGAATCTAGAAAAAGTAAAAACCTTAGATAAATTAAGAAACCTCTAGAGAATAGTTAATACTATTTAGCAAGAGAAACATTCTAAAACAAAGTCTTTAAAGGAGTTAGAAAAAGAGAGAGCTAAGTCTTAAACGTCGAGGATTATAGCCTAAGTAAAGAAGGTACATTAAGTTATATATTAATATAAGTGACTTTGAATTAGCCTAAAATAGATGTCTTAGTAATATATACTAGCCTTAGAGATACAGGCTCTAATTACAACTTCTTTAATAATAACTAGGCCTAGAAGAAGAGTTTCGTAGCCTTAGCAAAATATAATTAAGAGTTTGTTACATTTTATAGAAGTAAATTCAAAGTACTCTAAGTCTATAATCTATAGGTACTTGTTACTAACAATTGTAGAGAAATATAATCTTTTAACCTTTGCTTCTATAGGTAGAAGAACAAAGGAATCTATACTCTTGTTTTTAGTTTAGAATTTTATTAATTAACTATTACTTAGTATACTGACTATACTAGAAAACAATAAGCTTATACTCTAGTATAGCTAGACAACATAGAAATTCTTACCTTAAAGAAGTTCAAGAAGGAGATAAATAATAACCTAGACACTTAGGCTTAGGTTCTGTTTATAAAGAAAGAAGAATATAATTATCTTAGACAATAAGGTTTATGTATTTATAATAGATATTAAGTCTCTATATATTTATAGAATACTATAGATGATCTCTTAGTAAATAGTCTAGTATATTATACTAATACTATCTAGAAAGAATTCTTAGAAGTACCTAAATACCTACAGGAAAAGAGAATAGACTTTTCAGATGTTTTTAACTCTAATAAAGCTTTAGAACTTCCTAGCTTTAGTAGTGTTAAGTATGCTATTAATACAGAGAGTACTATTCCTTATAGACTCTTGTATAACTTATTAGAGACCTAACTTAAAGCTTTATACTTATATCTATAAGATACTCTCTGAAAACACTAGATTAGACCTAGTATAAGTCTCGTAGAGACGTCTATTCTTTTTGTTCTAAAAAAAGATAGAGGCCTACAGCTTTATGTTAATTATTATAGTCTTAACAAAGTTATAATTAAAAATCATTACTCTCTTTCTCTTATTAATAAGTCTCTTAACTAGTTAAGTAAAGTAGTTATCTTTACAAAACAAGATTTAAAAGCTACTTATTATTATATTAGAATTTATAAAGGCTATAAAAAGAAGACAGCTTTTAGGACCTGTTATAGGTATTTTAAGTATCTTGTAATGTCTTTTAGTCTAGCAAATGTACTAGTAATATTTCAAGTATATATTAATACTACTCTTATTAGTCTCCTAGATAATTTCGTTGTTATTTATTTAGATAACATTCTTATTTACTTACAAAAGAAAGAAGGCTACTATAATCACGTTTACAAGGTTCTTACTAGGCTATATAATAATGATTTATTCTATAAACTTAGTAAATATAAGTTTGACGTCAAGGAAGTTAAGTTTCTTAGCTTTATTATTAAAACAAATAGTGTGAAAGCAGATTCTAAACAGATCTACACTATTATAGAATAGCTCTAGTCTACTTTATTCTATGTAGTCTAAGTTTTTCTTAGGTTTGTAAATTTTTATTATTAGTTTATTTATTGTTACTCTTTTGTAACCTTAGGTCTAATAGATCTCTTAAAAGATATAAAACAGAGCTATAAAACTAGCTCCTTTAATTAGACAGATGTAGCTAAGGAAAGTTTTTAACTTTTAAAAACAGTATCTATAACAACACCTGTTCTAGTTTATTTTAACTCTTCTAAGAAGATTTATATAGAAACTAATATATCTAAATTTACTATTGCTAGAACTATTTCACAATAAGTAGGTACTACTAATAGTATAAAACAACATTAGCATTCTATAGCATTCTAGTCTTAGAAACTTACTAGTACTAAACAAAACTATAGAACTTATAATAAGAAACTTCTTGTGATTGTTATAGCCTTTAAGTATTAGAGACATTATCTTAAAGGTACTAGGTTTACAATCAAGGTTATAACTAACTATAATAATCTCTAGTACTTTATAGAAACAAAGTACTTAGAAAGCTATTAGACTTGCTAGACAATATATCTTGTGATATATAATTTTGAGATTATATATTATAAAGGCACCTTACACTCTGTGAACAGACCTAGCAGAAGGCTAGACTATAAGAATAGTTCTACTAATATAACTTAGCTTCTAACCTTTTAGAATAAATTAAAGAGAGCTTTTGTAACTGTAATTCTAGGTTCTTTTCTAGCCCTAGAAAAGTTCTCTCTTAAAACACAACTCTTAGTGTTTGCTATATCTACTATAGTATAAGAGCTTTTACCTTAAGGCGTGTATAAAGGCCTTCTTAGAGATTCCTTGAAAGAGAAGCAAGGTATAGAGTACTACCTTAAAGGTTCTACTACTACAGCTAGAGTAATAAGAATATCTATGTTCTAATTACTTAATAGAATCAAGAACTTAGTTATCTCTTAAGTTTTTGAATTAGATAGTTATAAACATTTAATTCTATGTTTATAGATATATATAGCTACTAAAAGAGCTATAGCACTAGCCTCTCTTTCTAAGCTACTCCTTGATATTATTAAGTTAACTTAGAGGAATAATTTAGAATATAGAGACATTCTAAAAAGGAGACTTAGTAAACGAGACATAAGCAGAGAACTAATTTAGACATATAATAAGAACCTTCTCTAGTTCTATTCAAGAGTTGTAGTACCTAATAACTCTGCCTTATAAGCTTAAGTTATAAACCTTTATTATAATAACTCTTTAGTAGAACATTACAGAGTCAACAAGACTCTAGAGCTTTTAAAAAGATTCTAGTATTAGGAAAACATAGAAACTAATGTTCGTCTCTATTATAGAGAATGTAATATCTACTAGAGAGTTAAGGCTAAGAGATATATACTATATAGTCTGTTAAGTAGTTTACTACAGCTAAAAAGACTCTAGAGTAAGATCTCTATAGATTTTGTTACAGGCCTGCCTCTGTGTAAAAACCTAGCAGAAGGTTCTGATTTTAATATAATCCTTATATGTGATATATAGAGGTCACGAGGTCATGAGGTCATGTGACTTTTCATCTAATCTCAGGAAGTCTTCATCTGCTATTATAAATCAATCAGGAATTAAGCAGTTCTAGTAGATGAAGTTTATAGAGTTAATAGAGTTAATGTAATATTAGAGCTTAGGAGCTTCTATAAAGCGAGACTTCTTCTACACCTCTAAGAAGAGGCAGAGATTAGTTCTATACTGAATTGAAAAGATTTAAATTAACTTATTGCCTACTATCTACCTCACATTATAGTTGTAGACTAGTACTCTGAAATAGTAAAGTATATTACTTGTTACAAGACAGTTAACTCTCTAGAGCTAGCTAGGCTAATGTAGAATAATGTTTTCTTACTCTTTAGCACCTCTAATAGAATTGTTTCTAATTATAGAACTGTGTTTACAAGTAATTTTTAGTCTGCTTTCTACTTTTACATAGTATGTAAGTAAAGGTTAAGTACTATATTCTATCTATAAATAGATAGTTAGATAAAGCAGCAAAACTAGGCTCTTAAACATTACCTTAGAGTATATTACAGCTAGTAAAAAGCTAACTAGTTTAAAAAGTTAACTTTTACTGAATTTATATATAATAACTCTAAACATTAGGTTTTACAAGACATACCTTTTAAAGTATATTATAGTTACTAACTCTAACTTCTATAGAATCCTAAGAACAGGATTAAAGAAGAGGTACTAGCTGCTTACAGAAGACTAGAGATTCTTTATAAAGAGTAGAATAAACTTTATAATCTCTAGCATTATATATAAAACAATTAGAAGTCTTATTTTAGTAAACACTAGTTAGATAAACACTTCTTTAAAGGAGACTAGGTTATACTATTAACAAAAAATCTTAGACTTAAAGTAGAAAAGCTTAAGCTAAAATTTATTAGACCTTTTAAAATCCTAGAATATATTAGTACATCTATATACAAGCTAGACTTATCTAGTATATATAAACAGTTATATTTAATGTTTTATGTTTCTCTTCTTAAAGAATATATAACTAAGAAGAGTTAGAAACCTTATCTCTATACCTCTAGAGAACTTCTAGAATTAGTAGAGAATAATAAAGAACAAGAATAAGAAGTTAAAGCTATTATTAATCACAGACAAGAAGGCTAAGACAAGAAACTTAAGTATTTAATTAAATGAAAATCCTAGCTAGATGATTATAATACCTAGTTACCTACTTATTCTAACCTTGTAAATGCTAAGAAACTTCTTTAATTATATAACAAAAACTATAGTCTTTTACTTTAATTCTTCTCTTAACTACCTGCTAAGGCATTAAAAAGCTTAAACGCCTTATAACAAAAAAAGTACTCTTTAAAGGAGAAGAGAAGACCTAGTAGACTATACAAGGTCTATAACTTTAGTTAAAATACTCTTCCTTAGATTTTTCTTCTATATAGTTTACTAGGTTTACTAAGAATTAAAATACTAAAGTTTACAAGAATATTAAGGCATAAAAATAGTTTATTTATATAGCTTTACTATAGTTACATACTCTCTCTCTAACTTATAACTCTATATCTTTAAAAAGTAAAAATACAAACTTCCAAGACTATTAAGCTCTTGTAAAGAACTATAATACTTCTAGTAAGATCTGCTTATTCTTATTAGAAATAACATTATACTATAACTATATTAGTATATAATTCCAGAACTTCTAAGAACTTACTACTACTATAAAGACCTCTTAATAGACTTAAACTTCTGTAGTTAATTTACGAACTATAATAAGTATTATATTATCTGTAGCTAAAGTACTACTAGTTAACTATCTACTTATATTTATAGAGATATTAGTAATAAGTCTAATACCTTTAGTAGATAATAGGTAATAAGTTAAATTAAATCTTATATAAGAGTAAACAAGTATTAGATTTAGTATAGAACTAATCTCTGTCTCTTCTTAGAGGTATAGAAGAAGCCTTACTTTATAGAAGCTCTTAAACCTTAATATTATATAAACTCTAATAACTCTATAATTTCTATCTACTAGAATTAATTAATTCCTAATTGATTTATAATAGCAGATAAAGGCTTCCTTAGATTAGACGAAAGGTTATATAACCTACAAAGCCTCTATATATTATAAGTAACTTCGCGATACTAGTTTATAAGTAGATATTAAGAAATATAAATTTAGTATTACTTATATAAAGTACCTTAGCTTTATAGTTAGTACAAACAGCATTACAGTAGACTTAGACAAAGTCTCTGTAATATATAAGTAGAAGTAGCCTATTATATTTAAAGAGGTCTATGTCACGAATCACGTGTTAGCACGGGATGAATGAAGTCCAGGCGGCGCTCTGACAGGACAAGCACATCAAATAAACTCTTATAGTAAATAGAGATCAACTAGGTTAGCTAGGCGATCCAAAGATTTCCTTCGGTTATGTTAATCACGTGACGACGTCGACTGGTAGACAAGTCACTCCGGTCGACTCCGGGCACATAAAGGTTCTATATAAGACTAGCACGTCTGCTATTAGATAGGAGCTTCGTGCTCAACTTAGTTATCAATCTTATCATCTTGTTTGACATCTTTCATACAAGTAACGAGTTCACTTCCAAGTGAACACTTCACGCATTCTTACCTCTTACTGCATACCAACCATCGAGACTAGCTACATTTGTTTATGACCTGTTAGGTAGTATCGTTACACTAGGCTAGCTAAACGATCCAAGGAATTTATTCTATTATGTTACGCGATCACGTAGTATAGTCGAAGTAGCTGACGTGTCGACTATGTCGACTATGGCTGACTTGTTAGGAGAGTCGACTACCTAGGAATAAAGGTTCTATATAAGACTAGTATGTCTGCTATTAGATAGAAGCTTCGTGCTCAACTTAGTTTATCAATCTTATCATCTTGCTTAACATCTTTGATATAAGTAACAAGTTCACTTCTAAGTGAACAACCTAGCGCATTTTACTTCTTCCCGTATTACCAACCGACGATACTGTTATCTTTGTTTAGTTAGTTTGAGAATCGTTACACTGTAACGCTTCAGCCTGTTCTTTGGTCCAACGCAGAAGATTCAAAGGTTCCAAATCGGATTTCGCGAGGCTGAGCCCAAGGCAGACTTGGTTGACTAGGTGTGTGGTATGCCTCCGCATATTTGATGACTCTTTTACAAACTATAGATAGTATAATGGGATGATAGTAACTCGGGGTTCCAAGCTTAACTGATGTACCTTTATGAGGTTAACTCGTTCTGAAATTTTGAAAGCGGCAGAAAGTCGATTTTCAAGCGATGCGACCGAGGAGCCTGGCGCCCCAACCTTGCGAAATCTAAGGCTGACGGCTGTACTTGCCTAATTGCCAAGCACTTTCAATGGTAAGGAGCTCGTAGCTGAACGAATGAAAAGGTTGAAACTACCCAGCTCTCAATATTTCATGGATGGTTCCGTTTCCCTTTTAGGCGCAATTTAGCGATGGTCTCTTCTCCCATGGTTCAGTGGTGCAGCAAACCTTTACATTCACACACCCTCTTTTCCCACTATCGCCTTGGCCAACGCTCAATTGAGGATCTGTGGCTGCTGGCAACTGTTTGCTTACCTGGCACGTTTCCCTCGTTATCTTGAACATTTCAAAGTTCGACAGTTTTCTTTGGAAATTTTTCGATTTCGGTTTTCAGTTTTCAGAAGTTGTAACTTGACGACATGCCTGGACGCAACCTCCGTTTGCTCTCCCTCGATGGCGGTGGCATTCGCGGACTGTCTTCTCTCGAGATTCTGCAGCAGTTGATGGAGAGAATCAACCCAATTTCGCCACCAAAGCCTTGTGATTATTTTGACATGATCGGAGGGACAAGTACAGGAGGGCAAGTTCTTTGACTCGTGGATACATGTTATATCGGCTGACGCTGAAAAGACTCATAGCGATCATGCTCGGTCGACTAGAAATGAGTGTCGAAGAATGCAAAGAAGCCTATTGCAAACTATCAGAAAGGGTATTTCGGCCAACCAAGCATCGCTTGACGTTGAAGGGTCGTGTTCAAGGGCGTTTCGATTCAAATGAGCTAGAGTCCGCCATCAAGGAAATTCTTCAAAGTCGAAATCTGCACGAAGATACCTTACTGAAAAGTGCACCCGACGCCAAATGCAACGTGTAAGTAGTTTCCCCATGTTCTTTACTCTACAATATCTTAACGTCTTTGATATTAGGTTTGTTTGTGCGACAAGCTATAATACCGGAACCACCACATACCTAACGAGCTACCAAACCCCTCGTGGATCTCGTCTACTAAAGGTTGCAAAGATTTGGGAAGCAGGTCGAGCGACATCAGCAGCCACCTCGTTCTTCGACTCCATCAAAATCGGTACCCCGCAAGCTGCAGTCGAATTTGTTGACGGCGCAACGGGAGCAAACAATCCTGTGAAGGATTTGATGGTCCAGGCTACTGACTTTTGGGGGATTCCTGCAAAAGAGAACTTGAAGTGTCTGGTGTCGATTGGTACAGGAAGACCATCGTTGACAGACTTTGGTGATACGCCCATCAAAATTGTGGAAACCCTTGTCAAACAGAGTACGCAGACTGAAAGAACAGCCGAAGACTTCTCGAGAGAAAACAGTGACTTGGAAGACAACAATCGTTACTTTCGCTTCAATGTTGAAAGTGGTCTCGAGAAAGTTGGTCTCGAGGAAACAAAGGAAATGGGACGAATAACTGCAGTGACAGATAATTACATTCAATCTCAGAACGTCTACAAAAAGCTGGGATTTTGCGCAGAACAGTTGAAGTCGTTCCCTGATGAGCCCGTAGTTTCTCAAAGTTAGTTTGATGATCATTTATATACTCTTCGTAGCTATGAATGCAATTGTTAACCAACCAAAAGGTGTATTAGCAGGTGAAGTTTCAAGTAAGTATCTCGCTCCAACTTTTACTGCAACTATTACTGACATGAAAAAACTGTAGCAAGCACCTCGAAAACGAATATATTCTGCTGTCCATATACTCAAAACGATACATTCGTTGGTAGAAAAGATTTGTTGCTCAAGCTTGATGAGCTTTTGAAGATTGGCGCCGCAAAGGAAAAACAAAGTCGGGTGGGGTTATATGGTTTGGGAGGGATCGGGTATGCATACTCATCAATTTAATCTTGGAGTTGTTCTGACGCTCGAAGGAAAACACAAATCGCCATCGAAATCGCTTTTCGTAGTTATGCCAACTATCATATTTTCCTGGCAAACGGTTCGACAAAGGAGGACCTTGAGAATACCTACATTTCCATAGGTCGACAGGCAGCAATTCTTCTCGACTCGATGAAGGAGGAGCAGTGCATCTCAATTGTAAAGGAATGGTTAGATTCAGAAGAATCCGGCTCGTGGAGGCTTATTATCGAAAACGTTGACGAATTCGAGTCAGATATCGAAGATCTGCTTCCTAAGAGAAGAGGTGCTATTCTTTTTACCAGTCGCAACAGAGATACCTTGGATCCACTCGCCATGCTACCAAGTTCAATTCTCAGAGTCCCTATGATGGAAATTTCTGAAGCCGCAGAGATGCTCGTTCAATGCACGGGGCTGTCTGCTGGGACGGATGCCAATAACAGTGGAGTGGACAACAATTTTGATCAAATGCTAGATGCAAGAACGTTGGTTGAGGACCTAGAGTGTCTACCACTTGCCATTGCTCAAGCAGCTGGTTACCTACGAAAAAACCAGCAAATCTCCTTGAAAAAATACGCCGCAATGCTCAAATCCTTTACAGATGACCAGTATTTAGGGGATCAGAAGTTTACCAAGCACTTTATGCGACCATATAATAACACTGGTCAAATCGCTGCTGGCCCTCCCCAATCAATAATGACTACTTGGAACGTGTCTCTCTCGAGAATTGTTGAAGCAAATCCACAAGCAGAAAGACTACTTCAGGTTCTCTCCTTGTTGGCTTATGATGGAGTTACACACGACACACTACGTCCGGAGCTCCTTCAGGATCTTGGACTCGATGATATAGATTTAGTGAATGATGCTATAGGACTACTTATTTCTTACTCATTGATATCGATCACCTGGAAGGAAGACAAATGCAGCTACAACATGCACCGCTTTGTTAGTGTGTGGACTCGAACAAACATCCAGGACAAAGACATGATCTCGACCGCAGCGTTAAAGATAGTGGTTGATGCTTTTCCACTTAGCGTGATTGGAAGCACAATACAAGGGAACGAGATACTACCCCATGCTAGAGCAGTCATTCGATACTGTACAGAAAATCGGATTTCCACAGGCAGACAAGGTGTAGGTTTGAATTACAGGATTGGCCGACATCTCTACTTCGTTGGGGCTTTTTCGGAGGCGAAGACTTGTTTAGAGACAAGCGTGAGGTATTTCGAGGACCACAAAGAAAATGGCGCAGACTCTCTAGATTGCCGCTACTATCTTGGTCTTGTATTAAGTGCTCAAAGTAATTTGGCTGGCGCATATGAACATTTTGATCGGGTTTACAAAGAAATGTTACAAGGCCTTGGGGAGGACGATCCAAATACGATCGAAGTTTACTGCGAAGTTGCTCGGATTGTACGTATCCGAGGACAAAAGACCACGGCACTTGAGATGTACCAAAATGCGTTGAACCTCCGCAAAATCAAAGCTAAGAGCGATAACTTCGGAAGTCAAGACTATCTTACAATCGTCGAAGGTCTGGGCAGCACTTATCAAGCACTCGGAGACTACCAAGAAGCGGCCAAGTGGTTTACTTACGGCTTAAATGGCGCGGTTGAGAAATACGGGCAAAGGAGTGTTTTAAGTTTCAACATGACTTTCGATTTAATGGAAACACTCGAGCAAGCAGGAGAAAGCGACCAGGCAGTCAGTGTCTTCGATAATTTCATGTATGAATTTCAAGAAAGTTCCCCTGAAGATCCACGAGATCAACTTCCCTCTAGAAATTCAACAATTAACAAAAGCGAACGCCTGAAGCTTGCGTTCCCAGTTGCTTGTGAACTCTGGGGGGAGGACAGCAATCGCGTTCTCAGCTACATGGACTATATGGCGCTTACCATGGCTGACGAAGGCAAGACCGAGGAGTCGTTCAAGCTGCATCGAGAGGCGTTTGAATTGTCGAAAAGAAACCATGGGCTCAATCATATGACAACCTTGGGTATTGCGAATAACATGGCTGCCAAACTTGGTCAAATGAGGAGGTATGATGAGGCGTTAACTTATCTCAAAAGTGTTCAAGAAGGTTCACGCAGTATATTTGAGGGGAAAATTAATCCAATGACTGTTGCAGCCACAGAAAAGATTGCTCAGATATATTTTGATGAAGGGGCATATGATGATGCAAGAGAAGTTATCGATACACTTTTCGAAGAAATGAAGGATACTCTCATCATGGACGCTTTGGGTGACGAAACTCTGGCAGCCTACAACTTACGAGGATGCTTGTGCAGAGAGTCCGGACACACTGATAAGGCTGTTAAATATCACAAAGTGGCAGCAAATGGCTTTGGTGCTAGATATGGACCAGACTCTCCCGCCGCCTTGATGGCCACTGTAGAACTGGCCGAAACACTCATCGAAAACCGGAGAACTACAGAAGCTCTTTCTGTCGTCGACAAAGTATATGAAACTATACAAACTTCCCAGCGACAGGGTTTGGCATGTTTTGAGCTTGAAGTGGAGTGCTTGCGGGCAAAACTTCTGGCCAAAACAAAAGACCCAACTAAGGCACTTCAACTTATTGACAAGTTATTGTCTGAAAACACTTCGGAAAGTTATCTTGCAGTCTCAAATATGATGCATATCAAAGCGGAATGTTTGGAATCGTTGAAGAGGTGGAAGGAAGCACTGCAGTGGTTTGACAAATCTCTGGAATTGAGGAAACAAAATCTCAGCGACTACCACCCGCATACGTTAACTACCGCCCTTGCGAAGACATTTGCACTCAGTAACATTGCAGACGAGAAGGAATTCTCCAACTTTCTCCATACCTTCCGCCTAGCACATGAACGATTTGGAAAATCCCAACCAACAACACAATGATCTGAAAAGCTAATCATACCCTTCAAATCCTCAAAACGCAGATGTGAGAGTTTTCCAAGCCTGTAGCTTCAGTAGACCAACAAGGAATGCTGATGTCGCTACTATCTTCATCAGCTTCTTCCTCTGGGACGAAAGTTAGTACACAGAAATGTTGCCTCAGATTTCCGATGATTATACCGAGGGCGTCTGCTGGTTTGATCATGTCCTGGTTCGTGACCAGAAGGCTTTTCAAGCTCGAAAATATGCCGCTGCTTCAAATTAGTCGATGAATAACTCCCTGGGTACTATCTGGAACTCACATGTTACGATTGTTGCAATTTCCGGAGCAACCCCCGTTTCCACAGCCATGGCAGGGACGCCCAGTGGTCCAAATACCGCAGTTCTAAACAAGCTGTGGTCAGCAAAGCAAGGACATGATTTCGTGCATCAGGTTTATGGGTGGTATCAGGATGAATTACACCGCAATTGCACATATTGTTTGATATAGACTTGAATTTGGGTCGTTTGAAGGTGGAGTGAAGAAGGTGTGATTGACGAGAGAAACCGATTTAGCATTTAACAAGAGATAGTCGAAGCTTATATACACAACCAGCCTGATCAAAACGAGTCTTACAAATTTAAAATGATTTACCCCGCTTCTTGACCGAAATACTTGATCAAGCAAGCCCGTTCACAACAACTCAGCGGCTCCATTCTGCCACTCCTACTGGCTGATTCTATCACGTTCATATCGCCGTTACATGAAGATTCTTGGCAAAACGTCCACGACCTCTAATCTTCCCGTCATTGCATTGACTTATCTACTCCTGACAAGATAAGGGTATTAGGCTAATCTATGGACTAACTTACCTCACTAAACAGGCGACTGCATTGGATTGCTTGGAGCAATGACAATTCTGTATATATGACTCGAAGTTTTGTACAAATTGGGGAGCTACGAGAGGAAATGGCCAATCAGCGGAAGTAACAGCCTATTCAAGGACTGAGAGAGACATTACATCAACGACAGAGATCGAGGATTCTGATAGATTCCAGGATTGGTCATTGGTATACAACTACATAAGTCTTCGGCCGGCGAGCCCACAACTCGTGACACTGCAAGATTACCCAACAGATTTCTCAAGAGCGAATCTGAACACGAAG
Organism: Hymenoscyphus fructigenus; assembly: GCA_001414455.1. Lineage (NCBI taxonomy): Eukaryota > Fungi > Ascomycota > Leotiomycetes > Helotiales > Helotiaceae > Hymenoscyphus > Hymenoscyphus fructigenus. Next base: position 195,723 of record LKUV01000094.1, read on the forward strand.
AATCAATGGGCCACAGCGGTCGAAATTGGGTTTATGGGAGGTCAATTGGAAAGCATTTTACATGGGCAATTTCGTTGGTTCCACGAAACTGCCCCACGATATTCAGAATTCTTCTCAAATGAGTGGGCTTTTCTCGAACATACAAACAATTATCAGTTCAATTGCATTTTGGTTAGCGAGTGCTTTGCTTATCGCGTTCTGTGTATTAAACTACTGTACAAGTCTAAACTGCAGTGTTAAGACAAAGCGCTCAATGAATTAATACCGGGCATTGAATTCTTGTTGAACCCTGAAAATCAAGCTAGAAGGTCGTATGGGGTCTTTTAGGGTAGCTTCAGGAGATTTGGATCCAGGCTTCGCTTAGGTATCGCTACCATGGGAGGTTTCAGGGGAGCAACAAATGAACTTCTAAATTGCAATACTACATTAAATAGCCCATTAATTGATTACATAATGATGCTATATCATTTAATAAAATATGCAGCGTTGTATTGTCAGCATAGCGTTACCTTTTGCATGCTTCTGGTATACATAAGCGAGGTGCGGGGTAAGTATCCAAATCCAGTGAACCGTCGCCAATATTGGGAAAAAGTAAAAGCACGTCAGCTTTATACTTATCAGTCATGTAAAAATGAAGATGGTTACTCAGTGAGGAGTATATGCTCAAGTATAAAGTATAAAGACTTTTTTACATGGAAATTGCGGCTAGATTGAGTTTATAATCTGTTGTCCCATCGCATTCCACCTTGTTGCATTCAAAATAGCTTTAGCTAATTAGTCTTTCATCCCCTTGATCGAGTTTCCACCTACGGTATTCCCAAGTGTAGGACTGTGGAACGTGAGTAATGGACTTGGCTCCGAGTACCAAATTCAAATCTCGTGGCCATATTCATGAAGCTCACGAGAAGTAAATGCTTCCGCACTGACAATGTACCACCCTCTTCTAGAAAATCCCTTTCTTGTCACTAATTTTAACCACAGGTATATTCTCGATGGAAATGCGCTAGGATCAACAGCAAGCGAAGCATTCCACCGCCGCCCACCTGTTGACTCGGACCAACCAAACTCAATAACCGTCTCAATCGGCTATCCCCTCCTCAGAGACTCATCAGCACCACTTGATCAACCCCCGTACTCGGTGCAGAGATACATAGACTTCCAACCCCCCACTCTAGACGGAAGTACCCCCACTGAACCTGACGTTCCCTCAGGATCCAAAGAATTCATCTATTTCATCAACAAAATCCTTCGCCCTTGGGTTCAACATACCATCTTCCCGAATGTGAGATTCGCGAGAGACGCTCTTTACAGACATAGCTTCGGGGGTATGTTCACTCTCTGGATCTTACTCACTCAACCCTCACTCTTCGATATATATTTAACTGCGAGTCCATTTCTTTCATGGAACGATGTTTACTTCCTCAACCACACGCTTTCTCAATAGGCAGCTGTACGTACTCAGCTCTTGGTAGCCTGCGTGAACATTCCATTTATTTATATAATAGTGCATTTTTGACCAGCTGGCCTAGTAATTAATGTGGTGTGTAGATTGTCAGAGATGATTTAGATTGACCACAAGGAGAGAAGAGCTTCAAAGTAGCAGGACTACTTATTTATTTATTTATTTATTGTTATTTAACGTCAAGCAGAGTCTAGCTCGCGTGGGCTAGGTCCTAAAAGAGTCCCAAATAGAGCACATGACGCTAGGGGGTGCCTTAGGTTATAAAGAGTGTAAAAACGCTAATTTACAAGAGACAGTTTAAAGAGAAGTCCTACTTTCGGAACAGCTCTTATCCTTAATTAGTTTTAGAACCAGGGTGAAACAAAGGAGATATATAATAAAAAGAAAAGAAAAAAAGACCTGTCTATCTAAAGACAGATCTCAGTATAGAATTTAGTCTTAAAGTAGACCTTAGTAAAGAGTTCCTCGCAGTAAGAGCTAAACAGTAGCTGAGAGTCTTTTTTAGCCTTAGCTAATAGCTTAGATTCTTTATTGTTTACTAGCCTACAAAAGAGTAGATGGAATTATGTCTTAGTGTTACGAATCACGTGTCAGCACGTGATTAGTAAGTCCAGACGGCGCTCTGACAGGACAAGATACTATTAAGTAGTTATAGGTTATAGGATTAGGTAGAGTAGCTAGCCGATCCAAGGATTTCCTTTTCCTTACAGTTACATAACAATAATACAGGTCGACATTGTCGAGATCAGAGAATAAAGGTTCTATATATAACTAGCACGTCTGCTATTAGATAGGAGCTTTATACTTAACTCTAGTTATTAATCTATTTATCTTGTTTGACTCCTTTAATACAAGTAACAAGTTTACTTCTAAGTAAACACCTAGTACATCTAAACATCTTCCTGCAACTAACTCTTCGAGACTTAGTTACCTTTGTTACTTCAGTACAGTAGTAGTTTCGTTACACTTAGCCTTTCTATACTTATACTCCCTTAAAGTAAGTAGTATATTAAGGTAAAAGAAGCGAAGGTAGTAAGTAATAAATTCTCTGTATCTAGAACAAGAGTATAACGAAACTACTACTATACTAAAGTAACAAAGGTAACTAAGTCTCGAAGAGTTAGTTATAGAAAGAGGTTTAGATGTACTTAGTGTTTACTCGAAGGTAAACTTGTTACATAAACTAAAAAGAGTTAAACAAGATATATTAATAATTAAAGTAAGATAAAGTAAGTTAAGTATAAAGCTCCTATCTAATAGCAGACGTGCTAGTTATATATAGAACCTTTATTTATCTAGATCTTTTCCTAGAAAGCTTCTAGAGCTTTAGATCTCAAGATCTCAAGCTCTAGCCGAAGCTTCTACAAGCTCTAATAGTTACGTAATAATTTAGCCTAAGGAAATCCTTAGACTAGCTAGCTACTCTAGCTAATCTCTATAACCTGTAACTACTTAATAATATCTTGTTCTATTAGAGCGCTGTCTAGACTTACTTATTATATACTAACACGTAATTTATAACACTATTCTTTTCTTAGCCTAGCGTGTCTCTATACTTAAGTATAATCTAAGAAATATTGTTAGAAGGCTAGCAGCCTTCTCCTTCTTTTAATATATTAACTAAGACTTATAAATATAAGTAATATATTCTTCTTTACGAAACTATATAATTTTATAGTTCTACTATTATACCTTGTTCTAACTAAAAGTAATATTAACAAAAGTATTTAGTTCTAAACAATAAATTCTAGAGATACAGAGAATACATTCACTGTAGTATAAAGTATAATACCCTTAAAGCGTTAGTAGATAACCTTTAGAATCTTTGTCTAGAGAAGAACTATTTGAAATTTAAAAGAAATATAGTTTTCAAGGCAGCTATAGCTAGTCTAGCTTGTGTTTACAAGCTCGAACAGTATTAGCAGAAGCTATATAGTTAGAGTATAGATATGTTATAGTATAGTTTAAGAACTCTCGACAAGCTTAATACTACTAAAGAATTAGAAAGAAAAGAGAAGAATATAATAAACACTACCTTACAGGTCTAACAAAAGTAACTATGTCTTTGTTAGTTTAGTTACAGTAGGAAGTAAGAGTTACTAGAGTGTTTACTTAAAGAACTTATTACTTGAACTCAAGAAGTCAAAAACAAGATATATTAAATACTAAAGTAAGTTAAGTATAAAGCTTCTATCTAATAGTAGACATACTAGTTATATATAGAACCTTTATTCTCATAGAGCCTAGAGAGAGCCTAAGATCCTCAAGCTCTAAAGCAAGCTTCTGTAAGCTCTAACAGTTATGTAACTATGTTATATAATAACTATAACTTAGAAATCCTTAGATTACTTAGCTAGTCTAACTAATCTCTATTTACTATAAGTCTTATAGATATACTTAACCTGTTAGAGTACTACCTAGTCTTTACTTCTTATGTACTAACACGTGATTTGTAACACTATCTCCTTCTTAGCGTAGCGTGTTACTATACTTAAGTATAACCTAAGAAATATTGTTAGAAAGCTAATAGTCTTCTTTTCTTTTATTATGTTCTCTAAAATATAGAAGTATAAACAGTGTATTCTACTCTTTAAAACTATCTAAGTATATAGTTCTAAAATTATATCTTATTCTAACTATTGCTAGTATAACTAAAAGTACTTTGTTCTTAACAATAAGTCACAGAGGTATAGAGAGTGTATTTGTTAAGGCATTAGATATAACACTCTTTAGTTATCTAATAATAACCTATAGAACATTTGTCTTAAGAAGGAGTATTTAAAATTCGAAAGAGATATAGCTTTTAAAGTAGCTATAGCTAGTCTAGCTTGTGTTCACAAGCTTAAGCAACGTTAACAAGAGCTTTATAAGTATAAGATAGACATAGTCTAGCAGAGACTTTAGACGCTTAACAAGCTCGACGCTACTAAAGAGAAGGAGAGAAAAGAGAAAGAAGAGAGAGAGAAGAGAGAACAGAGAGAGAAAGAAACAGCTAGACTAGTAGCTCTTTCTAATCCTACTATCTCTAACTCTGCCCTTAACCTAGGCCTTGACCTAGTCTTTCTTTTGTCTTTCCTAGCTAACTACAAGATGTAGGCAAGCCTAGGTTTTAGTAGTAGAACTCCTGAAGTTCCTCTAGGTACTAGGTAAGGCCTCTTTTTAGTTTCTAAGTATTTTCTGAATGTAGGTAATCTAACTACTTAATTAGGTACTTGACCTATTCTCTAACAACCTTATAGTCAAGAATCTTCTTGACTTTATATTCTGTGTTAGAGTTAACAGGTTGAATTTCTATAAGTAAAGCTAGTAGTACTTCTAGTAGTACTAGTTTAAGTAAGGATATATAGAATACTAGATGAATATTTATAGTTTTTAGTAGTATAAGTTTATAATTCAAAGGTTCTTTAATGTATTTGATTTTAAACAGCTTAAGCTTTTTGTAGTCTAGTTTACTGCTTAGTCTTTTAGTGTTAATGTTTTTTCTAATTAAATAGACTTTATCTCCTCCTTTTAACATTAGCTTCTAACTATGTTGTTTATTGTAGTAGTATATATTATGTTTTGCTATAAACTAAAGTTACTCTACAAGCTTCTTATATAATTCTCTGAGTTTGTAGTCCTGTAATCCTACTTTGTCCTTATTAATAGTACTTAGTAAAGGATTGTAATAAGTAACTAATTCATACCTATAGTTAGTATAGAATAGTATAACAAGTATAGTTTCTGTTGTTAAACTATTATAAGTAAACTATACTAGTAGTAGAAGTTTAACCTAGTTATCTTACTTATAGTTTATATAATATCTTAAGTATACTTTAATAACTTAATTTATTTGTTTAGTTCCTCTATTTATCTGTAAGTGAAAGGCTGTTAATAGCTTCCTTTTTATACCTAGTTGTTCTATAAGAGCTGTCTAGAATTTCAAGGTAAAGAGTTTATCTTTGTCTAAGATTATTTCTTCTAGTAGACTATATAGAGCAACTACTTCCTGTAGGAACACATAGGCTAGGTGTTCTACTATACTTACTTCTATATATAGTATAAGTATTATATACTTTATAAGTTATTTAACAATAACTAGAATAGAGTTATATATAACTCCTGTTATTAAGTCTTTGGATTTTAGTAGCTTGACTATAAAATTCTATAATATAGATCTCTAAGGTATTTGTAGTATTAGAGTAGTACTTATCTGTCTATAAGGTATATAACAGGAAGCCTTGTTTCTAGTACAGGTATTATACTCTGCTATTACTTCCTTGACTACTGCTAATAGATAATTAATATAGTAGTGTTACTTAATCTACTAGAGGGTTTAGTGAACTCTCTAGTAACTATGTACTAGAGTAGTATAGTATTCTTTAACAAATTCCTTTATATAGGATTTAGAGATATATAGTTTCTTGTTTATATACTACTCTTTGTTGTTTTAATTATTTGTTACTCTATATTTATTAATAAAGTCTCCTCTACTATTAGGCATGTCCTTTAGCATAGGTTCTTATTTAGCTAGAGTAGGTTACTCTATCTCTTAGGCCCTCTAGACCTTTTTAGTCTATAGACCTTCCTCTGTCGCTACTATTTCATACACAGCTAGGGCTAGGTCTCTGTTTTCTAGAGTCTTCAAGATCGTGATCTTCTTATACTCTTTATCTTCTTTGTAGCCTAGCTTTTAACTAAGAGCATTAGCTCAAGGGTTAGCTGTTCTACTAATATGTTAGATTATAATGTTATAACCTTCTAAGATTCCTGCCTACCTTATAAGTCTCTTATTCAAGAGTTCTTGTATAGTAGTAAATGTTCTAAGGTTTTTGTAATCTAATAGTATAGTAACCTAATAATTTATATTCTAGAGATATATTCTCTAGTGTTTAAGTACTAAAACTATAGCAAGAAGTTCCTTATTATATATTCTATAGTTTTGCTAGGCTAGGTCTATTTTCTTAGAAAAGTATACTACTAGTATAAGTTTACCTTCTTTTCCTAGTTAAAGATATACAACACCTACTACTATGTCTAAAGCGTTAGTCTTAACAGTGCTTAGCTTGCTAGCGTTGTAGCTTTAAAGAATAGGTTCTTCTGTAAATTGTTTCTTAATTTCCTAGAAAGCTTCTTTAGCTTCCTCTGTCTATTAGAAATCAATGCCTTTTCAGGTTAGGCTAGTTAGAGGACTAGCTAGCTTAGTATAGTCTCTAATAAATTATTAGCAGAAGTTAGTGAATCCTAGAAACAACTAGACGTCTTTAACGTTTTGTAGTATTAGCTAGCTCTTAATATACTTAGTTTTCTCTAGATTAACTTCTACTTGTCCTAGAGTAATTAAACACTCTAGAAACGTTGTATAAGTTACTCTAAACTTATATTTCAATAGCTTAAGGCAAGAGTCTACTACTATAAGTCTTCTCAAGACTTCTTTAACATATCTCTTATAATTCTCTTCTTGTTCTAAGAATACTAGAATATTATCTAGGTAGTATATTACTATTACTCCTAGAAGATCTTCTAGTATACTATTGTTCTATCTTTAATATATAGTAGGTGTGTTTGTTAAACTAAACAACATTACTATATACTTATAAAGTTCTAATAGTAAGACAAATACTATCTTCTATTTATTACCTTCCTTAATCTAAATTAAGTTAAAGATACTTCTCTAATCTAGTTTCATATATTAAACTACCTAACCTATTCTGTTCTACAGGTATTAGCTAGTTAGTAATAGGTAAGTATTCTTAACTATTATGTTATTAACTTCTTAGTAGTTAATATAAACTCTTCTGTTTAGATTATTCTTTTTGTATACTATAAGTATATTTGAACAGATAGAAGATTCTAACTTTTAGATATATTCTTTCTTGATTCCTTCCTTGATATACTTGTTTATTACTTGTAAGTTACTCTATGTATATAGTTAAAGCCTTTGCTTTCTAAGGTTATAACTCTCTTTTAGTTTTATTTCATTGTTCTATAGTTAATATTTTAGCAAGACATATATATCTTCTAGGTTATTAAATAATTTTGAAAATTCTCTATACTATACAGGTATTTTGTTATTAGCTGTCTAGCTAACCTGTAGAGGACTCTAGGCTAGGTGTCTAGGTAACTTAGAAGAGGTAGCGCTAACCTTATTCTAGCCTTATAGTTATAGCTGCTTATAGTTACATTAGCTAAAGGAAATCTCTTTTTCCTTCTAGTTAATATTAGAGTTATGTTCTCTAATCTAAGGTATTCTAAGTATTATGTCCTTCTTGCTAATATCTATAATATTAAATTATATATCTAAACAGTATTTTTTAATCTATGTTTTTATAAGTATAGTTTGTTAGTTAACAATACCTCCTTAGTATTCTACCTCTGTTCTATTAACTACTATAAGTTTATATAGTATTATTCCTTTGACTAAGACATTTAGCTTTTATATAGCTAAGCAGGAAATAAAGTTACTTATAGCTCTAGAATTAATTATAATTTAGAGTTTCTTTCCTCTAATTGTTATAGTTATATATAACTAGCTTTCTCTTAAAGTTATACAAGCTTTCTATTACTTAATAGAAAAGATTTTAAACAAGAGCTTATCTAGCTCTTCTAGTGTTCTGAAAACTACTTTCTCTTTGTTTAAATAAACTACCTTATATACTTCTCTTACTTAATAGTACTTGTCTAAGTTAGGTTTAGGTAGTGTTACTAAAAACCTTAGCTTAAATCTAGTGATTCTAAGAGGTTGTTCTAACTTCTATATACTAGTTCTATTAACTAGCTAGATTACTATCTATTGTTCTCCTTTCTTAGGTTGTTAAGACCTATGACCTTTAGAGTCTTAGTAGTAGATGTTACTCTTAGAATGTTATCTATATATAAGTTTTAATATTTCTTTTTCTAAACAAAGATTTCAAAAGGTAATTTAATAGTTCTTGGCAAATACTACTTTATATTTGTCTAGGGGTACTAGTTTGTCTTCTTGTAATATATATAGACTCTAGAAGTTAGGCTTGATTTTGTTGATTTGTACCTAACAGTTTCTATCTATATAGGTACTAATAAATGTCTATATTTCTTCTACTTCTAGGTCCTTGCTTACTACTTCTTAGTTGCCTGTCTCTAATAAGCTAGATAATTCTAACAAGTACTCTATAGGAATAATTGTTTTAGCTAGGTCAAAGTATGTTCTCTTTACAAAAGTCATTTATAGAATTATACTAATGCTTGTTAAACTAATCAGGCCTTCTCCTAACTATTAGGTAATATATTTTATATTAAACCTTAGACATGTGCCTAAGTATAATTATATAGTTTAAAAGGTTTGTTTAGAGTTCTGTGGATCCTTCTATCTATACTCTTGTTCCTCTCTATATATTAATATCTAAGTATCTCTAATGTCTATACTAGTAGATTCTTAGACTAGTGCTACAAGCTGTTAAAGTAGAAGGATTTCTATATAGTCTAATTATATACTATAGTATTTCTCTAGGATTAGATTATCTAATTTATCTGTAGATTTTGTTTCTTTGATTTATGTACTAATATACTTGGCCAGCTCTTTCTCTATAAGTAGCCTGCTTTTAAGTACTACTACCTCCTCGCAGCTAGTAGCATTAACTTACTTTCTCTAATTAGGTTACTTCTTTAAGCTATATTCGCTTGCCCTGTGACTAGTTTTGCTATATAAGTAACATAAACTCTACTTGTGTCAACGGTTTCTTTTTTCTTAGGAAAGTTTACTCTACTTACCTGTCTTTTTCTTTAGCTAGGTTCTGTTTGTAGCATCTAGTTCTATAGGATCTCTATAGTTCTTTCCTTTATAATTTACTTAATATCTATAACTTCCTTTTCTTTTAAGCCTTTGTTTATAGTTCTAGTTATTGATTTTGATTAAGTTATTAATTAATTCATTAAGTAAGGTTAACAGGTTATCTCTTACTAATTTGTCCTTAACGTTGTCCTTTAATCCTCTATAGAATTGTTCTCAGAGAGCTTTATTGTTCTAGTTTAGTTACGCTATATACTACTAGAAGTGTAAAGTATACTTAGCTATAGAGTTCTTCTGTCAGAGATTATATAATACTTGTATAGATTTCTTTTTTAAATTAACATCTACAAATACTTGATTAAGTCCTTCTTTGAATCTCTTTATGTCCTAGAACAGTTTCTTAGTAACTTCTAACATAATTGTTAATACCTTTCCTTTAGGTGTTTTGTTTTTCTAGAAGTCTTTAAGGTATAGTTTTATCTAGTTATAGGCTGCCTCTTTGAGACAGGTAGTAAGCTATATAACTTAGTTAGTTTCGCTTGTAAATTATACTACATAAAAGTTCAAGTAGAGACAAGCTTTTATAAGGAACTCTACAAGTTTCTCTAGTAAACTATTAAATAGTTTTAAGATAGGTAGTTTTACTTTCTCTTAGAGAGTAGTAACAGTTAGTACTATTACAACAGCTAGAGTAACAGCTGCTTTTGACGCTACCTTAGAGATAGAAGATATAGCTAACATTATAGTAGTTTACTTCTAAGCAGATACTTAAAGTATAATAAATTATAAACTCACAGGTCTAACAAGTATAACTAGGTCTTCGTTAGTTTAGTTCTAGTAGAAAGTAAGAGTTACTAGGTATTTACTTAAAGGTAAACTCGTTACTTAAACTCAAGATGTCAAAACAAGATATATTAAAAACTAAAGTAAGTTAAGTATAAAGCTTCTACCTAATAGCAGACGTACTAGTTATATATAGAACCTTTATTCTCATAGAGCCTAGAAGAAGCCCTAGATCCTTAAGCTCTAATACAAGCTCTAACAAGCTTCTACAAGCTTTAACAGTTATGTAATTATATTACGTAATAACTATAACATAGAAATCCTTGGATTGTTTAGCTAGCTTAACTAATCCCCTAAGGCTATAGGTTCTTATAAATGTATTTGACCTGTTAGGACGCCGCCTAGTCTTTACTAGTCACGTGCTAGCACATGATTTATAACAACTATATAATTATACTTAGGCACATACCTAAGGTTTAATACAAAATATATTACCTAATAGTTAGAACAAGACTTAATTAGTTTAACAAGTATTAGTATAATCTCATAAACAACTTTTATAGAAAGAATATACTTTAACCTAGCTAAAATAATTATTTCTATAAAGTACTTATTAGAATTGTCTAGCTTATTAGAGGTAGGTGACTAAGAAGTAGTAAGCAAGAACCTAGAAGTAGAAGAAATATAAACATTTATTAGTATCTATAATGTAGTTTATTAGTACCTTGTTAATATTAGTACCTTGCTACTTGAAATCTTATACAAAAAACATCTGTGCACAACCGTGTACTTTCTATATTTATTAATAAAAAAATCTAAAATTGAAATTTTAGTTTTATTAATATAAGAGTATTCTTAATTCTTAGTTTTTAAATATTACTTATCTTATATTAAAGTGTTATTTAAAAAAGGAAATATTACTAATGATTACAGGGGTATTTTTAAGCGAATTGTTAATTAAAACTAGTAAAGAATTAAAATTAATATTATTATAATATTAAACGCTTGTTTTCTTAGTAAAATTTCAATTTTAGATTTTTTTATTAATAAATACATAAAGTGCACAGTTGTGTACAGACGTTTTTTGTATAAGATTTCAAGTAGCGAGGTACTAATATTAACAAGGTACTAATAAACTACGTTATAGATAGAAACTATTAAGTATAAATCAACAAAATCAAGCCTAACTTCTAGAGTCTATATATATTACAAGAAGACAAGCTAGTACTCTTAGACAAATATAAAGTAGTATTTACTAAGAACTGTTAAATTACCTTTTAAAATCTTTGTTTAGAGAAAGAAACTTTAGAACTTATATATAGATAGTATTCTAAGAACAGCATTTACTATTAAGATTCTTAAGGTTCTAGGCCTCAACAACCTAAGAAAGGAGAATAATAGATAGTAATCTAGCTAGTTAATAGAACTAGTATATAGAAGCTAGAACAACCTCTTAGAATCACAGAATTCAAACTAAGGTTTTTAGTAACACTACTTAAACCTAACTTAAATAAGTACTATTAGGTAGGAGAAGTATATAAAGTAGTCTATTTAGACAAGAAGAAAGTAGTTTTTAGAATACTAGAAGAGCTAGATAGGCTCTTGTTTAAAATCTTTCTTATTAAGTAACAAGAAGCTTATATAACTTTAGGAGAAAGTTAGTTATATATAACTATAACAATTAGAGAAAAGAAACTCTAAATTATAATTAATTCTAGAGCTATAAGTAACTTTATTTCTCTCTTAGCTATATAAAAGCTAAATGTCTTAGTTAAAGAAATAATACTATATAAACTTATAGTAGTTAATAGAACAGAGGTAGAATACTAAGAAGGTGTTGTTAACTAATATACTATATCTATAAAAACATAGATTAAAGAACACTATTATAACGAAACTTACTTCTGTACTAAAAGTAACAAGAGTAACTTAAGTCTCGAAGGTTGTTATATAGTAAGAGGTTTAGATGTGCCAGGTGTTTACTTAAAGGTAAACTCGTTACTTGAACTAAAGATGTTAAAACTAAATGTATTGAAAACTAAAGTAAAGGAGTTGAGCATAAAGCCTCTATCTAGTAGCAGATGTACTAGTTATATATAGAACCTTTATTCTTATAGAGCTTAGAAGGAGCCTCAGATCCCCAAGCTTTAATACAAGCTCCTGCAAGCTCCTGCAAGCTCTAACAGTCATGTGACTGTATTATGTAATAACTATAGCATGGAAATCCTTAGATTGTTTTAGTTAGCCTAACTGATCTCCTTAGGCTGTAGGTTCTTGTGGATGTGTTTAACCTGTTAGAGCGCTGCCTAGTCTTTACTAGTTCTATGCTAGTATGTAATTTGTGACACTATCTCCTTCTTAGCCTAGCGTGTCTCTACACTTAAGTACAACCTAAGAAATATTGTTAGAAGGCTATTAGCCTTTTCTCCTTTTATTATGTCCTCTAAAGTACAGAAATATAAATAGTACACTCTCTTTTTTGAAACTATTCAAATATATAGTTCTAAAATTATACCTTGTTCTAACTGTTGTTAGTATAACTGAAAATACTTTGTTCTAAACAACAAGTCACAGAAGTATAGAGAGTGTGTTTGTTAAGGTGTTAGATATAATACTCTTTAGTTATCTAATAATAACCTTTAGAACATTTGTCTCAAAGAGAAGTATCTAAAGTTTAAAAGAGATATAGCTTTTAAAGTAGCTATAGCTAGTTTAGCTTGTGTCTACAAGCTTAAGTAACGTTAGCAAGAGTTATGTAAGCGTGGAATTAACATAGTCTAGCAAGAACTATAGATACTTGACAAACTTAATACTGTTAAAGAGAAAGAGAGAGAGGAGAAAGAGAAGAGAGAACAGAGGAAGAAAGAAGTAGCTAGGCTAGTAGCTCTTTCTAACCCTACTGCCTCTGACTCTGCCCTTGACCTAGGTCTTGACCTATCTTTTCTTTTGTCTTTCCTAGCTAACTACAAGATATAGGCAAGTCTAGGTTTTAGTAGTAGAACTCCTAAAGTTCCTCCTAGCACTAGGTAAGGTTTCTTTTTGGTTTCTAAGTGTTTTCTGAATATAGGTAATCTAACTACTTAATTAGGTACTTGACCTGTTCTCTAATAACCTTATAGTCAAGAATTCTCTTAACTTTATATTCTGTGTTAGAGTTAATAGGTTGGATTTCTGTGAGTGAGGCTAGTAGTACTTCTAGTAGTGCTAGTTTAAGCAAGGATATATAGAATACTAGATAGATATTTATAGTTTTTGGTAGTATAAGTTTAAAATTCAAAGGTTCTTTGATGTGTTTGATTTTAAACAGTTTAAGCTTTTTGTAGTCTAGTTTACTACTTAGTCTTTTAGTGTTAATGTTTTTTCTAACTAAATAGACTTTATTCTCTTCTTTTAACGTTGGCTTCTAACTATGTTGTTTGTTATAGTAGTATGTGTTATGTTCTACTATAAACTAAAGTTGCTCTACAAGCTTCTTGTGTAATTCCCTGAGTTTGTAGTCTTATAGTTCTACTTTGTTATTATCAATAGTACTCTATAATAAGTCTTAATAAGTAACTAATTTATACCTATAGTTAGTGTAGAATAGTGTAATAAGTATAGTTTCTGTTTTTGAACTATTGTAGGTGAACTATACTAAGAGCAATAGTTTAACCTAATTATCTTGTTTATAGTTTATATAACATCTTAAGTATACTTTAATAACTTAATTTATTTGTTTAGTTCCTCTATTTGTCTAGGAGTAAAAGGCTGTTAACAGCTTTCTTTTTGCTTCTAGTTGCTTAGTAAGGGCTGTCTAGAATTTTAAGGTAAAGAGCTTGTCTCTATTAGAGATTATTTCTTCTAGTAGACTATATAAAGTAACTACTTCTCGTAGAAATATATAAGCTAGGTATTCTGCTATACTTGCTTCTATATATAGCACAAGTATTATATACTTTGTGAGTTGTTTAACAATAACTAGGATTAAGTTATATATAACTTCTGTTATTAGGTCTTTGGATTTTAGTAGCTTAACTATAAAATCTTATAATATAGATCTCTAAGGTATCTATGATATTAGAGTAGTACCTATCTGTCTATAAGGTATATAGTAGGAAGCCTTGTTCCTAGTACAGGTATTATACTCTACTATTACTTCCTTGACTACTGCTAATAGACGATTAACATAGTAGTGTTGCTTGACTTACTAGAGAGTTCGTCGAACTCTCTAGTGACTATGTGCTAGGGCTACATAGTACTCTCTGATAAATTCTGTTGTATAGAATTTAGGGACATATAACTTCTCGTTAGTATACTGTTCTTTATTATTTTGTTCTCGCTTAGCTAGAGCTGGCTACTCTAGTTCCTAGGCTTTCTAGATTTTCTTTGTCCAAGGGTTGTTAGTTTCTATTGCTACTATCTTATGTATAGCTAGCGCTAGGTCTCTATTTTCTAGAGTCTTTAAGATTATAATCTTTTTGTACTCTTTATTTCCTTTATAACTAGGTTAATAGCTTAAAGCATCTGCTTGTAGATTATTAGTTCCTTTAATATAATAAATTAATATATCAAATCTAGCAAGGGTTTGTAACTACCTTACAAGGCATCTGTTACTAAGTTCTTTTGTTGTTGTAAATGTTTTAAGGTTCTTATAATTAGTAAGAATTAATACTTAATGCTTTATACTCTGTAGGTAGATTCTCTAATGTTCTAAAGCTAAGACTATAGCAAGAAGCTCTTTCTTAGAGATGCTATAGTTTTACTAAGCTAAATTCAGTGTTTTAGAGAAGTATGTCACAGGCATAAGTTTCCTCTCGTCATTTAGTTAAAGATATATAGTAGTAACTACTATATTAGAAGCATCTGTCTCTATAGTACTTAGTTTGTTAGCATTATAGTTCCTGAGAATTAGTTTCTTAGCAAACCTCTTTTTTATTACTTAAAATACTGCTTTAATAACCTTATCTCACACAAAAGGAATATTCTTTTTTGTAAGGTTTGTTATAGGTTTTGAGATCCTAGTATAGTCTCTAATAAATTGTTAATAGAAGTTAGTAAATCCTTGGAAAGATTAAACATTCTTAACATTCTCTAGTAACTTCTATTCTAGAATTGCTCTAACTTTCTTAGAGTCTACTTCTATTTGTCCTAGAGTAATAGTATATCCTAGAAAGATAGTATAAGTTACTCTAAACTTGTATTTCAAAAGTTTAAGGTAAGAGTCTACTATTGTAAGTCTTCACAGAACTTTCTTAATATATCTCTTGTAGTCCTCTAATCTTTCTGAAAACACAAGAATATTATCTAGGTAACAGATAATAGTTATTCCTAGGAGATCCTTAAGTATTTTATTGTTTTGTCTCTAACAAGTAGTAGGTGTGTTAGTTAGACTAAACAGTATTACTGTGTACTTATAGAGGCCTAATAGTAAGACAAAGGCTGTCTTCTATTTGTCCTCTTGCTTAATCTATATTAAGCTAAAGGTATTTCGCTAGTCGAGTTTAGTAAATATCTTAGCCTTTTCTAACTTGTTCTACAAGTACTAACCTTCTAGCAATAGGTAAGTGTTCTTAACTATTACCTTGTTGACGTCTCTATAGTTAACACAAACTCTTCTATTTAAATCGTACTTCTATTAGAAGTAGCTAGCGAGTCTAATTTTTAGATGTGTCTCTTCTGAATCTCTTCTTGTATATACTTCTCAAGAAGCTATAAGTTCCTCTAATTGTGAGGTTAAAGCTTCTGCTTCTTAAGGTTATAACTCTCTTTTAATTTAATCTTATAATCCTATAGTTAATATTTGAGGAGAGTATGTATGTCCTCTAAGTTGTTAAACAATTCTATAAATTCTCTATACTATACAGGTATTGTGTTATTAGTAGTCTAGCTGACCTGTAGTAGACTCTAGGCTAGGTGTCTAGGTGTGTTAGAAGAGGTAGTACTAACCTTCTTCTAGCCTTGTAGTTACAACTACATATAGTTACATTAACTAAAAGTAATACTACATTTCTTCTAGTTAATGTCTAGATTATACTCTTGAATCCAGGGTATACTAAGTATTACTTCCTTGTTTCTTATCTCAACGACATTGAATTATATGTCTAAACAGTGTCTGTTAATAGTAGTCTTTGTAGAGATAGTTTACTAGTTAATAACTCTGTTTTAGTAAGTAACATCTATTCTGTCAACAATACTTAAGACATAGAGTAATGTTTTCTTGACTAGGACATTGAGTCTCTTATAGGCTTTTAGAGATATAAAATTGCCTGTTGCTCTAGAATTAATTATAACCTGTAATTTCTTTCCCCTAATAGTTATAGTTACATAAAACTAGCTTTCTCCTAAAGTAGTATATAGTTCTAGTCTAATATAGTAGATGTTAAACATTCTGTTCTTAGTATTGTTAAGCTAAGTTATAGCATCCTAAGCCTATGAAAAGAATATAACCTTTTCTTAGTCTATATATACTACCTTATATATCTGCTAATATTCTACTCCTGTCTAATAGTCTAGTAGTGTTCCTGTAAACTGTTTGTTTGATGTCTAGTTAGATGTTAGTTGTAGTTAGTAACGTATCTATTCTACTATAAAAGGACTTAGGGTCTAAGTAGCCTAAAGTTCTCCTTCTACTAGGTGGTAGAATTCTATAGTTAGTAGTGTCTTGTTGTAGTCTATAGTGTAATTATATTCTTTCTCTTCCTTAGAGATATGCCTAGAACCCTTGTATCTAAAGCAGATATAACCTACTTAATTATTATTAATAATATACTGTTGGAGAGGAATAGAACTATGTTCTACAGTAGTATGTAGAGACTAAAAGTCTAGTCTTTCGCTCTTTATGTCTACCTAACAGTTCTCTCTCTTATAGGTCTCAATAAAGACCTATGTATCTCTAACCTAGGGTTCTCTACTCTAATTATTCCTGCTAGACAATTCCAATAACTTAGAGAACTCTTTCTCTGATGTACTAGCTAGTGATTTGTAAGTAGCTTGTAATAGTAACTTGTGTTTACTCCCTGAGTAAGTATTATAGTATTGTTCAAGGATAGGATTGTTCTCTTCTTTAACCTAAGTTCTGTACCTACGTGCTTCTAATTCCTTATTAGAGAGCTCTTGTGTTTCTAGCAATACTAGCTCTCTTTGAAAGGTAGCATTAACTTGCTTTCCCTTGTTAGTTTGTTTCTTTAAGCTATATTCGTTTGCTCTATAGCCTGGCTAGCTATATAAGTAGTATAAATTCTGCTTGTGTTAGTAGTTCTGTTCTTCTTAGAAAAGTTTCTTTCCTTTGAAAGATTTCTTCTAGGTAGTATTTACTTTACTATTATTCTGTTAGCTATTACACTTGCTCTTGCTCTAGTTCTTATTCTAACTTCTACTTCCTTAAACAGATTTCCTGAATTCCTATAGTTAGTTATCTAATTAGATAACGCTACTAATTATACTGCTAATGTTAGTAAAAACTATATTCTGTTTTACTATTTCTTCTTAGAGGTGTACCTTTAATTCTCTACAGAAAAGTTCTATAAGAGCAAGGGCGTTCTATCTAGACTTGTTTCTATATTGTTAGAAATCATTAGTGTAACTAATAGCTGATCCTGTCTGTTTTAGGTCTAAAAGCTTTTGTATAGCTGTTTAGATTATATCAAAATCTCTAAATACCTTCCTAATTACTACTTTAAACCCTCTAAAGGATTTAAACATTATTTAGGTGTCTCTTATTAATTCATTGTTGTCTTTGTGTGTAAAGAAGTCCTTGAGGTAGGGTTAGGCCTAATCTAATGTAGCTTCTCTTAGATAGGAGATTGCAAAGATTAATTATAAGTTATAGTTATTAGTGAATTTGTCTGTGTTAAAGTTAAAGTAGATGTCTATTTAGAGGAGAAATAACTTAAGTTTGTTTCTCTTTCTATAGTATATATCTAGGAGCTTGACTTAGATAGTCTTGAGTACTTTAACCTTAAATAGGTTAGGTGTATTAGGCATGCTAGCGTTGTTGTAGTTTGGGTCCACCGGTGCTGGTTTGTCGTCCGGTAGTAGTGTAGCAGAGGTGGCCCTGAGTTAAGTTCTCTTAGCACTGCTAGAGAAGGTCGACAAGTTTTTTTAGCTAGTAGTAGGACTAGCAACAGCTGGCTTTAGTAGAGTTAGAGCTATAGCAACTGAACTTCTAAGCAGATGCTTAAAGTATAACAAAACTCACTTCTATACCAAAAGTAACAAGAGTAACTTAAGTCTCAAAGGTTGTTATATAGTAAGAGGTTTAGATGTACTAGGTATTTACTCAAAGGTAAACTTGTTACTTGAACTAAAGATGTCAAAACTAAATGTATTAAAAACTAAAGTAAAGAAGTTAAGTATAAAGCCTCTATCTAGTAGCAGATGTACTAGTTATATATAGAACCTTTATTCTCATAGAGCCTAGAAGGAGCCCCAGATCCTCAAGCTCTAATACAAGCTCCTGCAAGCTCCTGCAAGCTCCAACGGTCATGTGACCGTATCACGTGATAACTATAGCATGGAAATCCTTGGATTGTTTTAGTTAGCCTAACCGATCCCCTTAGGCTGTAGGTTCTTGTAGATGTGTTTAACCTGTTAGAGCGCCGCCTAGTCTTCACTGGTCCCGTGCTAGCACGTGATTCGTGACAACTATGTAGATATATAATTTAATATCATAGATATTAGTAAGAAGGATATAATACTTAGAATACCTTAGATTAGAGAATATAACTCTAACATTAACTAGAAGGAAAAAGACATTTTCTTTAGCTAATGTAACTATAAGTAGCTTTAACTACAAGGCTAGAATAAGGTTAGCGCCACCTCTTCTAAGTTGCCTAGACACCTAGCCTAGAGTTCTCTACAGGTTAGCTAGACAGCTAATAACAAAATACCTATATAGTATAAAGAATTTTCAAAATTATTTAATAACCTAGAAGACATATATACCTTACTAAAACATTAGCTATAAAACAACAAAATAAAACTAAAAGAGAGTTATAACCTTAGAAAGCAAAGTCTTTAACTATATATATAGAGTGACTTACAAGTAATAAACAAGTATATTAAGAAAGGAATCAAGAAAGAATATATCTAAAAGTAAGAGTCTTCTATCTGTTTAAATATACTTATAGTATATAAAAAAGACAATCTAAATAGAAGAGTTTATGTTAACTACTAAGAAGTTAACAACACAATAGTTAAGAATACTTACTTATTACTAACTAGCTAATATCTATAGAATAGAGTAGGTTAGATAGTTTAATATATAAAACTAGATTAGAGAAGTGTCTTTAACTTAATTTAGATTAAGAAAAGTAATAAATAGAAGAGTATATTTGTCTTACTATTAGGTCTTTATAAGTATATAGTAATATTGTTTAGTTTAACAAACATACCTACTATATATCAAAGACAGAACAATAGTATACTAGAAGATCTTCTAGAAGTAACTGTAATATATTACCTAGGCAATATTCTAGTATTCTTGGAACAAGAAGAGAACTATAAGAGACATGTTAAGGAAGTCTTAAGAAGACTTATAGCAGTAGACTCTTGCCTTAAGCTATTGAAATATAAGTTTAGAGTAACTTATATAACATTTCTAGAGTATTTAATTACTTTAGAACAAGTAGAAGTTAATCTAGAGAAAACCAAGGACGTTAAAAGTTAGCTAATACTACAAAATATCAAGGACATCTAGTTATTTCTACGATTTACTAACTTCTGCTAATAATTTATTAGAGACTACACTAAGTTAGCTAGCCCTCTAACTAGCCTAACTCGAAAAGAGATTAATTTTTAATAAACAGATATTTCAATAAACAGATAAGGCTAATAAAGCTTTCCAAGAAATCAAGAACCTATTCTTTAAAGCTACAACACTAGCAAGCTAAGTACTATTAAGACCGACGCTTTAGACACAGGAGTAGACGCTATATAGCTTTAACTAGAAAAAGAAGATAAACTTATACTAGTAGTATACTTTTCTAAGAAATTAAACCTAGTATAGTAGAACTATAAAATATATAATAAGGAACTTCTCTCTATAGTTCTAGTACTTAAATACTAGAGAATATATCTCTAGAACATAAATCATTAGTTTACTATACTATTAGATTACAAGAACCTTAGAACGTTTACTACTATACAGGAACTCTTAAATAGAAGACTTGTAAGGTAGGCAGGAATCTTAGAAGGTTATAACATTATAATCTATTATATTAAAGAAACAGCAAACCCTTAAGCTAACGCTCTTAGTTAAAAGCTAGGCTACAAAGAAGATAAGAAGTATAAGAAGATTGTAATCTTAAAGACTCTAGAAAATGAGGATCTAGCTCTAGTTATATATAAAATAGTAGCAACAGAGAAAGGTCTATAGACTAAGAAGGTTTAGAGAGCCTAGGAGATAGAGTAACTAGCTCTAGCTAAATAGAAACCTATGCTAAAGGACTTACCTAATAATAGAGGAGACTTTATTAATATTTATAGAGTAACAAATAATTAAAATAACAAAGAATAGTATATAAACAGAAAACTATATATCTCTAAATCCTATACAAAGGAGTTTGTCAAGGAATACTATACTACTCTAGTATATAGTTACTAGAGAGTTTGTTAAACTCTCTAGCAGATTAAGTAATACTACTATGTTAATTATCTATTAGTAGTAGTTAAGGAAGTAATAGTAGAGTATAATACTTGTACTAGAAACAAGGCTTCTTGCTATATACCTTATAGACAGATAAGTACTACTCTAATACTATAAATACCTTAGAGATCTATATTATAGGATTTTATAGTTAAGCTACTAAAATCTAAGGAGTTAATAACAGAAGTTATATATAACTTAATTCTTGTTATTATTAAACAACTTATAAAGTATATAATACTTATGCTATATATAGAAGCAAGTATAGTAGAACACCTAGCTTATGTGTTTCTATAAGAAGTAGTTGCTATATATAGTCTACTAGAAGAAATAATCTCTAACAGAGATAAACTCTTTACCTTAAAATTCTAGACAGCTCTTATAGAACAACTAGATATAAAAAGAAAGCTATTAACAGCTTTTCACCTCTAGATAAATAGAGGAACTAAACAAATGAATTAAGTTATTAAAGTATACTTAAGATGTTATATAAACTATAAGTAAGATAATTAGGTTAAACTACTACCCTTAGTATAGTTTGCTTATAATAGTTTAACAATAGAAACTATACTTGTTATACTATTCTACACTAACTATAGGTATAAATTAGTTACTTATTAAGACTCTTTACTAAGTACTATTAATAATAACAAAGCAGGATTACAAGACAATAAACTTAGAGAATTATACAAGAAGCTTGTAGAACAGTTTTAGTTTATAGCAAAACGTAATATATACTACTATAACAAGTGACATAGTTAGGAGCTAACGTTAAAAGAGAAGGATAAAGTCTATTTAGTTAGAAAAAACATTAACACTAAAAGACTAAGTAGTAAACTAGACTACAAAAAGCTTAGACTATTTAAAATCAAACACGTTAAGGGACCTTTGAATTATAAACTCACACTACTAAAGACTATAAATATCTATCTAGTATTCTATATATCTTTACTTAAACTAGTACTACTAGAAGTACTACTAGCTCTACTTACAGAAATTCAACCTGTTAACTCTAACACAGAATACAAAGTTAAGAGAATTCTTGACTATAAGGTTGTTAGAGAATAGGTTAAGTATCTAATTAAATAGTTAAATTACCTATATTTAGAAAACACTTAAGAACTAAAGAGAAATCTTACCTAGTACTAGAAGAAACTTCAGGAGTTCTACTACTAAAACCTAGGCTTGCTTACATCTTGTAGTTAGCTAGAAAAGACAAAAGAAAAGCTAGGTCAAGACCTAGGTCAAGGGCGAGGTCAGAAGTAGCAGGATTAGAAAAGGCTGCTAGTCTAGTTGTTTCTTCCTCTCTCTGTTCTCTCTTCTCTTTCTCTTTTCTCTCTTTCTCTTTAGCAGCGTCAAGCTTGTTAAGCGTTCGAAGACTCTACTAGACTATGTTAATCTCACGCTTACACAGCTCTTATTAACGTTGCTCAAGCTCACAGACACAAGCTAGACCAGCTATAGCTGCTTTAAAAGCTATATCTCTTTTAAACTTTAAACACTTCTCCTTAAGACAAATGTTCTAGAGGTTATTGTTAGATAACTAAAGAGTATTATATCTAATGCCTTAACAGACATACTCTCTATACTTCTGTGACTTGTTGTTAAGAATAAAGTATTTTCAGTTATACTAACAATAGTTAGAACAGAGTATGATTTTAAAACTATATACTTAGATAGTTTTAAAAAGTAGAGTATACTATTTATATTTTTATGCTTTAGAGAACATAATAAAAGAAAGAAGGCTAGTAGCCTTCTAATAATATTTCTTAGGTTATACTTAAGCATAAGAGTACACTAGGCTAAGAAGGAGATAGTGTTACAAATCACGTGCTAGTATGTAACTAGTGAAGACTAGGTAGTGCTCTAACAGGTCAAACACATCTATAAGACCTGTAGCTAGAAGGAATCAGGTAGACTAGCTAAACAATCCAAGGATTTCTATGTTATAGTTATTACATGACATAGTTACATAACTGTTAGAGCTTATAGAAGCTTGCTTTAGAGCTTAAGGATCTTAGGCTCCTTCTAGGCTCTACGAGAATAAAGGTTCTATATATAACTAGTACTTCTGCTATTAGATAGAAGCTTGATGCTTAAACTTTACTTTACTTTAGTATTTAATATATCTTGTTTTAACATCTCGAGTTTAAGTAACAAGTTTACCTTTAAGTAAACACTCTAGTAACTCTTACTTTCTACTATAACTAAACTAACGAAGACCTAGTTACACTTATTAGACCTGTGAGTTTGTAATTCGTTATATGTTACTAGAAACCTTAGCTTAAATCCTGTAATTCTAAGAGGTTGTTCTAGCTTCTATATACTAGTTCTAGTAACTAGCTAAATTACTATCTACTGTTCTCCTTCCTTGAGTTACTAAGACCTGGAACCTTTAGAATCTCGATAGTAAATATTGCTCTTAAGCTACTATCTATATATAAGTTCTAATATTTCTTTTTCTAAACAGAGATTTTAAAAGGTAATTTAATAGTTCTTTGCAAATACTACTCTATATTTGTCTAGAGGTACTAGCTTATTCTTTTATAATATATATAGACTCTAGAAGTTAGGCTTGATTTCATTGATTTATACCTAATAGTTTCTATCTATATAGATACTAATAAATGTCTATATTTCTCCTACTTCTAGGTCTTCGCTTACTACTTCCTAGTCGTCTACTTCTAATAAGCTAGACAATTCTAACAAATACTTAATTAGTATAATTATATTAGCTAGGTTAAAGTATATTCTTTCTAAAAAAGTTGTTTATAGAATAATATTAATACTTATTAGACTAGTTAGGCCTTCTCCTAACTATTAAGTAATATATTTTGTATTAAACCTTAGATATATATCTAAGTATAATTATATAGTCTAAAAGGTTTGTTTAAGGTTCTGTAGGTTCTTCTACCTATATTCTTGTTCCTTGCTATATATTAATATCTACACTAGTAGATTCTTAGAATAGTGTTATAAGTTACTAAAGAGAAAGAATTTCTATAGAGTCTGATTATATACTATAGTATTCCTTAAGGATTAGATTATCTAATTTATCTACTAATTCTGTCTTCTTGATTTATATACTAATATACTTAGCTAACTTATTCTCTGTAAGTAGCCTGCCTTTAAGTACTGCTACTTCCTTGTAGCTAGTAGCGTTGACTTGCTTTCTCTAATTAGGTTACTTCTTTGAGCTATATTTGCTTACTCTATAGCTAGTTTTACTATATAAGTAACACAAATTCTACTTATACTAGCAGTTTCTTTCTTCCTAGAAAAGTTTGCTCTACTTGTCTACCTTTTTCTTTAGCTAGGTTCTATTTATAGCGTCTAGCTCTATAGAATCCCTATAGTTCTTTCCTCTATAATTTACTTAATATCTATAACTCTCTTTTCTTTTAAAACTTTATTTATAGTTCTAGTTATTGATTTTGATTAAGTTATTAATTAATTCATTAAGTAAGGTTAGCAGGTTATCTCTTACTAATTTATCCTTAACATTGTCCTTTAATCCTCTATAGAATTGTTCCTAAAGTACTTTATTATTCTAGTTCAGTTATACTATATACTACTAGAAGTGTAAAGTATACTTAGCTATAGAGTTTTTCTGTCAGAGATTATATAATACTCTAACAAATTTCTTTTTCAAATTAATATCTACAAATACTTGGTTAAGCCTCTCCTTGAATCTCTTAACGTTCTAGAATAGTTTCTTAGTAACTTTAAATATAATTGTTAATATCTTTCCTTTAGGTGTTTTGTTTTTCTAGAAGTCCTTAAGGTATAGTTCTATCTAGTTATAGGCTATCTCTTTGAGACAGGTAACAAGCTATATAACTTAGTTAGTTTTACTTATAAATTATACTACATGAAAGTTCAAATAGAGAGAAGCTTTTATAAAGAACTCTATAAGTTTCTCTAGTAAACTATTAAATAGTTTTAGAATTAGTAGTTTTACTTCCTCTTAGAAAGTAGTAACAGTTAGTACTATTACAACAGCTAGGTTAACAACTACTTTTAGCACAGGTTTTAGAGTAGAAGATATAGCTAATATTATAGTAGTTTACTTCTAAGTAGATGCTTAAAGTATAATAAACACTATCTTACAGGTCTAACAAAAGTAACTAAGTCTTTGTTAGTTTAGTTACAGTAGAAAGTAAGAGTTACTAGAATGTTTACTTAAAGGTAAACTTGTTACTTAAACTCAAGAAGTCAAAAACAAGATATATTAAACACTAAAGTAAGTTAAGTATAAAGCTTCTATCTAATAGCAGACATACTAGTTATATATAGAACCTTTATTCTTATAGAGCCCAGAGAGAGCCTAAGATCCTTAAGCTCTAAAGCAAGCTTCTACAAGCTCTAACAGTTATATAACTATATTATATAATAACTATAACTTAGAAATCCTTGAACTGCTTAGCTAGTCTAACTAATTCTTATTTACTATAAGTCTTATAGATATACTTAACCTGTTAGAGCACTGCCTAGTCTTTACTCCTCACGTACTAACACGTGATTTGTAACAAAGAAAGAAAAAGAGAAGAAAGAGAGACAGAAGCAAGTTATAGTAGAGACTGTAATAGTCTTCCTAGATTACTATATACTCGTCTATGTTTTCTCTTTCTCTGTAGCTTTTGACTTTAGTTCTAGGCTAGACTTATTCTTTCTAGAGACCTTCTCTTCTAACTACAAGATATAGGTAGACTTGGGTTTTGTTAGTAGAAGTCGAACAACTGCCTAAGACTATAGAGGTTTAACTAAGGTTCCCAGGTATTCTTTGAGTATAGGTAATCTAACTATTTAATTAGGTACTTAACCTGTCTTCTAATAATCTTATAGTTAAGAATTCTCTTAACTTTATATTCTATATTAGAATTAACAAGTTAGATCTCTATAAGTAAGGCTAGTAGTACTTCTAGTAGTACTAGTTTAAGTAAGAATATTATAACATAACCTACTATTGTACTAAAGTAACAAAGTATAACAAAACCTACTATTATACTAAAAGTAACAAAGGTGTAACGAAACCTACTCTTGTACTAAAAGTAATAAAGGTAACTATGTCTTAAAGGTTAAGATGTAGGAAGAGGTTTAAATGCGCTAGGTGTTTACTTAAAGGTAAACTTGTTACTTGAACTTAAGAAGACAAAATAATATATTATAAACTAAGTAAAGAAGTTGAGTATAAAGCTTCTATCTAATAGCAGACATGCTAGTTATATATAGAACCTTTATTCTTAATGATTATTATAATTACTCTAATTATACTAATCTAGCTTAGTGTTGCTTAGTTGATTATTAATAATTAACAAAGATTATATAATTTCTATCTAATAAAATCCCTAGATTACTTAGCTATGCTAACTAATTCTTAGATACTATAAGAGTATATAATAGTACTTAACCTGTTAGAACGCTGCCTGGTCTTTACTAGTCACGTGTGCACGTGATTTGTAACACTATCCCCTTCTTAGCCTAGCGTGTCTCTATACTTAAGTACAACCTAAGAAATATTGTTAGAAGGTTATTAGCCTTCTTCTTCTTTTAATATATTCTCTAAGAAAACCTATAATAGACAAGTACTTCTTAATAATATTATTAATTAAGGTTTTCCTGTTACTATAAAGTATTTCTACTATTAGACTTATAGTTACAACTATATTATAAGTACTTGTTATACCTGCTGCTCTAAATGTATTTGAGTTAGACGTTCGAAGTATAATAGTAAGCCTAAGTTCCTTAATAGCTATAAAGCTCTAGCTAGGCAGGAAGAAAAGCTTAAGGAGGAGGAAGAAGAGATAATAGCAAAAATCCTTTGCCTTTGTAAACAAAAGAAATTCCTTTAATGCTGTTGTAATAATATAATAGCTTGTAGTTTCAAGTCTCTACAAGAGCTAGATACTACTAAAGAGAAAGAACACACAAAGAAAGAGCTAGAGAAGAAACAAACAAAGAAAGAGAAAGAGGTTGTCTGTCTAGCTACTCTTTCTACTTCTACCTCTTCTAACTCTTTTCTTAACCTAGGTCTCGACTCTAGTTTCTTTAAGGTTTTTCCTTCTAACTACTTAATATAGAAAACTCTAGATTTTACTAGTAGAAGGCTGTAAGAAGCTAGAGGTAGTTCAGGGCTAACTTAGGTTCCTAAGTATTTTCCGAGTATAGGTAATCTAACTATTTAATTAGGTACTTAACCTGTTCTCTAACAACCTTATAGTTAAGAATTCTCTTAACTTTGTATTCTGTATTAGAGTTAACAGGTTAGATTTCTGAAGTAAGGCTAGTAGTACTCCTAGTAGTACTAGTTTAAGTAAGGATATATAGAATACTAGATAAATATTTATAGTTTTTAGTAGCGTAAGTTTATAATTCAAAGGTTCTTTAATATACTTGATTTTAAACAGCCTAAGCTTTTTGTAGTCTAGTTTACTACTTAGTCTTTTAGTGTTAATGTTTTTTCTAACTAAGTAGACTTTATTCCCTTCTTTTAACGTTAGCTCCTAACTATGTCGCTTGTTGTAGTAGTATATATTACATTCTACTATAAACTAAAGTTACTCTACAAGCTTCTTATATAATTCTCTAAGTTTGTAGTCTTGTAACCCTGCTTTGTTATTATTAATAGTACTTAGTAAAGAATTCTAATAAGTAACTAATTCATATCTATAGTTAGCGTAGAATAGTATAACAAGTATAGTTTCTGTTGTTGAACTATTATAGGCAAACTATACTAAAGGCAGTAATTTAACCTAATTATTCTGTTTATAGTTTATATAACATCTTAAGTATACTTCAATAACTTAATTCATTTATTTAGTTCCTCTATTTGTCTAGGAGTAGAAAGCTGTTAATAGCTTTCTTTTTATACCTAGTTATTCTATAAGAGCTGTCTTGAATTTCAAGGTAAAGAGTTTATCTCTGTTAGAGATTATCTCTTCTAGTAGACTATATAGAGTAACTACTTTCTGTAGGAATATATAGGCTAGGTGTTCTGTTATACTTGCTTCTATATATAGTACAAGTATTAGATACTTCGTAAGTTGTTTAACAATAACTAAGATTAAGTTATATATAACTCCTGTTATTAGGTCTTTGGATTTTAGTAGCTTAACTATAAAATCTCATAAAATAGATCTCCAAGGTATTTGTAGTATTAGAGTAGTACCTATCTGTCTATAAGGTACATAGCAGGAAGCCTTGTTCCTAGTACAGGTATTATACTCTACTATTACCTCCTTGACTACAGCTAATAGATAATTAACATAGTAGTACTGTTTGATCTACTATAGAGTTTAGTGAACTCTCTAGTAACTATACACTAGAGCAGTATAGTATTCCTTGACAAATTCCTTTATATAAGATTTAGAGACATATAGCTTTTCGTTTATATATTGTTCTTTGTTGTTTTAATCATTTGTTACTCTATAAATGTTAATAAAGTCTCCTCTACTATTAGGTAAGTTTTCTAGTATAGGTTCCTATTTAGCTAGAGCTAGTTACTCTATTTCTTGGGCCCTCTAGACCTTTTTAGTCCACAGACCTTCTTCTATTACTACTATCTCGTATACAGCTAGAGCTAGGTCTCTGTTTTCTAGAGTCTTCAAGATTATAATCTTTTTGTACTTCTTATTTCCTTTATAACTAGGTTAATAGCTTAAGGTATCTACCTATAAGTTATCTGTTCCTTTGATATAATAAATCAAAATATTAAATCTAGCAAGAGTCTAGGACTACCTTACAAGGCGTCTGTTGCTAAGTTCTTTTATTATTATAAAGGTTTTAAGGTTCTTATAATTAGTAAGGATTAGTACTTAGTACTTTGTACTCTGTAAGTAGATCCTCTAGTGTTCTAAAGCTAGAACTATAGTGAGAAGCTTCTTCTTATAGATACTATAGTTTTACTACACAGAATCTAACGTCTTAGAGAAATATGTCACAGGCATTAGTTTCTCCTTGTTATTTAGTTAAAGGTATATAGTAGTAATTACTATATCTAAAGCATCTGTCTTAACAGTGCTTAGTTTATTAGCATTATAATTCCTAAGGATTAGTTTCTTAGTAAATCATTTCTTTATTACCTAAAATACTACTTTAACAACCTTATTCTATATAAAAGAAATGTTCTTTTTTGTAAGGTTTGTTATAGGTTTTGAAATCCTAGTATAGTCTCTAATAAATTGTTAATAGAAGTTAGTGAATCCTTGGAATAATTAGACGTCCTTGACATTCTCTAGTAATTTCTACTCTAGAATTGCTTTAACTTTCTTAGAGTCTACCTCTATTTGTTCTAGAGTAATAGTATACTCTAGAAAAATAGTATAAGTTACTCTAAACCTATATTTTGAAAGTTAAAGGCAAGAGTCTACTGTTGTAAGTCTCTGTAGAACTTCTCTAACATGTCTCTTATAGTTCTCTAGTCTTTCTGAAAACACAAGAATGTTGTCTAGGTAACAGATAACAGTTATCTCTAGAAGGTCCTCTAGTATTTTGTTGTTTTGTCTTTAATAGATAGCAGGTGTGTTAGTTAGACTAAACAGTATTACTGTATACTTGTAAAGACCTAATAGTAAGACAAAGGCTGTCTTCTATTTATCTCCTTACTTAATCTATATTAAGCTAAAGGCATTTTGTTAGTTAAGTTTAGTAAATATCTTAGCCTTTCCTAACTTATTCTATAAGTACTAGCTCTCTAGTAATAGATAAGTGTCCTTAACTATTGCTTTGTTAACATCTCTATAGTTAACACAAACTCTTCTATTTCGATTGTTCTTCTTAAATACTATAAGTATATTAGAAGTAGCTAGTAAGTCTGATTTTCAAATATGTCTCTTCTGAATTCCTTCTTGTATATACTTCTCGAGAAGCTACAAGTTCCTCTAATTATAAGGCTAAAGCTTCTACTTCTTAAGGTTATAACTCTCTTTTAGTTTAATCTTATAATCCTATAGTTAATGTTTAGAGAGAGTATATATGTCCTCTAGGTTATTAAACAATTCTAAAAATTCTCTATACTACATAGATATTATATTATTAGTAGTCTAGCTAACCTGTGAAGGACCCTAGGCTAGGTGTCTAGGCACTTTAGAAGAGGTAGCGCTAGCCTCCTTCCTGCCTTATAGTCACAACTATGTATAGTTACATTAACTAAAAGTAATGCTATGTTTCTTCTAGTTAATGTCTAGATTATGTTCTTGAATCCAGGGCATACTAAGTATTACTTCTTTGTTCTCTATTTTAATAACATTAAATTATATATCTAAACAGTGTCTGTTAATAGTAGTCCTTGTAGAGATAGTTTGCTAATTAATAACTCTGTTTTAGTAAGCAACGTTAGTTCTATTAATAACACTTAAGACATAGAGTAATGTTTTCTTGACTAGGATGTTAAGCCTTCTATAGGCTTTTAGGAATATGAAATTACTTGTTACTCTAAAATCAATTATAATCTATAATTTCTTTCCTCTAATAGTTGTAGTTATATATAACTAGCTTTCTCTAGAAGTAGTATATAGTTCTAGTCTAATATAGTAGATGTTAAACATTCTATTCTCGGCATTGTTAAGCTAAGTTATAGTATTCTAAGTCTATAGAAAGAATATAACTTTCTCCTAGTCTATATATACTACTTTATATATCTGTTAATACTCTATACCTGTCTAATAATCTAGCAACGTTCTTGTAAACTATTTGTTTAATACCTAGTTAGATGTTAGCTGTAGTTAGTAATGTACTTACTTAGCTATAAAGAGACCTAGGACCTGAGCAGCCTAAAGTTCTCCTTCTACTAGGTAGTAGAATTCTATAGGTAGTAGTGTTTTGTTGTAGTCTATAGTATAGTTGTATTCCTTTTCTTCTCTAGAGATATATCTAGAGCCTTTGTGTTTAAAGTAGATATAACTCACTTGATTATTATTAACAATATATTGTTAGAGAGGAATAGAACTATGTCTTATAGTAGTATATAGAGACTAAAAGTCTAGTCTTTTACCTTTTATGTCTACCTAACGATTCTCTCTCTTATAGGTCTCTATAAAGACCTATATATCTCTAACCTAGAGTTCTCTACTCTAATTATTTCCCTTAGACAATTCTAATGATTCAGAGGACTTCTTCTCTAACATACTAGTAGGTGATTCGTAAGTAGCTTATAATAGTAACTTATGTTTGCTTTTAGAGCAGGTGTTATAATATTGTCTAAGAATAGAGTTATTCTCCTTAACCTAAGTTCTATACCTATGTACTTCTAATTCTTTATTAGAGAGCTCCTGTGTCTCAAGTAATGCTACCTGTTTTTAGAAGGTAGTATTAACCTACTTTCTCTTGTTAGTTTACTTCTTTAAGCTACATTCGTTTGCTCTATAGCCTGACTAGCTATATAAGTAGTATAAATTCTGCTTGTGTCAGTAGTTCTGTTCTTCTTAGGAAAGCTTCTTTCCTTTAAAAGATTTCTTCTAGGCTATGTTTATTTTGCTATTATTCTACTAGCTGTTATACTTACTCTTACTTCTGTTCTTATTCTAACTTCTACTTCCTTAAATAGATTTCCTAAATTCTTATAGACGATTATCTAGTTAGATAACACTACTAATTATACTGCTAATAGTAGTAAAAACTATATTCTATTTTGCTATTTCTTCTTAGAGCTATACCTTTAATCTCCTATGAAAAAGTTCTATAAGAGTAAGAGTATTCTATCTAGATTTGTTTCTATATTATTAGAAATCATTAGCGTAGCTAATAGCTAATCTAGTTTGTTTTAGGTTTAAAAGTTTTCGTACAGCTGTTTAGATTATATTAAAATCTCTAAATACCTTTCTAATTACTACTTTAAATCCTCTAAAAGATTTAAACATTATTTAGGTGTCTCTTATAGATCTATTGTTATCTTTGTATACAAAGAAGTCTTTGAGATAGGGTTAGGCCTAATCTAATACAGCTCCTCTTAGATAGGAGATTACAAAGATTAATTGTAAGTTATAGTTGTTACTAAACTTGTCTATGTTAAAGTTAAAGTAGATATCTATCTAGAGAAGAAATAACTTAAGTTTGTTTCTCTTTCTATAATATATATCTAGGAGTTTGACTTAATAGTCTTAAGTACTTTAACCTTAAAAGGTTTAGGTACATTAGGTATACTTGTGTTGTTGTAGTTAAGGTCTACTAGTACTAGTTTGTTGTCTAGTAATAGTATAGCAGAAGTAGCCTAGAGTTAAGTTCTCTCAGCGCTGCTAGAGAGAGTTAACAAGTTTGTTCAGCTAGTACTAGGACTAGTAACAGCTAGTTTTAGTAGAGTTAGAGCTATAGTAACTAAACTTCTAAGCAGATGCTTAAAGTATAACAAAACCTACTCTTGTACTAAAAGTAACAAAGGTAACTAAGTCTCGAAGGTTAGGATATAAGAAGAGGTTTAGATATACTAGGTGTTTACTTAAAGGTAAACTCGTTACTTAAACTTAAGAAGACAAAACAATATATTGTAAACTAAGTAATATAGAAGTTAAGTATAAAGCTTCTATCTAATAGTAGACGTGTCAGTTATATATAGAACCTTTATACT
The DNA here is from genome assembly GCA_001414455.1 of Hymenoscyphus fructigenus. Classification (NCBI taxonomy): domain Eukaryota; kingdom Fungi; phylum Ascomycota; class Leotiomycetes; order Helotiales; family Helotiaceae; genus Hymenoscyphus; species Hymenoscyphus fructigenus. The sequence continues at coordinate 227,899 of LKUV01000094.1, forward strand.
TAATAATTATTATAATTACCCTGATTATACTAATCTAGCTTAGTACTGCTTAGTTGATTATTAATAATTAATAAAGGTTATATAACTTCTATCTAATGAAATCCCTGGATTACTTAGCTATACTAACTAATTCTTAGATACTATAAGAGTATATAATAGTACTTAACCTGTCAGGACGCCGCCTGGTCTTCACTAGTCACGTGTGCACGTGATTCGTGACACCTAGTTACTTAAGTAGCTTGTTGCTTCAGGTGACTTAATATATTATATAACCTATACTAAAGGAAATCCTTAGATTAGCTAGCTACTCTAGCTAATCTCTATAAACTATATCTACTTAATAGTATCTTGTTCTGTTAGAGCGCTGTCTAGACTTACTTATCATGTGCTAACACGTGATTTGTAACACAAAGGTAACTAAGTCTCGAAGAGTTAGTTTGTAAGAAGAGGTTTAGATGTTCTAGGTGTTTACTTAGAGATAAACTTATTACTTAAACTTAAAAAGTCAAACAAGATATATTAATAACTAAAGTAAGTTAAGTATAAAGCTTCTATCTAATAGTAGACGTACTAGTTATATATAGAACCTTTATTCTTATAGCCGCTATAGTTAACTGTTTGACTATAGCTAATATAGTTAACTCGTCGGCTATGTCGCCTCTTTCTGTCACGTGATCTGTTAACTAAAGGAAATCCTTGAATTAGCTAGCTACTCTAGCTAATTCTATAATTTATAACTACTTAATAGTATCTTAAACAGATAATACATTAATTCTTAGAGATAATTTTTTATAGACCTAGAGAACAAGAAGCTTGTAAAAGTAAACCTAAGTACAAAGCTAGCTAAGATACTTTTAAACAAAACACTATTAATATTTAATAGCTATATTCTTTACTAAGAGGAAGATATAATTATACTTATACAAAAAGAATAATAATTAAAGATTAAGCTAATTAATCTAACTTTAGATGATTTTTAAAGCTAGTATAGAGAACACCGTGCTTATAGAGTATATATATCTATAATTTACTAACTAGAAGCTATATTTAACCTCTCTGTTATAGTCTAGTATTAAGAGCTATTAAAATAGAATATTACAGCTCTTAATAAACACCTCTAATAGTAACTAGACAACCTTGATTACAGTATTAAGTATATAAGCCTTGACTTAACTTACATAAAGCTCTTTATATTTATAGATAGATTATTTACAAATAACAAAGACTTAAGTTCCTAGATTAGATATAAAATTATTCTTACAAACAAGATTACTAATAAATTATATAAAAAGAACTTATTTAAGCTAAAAGACAACCTAATTTATTATAGTAGTACAAAAAGCAAGTAAGTTACAAGAAGTATATTAGTATTAGAGGTCTATAGAATAGTAGAAGGTGTTAATATAGTAATTACTATTAACTTAATTATTAAGATAATTATAGACTAGCTTAAACTTCTTTTAACTCTTATTATTATATAAATGTCTTATTAAGCTTGAAACTACAAAAGAGAAAAGATTAATAATTAATATTATAGCTATTCGCTAATTATATAAGTAAAGAGAACTTACTAAGATAAGATAGATTAATGTATAAGATAACCTAGCTAATATAATAACAAAAAGAATATTAAATAAGGCTTTAGAGAGGTTTATTAATATAAACTAACTAATTATATAAGTAGAAGAATAGGTAAAGAAAGAGGAGAAGTAAGCTTAGATATTTTTAGAGTTTAGATGTTTATATAGATATTTAAGACTTTTTATAGCAAGAGTTCTAGGAGTAAACCTCTTCTTGATTTCTTACTTAATACTTATATTAGATACTATATAAAGGTTAAAGAGAAATTGTTAAGTTAGCAAGGTCCTTAGTACTGTAGGTCATAGAGAATTAATTGATTTATATAGAGAGTTATCTAAGGTCTATATATAAGGAGTAAATGATTATTACATTATAATGAATAAATGATATAATAACAGTATAATAATAATATTATAATAATATAATAATATAGTGAGTTTAGTACAATACTAGTGATTATACAGCTGATTATATAGTAGATAAAACTAGTAATAAAGTAGTAAATCAAACAGTAGTTTATTATAAGAATAAATAATAAGAAAAATCAGGTAATGTTATAAATCCAGTATAACACACTCTCTCAGGGGACAGTATATTACTGAATGCTGTCACCTGGTCTAAGAATTAAATAACTAATATCTTTAAGGTATAGTTGTTATACGAATAGAGTATGCTTTTAAGGTAGTAGTTCTTTTGTAAAGCTGTTAGCTACTATGCTAGTAGTAGGAACCTAGTAGATGTTAACACACTTCTCTTGAACTTCTTGCCTAAGCTAGCTCTAGATAATATTAATATACCTGAGCTTAGTATTAAGCTTTAGTGTATCTCTTTACAAGAGGCAAATAGTTTGTTAATTGTTATAGTAGATGTTTAGAAAATTCTAAATATATAGTTTAATATAATTAAATAGACGAATCCACTATAAGAACTTCTTTGTAGTAGAAATCAAGGCTTTAAACTCTAACTCTATGCTTGACGTAGTTACATAGTATTGTTTAGTTTACTTGTAATATATTAGACCTCTATATAGCTAAAAGCAGTATCTAATTAAGCTTTTTCGAGTATTAACATCGTTAGCGAATATAGCGTCGCTCTAGGAGAGAAAAGAATCTAAGCCTTGAAAGTTACTATTAAATTCAATTACTAAATAACATATTTCTACTAAGTAGTATAGTAGGTAGTTAACAGTATAGAGATACTAAGGCAACAGATTAGTCAGGTATTCAGAGAGTCTTGAAACTGCTCTACAAATGTCTAGTCTAGTATAGCAAGAAGTAAAGTTTATACTTCTAACTTTTTATTAATATCTAGTTATTTGAGAAGATAAAGCTATACTCTCTTAGGACACTAGCTATGTTGTAGGAAGTAGTGTTTGTAGTACTTAGGTAATAACAATATTAAATCAGTTTACAAGACTTTGAATATAGTTGTTCTAAATTAACTAGAGCTTTTAATGTAGTTGATTCTAGATGATTTATATACCTAGGAAGTACTTTACTTCACTGAGCTGTTGTATTTAGTATCTAGAAAGTAGCTGTTTCTTAAATTTGTTAACCTTTAACTGATTTTCCTTGGAATAAGTAATAATAATGTTGTCTACATATAGAATTAAGGTAAGCCAGCTATTTGAAAAGAGATAGTAAACTCTAGAAACAGAGTAAAGGTTGAATTTAGCAAGGGTTTTAACAATATTGTTATACTAAAGGTGTACTAATTCTTTGAGACTATATAGAGCTATAATTACTTCTTATTCTTATCTACTTTTTTTATATCCCTTAGAACACTTATACCTAATTAGTTGTTTTAGTCTAGTATTTACATATATATTAATTACGTTATACAATTGTGTTTCTAAGTTATATACTATAATAATTACTATTGTAGCACGAAATGTTTATGTAGCTAAAGTAGTAGCGTAGGTCTCCTGATCTGTTTATTAAAGGTCTCCTCTTGTATAAATACAAGCTTTGAACTTGAGAATGTATCTATTTTCGTTGAATTTATATATCTAGACCTATATTAGAGGAAGAGAGTTATTGTTGTTGTTAAGTTATAGAATAAGCTTAAAAGTACTCTTTAATTTTAAAGTATTAATTTCCTAGTTATATACTTTTTTCTAGTTATCTTTAAAAGGATGCTATAGTATCTCTCTGTATGTCTTTAGAGGTAGCAACATTTAATCTTGATATAGGTGAGTTATTAGTTTACTTTTTAGTGTAGTAGAGAATGTAGAATAATAAGAGCTGTATTAAGAAATCATTACTATATGTAAAGTATATAATCTACTTCTTAAAATATTTCCTGGATTTAATCTAGTATATATTTTATTGTGTCAAGAAGTATAGTTACTAGAGTTACTAGATAAGTTAATTTCTTCGTCTACGTTACTATCTAATAGGTTAGATAATTCAGATAGTTTAGAACTTTAAAGTATTGTAGGTGATGCTAGTAGGCTAATATTACTTAGAGTTAGACTAGCTGCTTTAGGCATAGTTTAAGGTAAAGGGAGTTAAATTAGTGTAGTTACTTCTTTTGCGCTAGTCTCTTTTTAGAGTAGCTTAGTAGCTGTTTCAGCGTTCTAATGTCACGAATCACGTGTCAGCATGTGATGAGTAAGTCCAGACGGCGTTCTGACAGGACAAGATACTATTGAGTAGATATAAGATAGGAGAGTTGGCTAGAGTAGCTAGCCGATTCAAGGATTTCATTCGGCATAAGATCACGTGACAGATTGGGTCGCCTGGAGCGACGAGCTACCCAAGCGACCGGGTCGACTGGAGCGACTGGCGCTCCAGTCTACCCATGAGAAATGAAGGTTCTATATATGACTGGCACGTCTGCCATTAGATAGGAGCTTCATGCTCAACTTTACTTTAGTTTTCAATACATCTTGTTTTGACATCTTGAGTTCAAGTAACGAGTTTACCTTTGAGTAAACACCCGGCGCATCTGGACCTCTTATCTGCATAACAACCTTCGAGACTTAAGTTACCTTGTTACTTTCGGTACGGAAGTGAGTTTCGTTACACTTTGAGCATCTGCTTAGAAGTTCAGTCGCCATGGCTCCAACTCCACCAAAGCCTGCCACAGCTAGTCCCAACACTAGCCGAACCAACTTGTCGACCCCCTCCAGCAGTGCTGAGAGGACTCAACCCCGGGCCACCCCCGCCGCACCACTACCAGACGACGAACCGGCACCAGTGGACCCCAACTACGACAACGCCAGCATGCCTGATGCACCTGAACCGTTCAAGGTTGAAGCACTCGAGACCATCCGAGTCAAACTCCCAGATACGTACCATGGAAAGAGAAACGAACTTGAGTCATTTCTCCTCCAGATGGACATCTACTTCAACTTCAACACAGACAAGTTCAC
>LKUV01000095.1:0-228889 GCA_001414455.1 Hymenoscyphus fructigenus
GTGAACTTGTCTGTGTTGAAGTTGAAGTAGATGTCCATCTGGAGGAGAAATGACTCAAGTTCGTTTCTCTTTCCATGGTACGTATCTGGGAGTTTGACTCGGATGGTCTCGAGTGCTTCAACCTTGAACGGTTCAGGTGCATCAGGCATGCTGGCGTTGTCGTAGTTGGGGTCCACTGGTGCCGGTTCGTCGTCTGGTAGTGGTGCGGCGGGGGTGGCCCGGGGTTGAGTCCTCTCAGCACTGCTGGAGGGGGTCGACAAGTTGGTTCGGCTAGTGTTGGGACTAGCTGTGGCAGGCTTTGGTGGAGTTGGAGCCATGGCGACTGAACTTCTAAGCAGATGCTCAAAGTGTAACGAAACTCACTTCCGTACCGAAAGTAACAAGGTAACTTAAGTCTCGAAGGTTGTTATGCAGATAAGAGGTCCAGATGCGCCGGGTGTTTACTCAAAGGTAAACTCGTTACTTGAACTCAAGATGTCAAAACAAGATGTATTGAAAACTAAAGTAAAGTTGAGCATGAAGCTCCTATCTAATGGCAGACGTGCCAGTCATATATAGAACCTTCATTTCTCATGGGTAGACTGGAGCGCCAGTCGCTCCAGTCGACCCGGTCGCTTGGGTAGCTCGTCGCTCCAGGCGACCCAATCTGTCACGTGATCTTATGCCGAATGAAATCCTTGAATCGGCTAGCTACTCTAGCCAACTCTCCTATCTTATATCTACTCAATAGTATCTTGTCCTGTCAGAACGCCGTCTGGACTTACTCATCACATGCTGACACGTGATTCGTGACATATTGCTCAGTATGCTGACTATACTAGAAAATAATGAGCTTATGCTCTGGCGTGGCTAGACAACATAGAAATTCTTACCTCAAAGGAGTTTGAAGAGGAGTTAAACAAGGACCTAGATGCTTAGGCTTAGGTCTTGTTTATAAAGAAAGGAGAATGCAATTGTCTTAGACAATGGGCTTCATGTGTTTGCGAGGGGTATTAAGTCTCCACATACTTACAGAGTAATGTAGACGATCTCTTAGTAAATGGTCTAGTGTATTATGCTAATACTGTCTAGAAAGGATCCTTGGAAGTACCTAAATACCTACAGGAAAAGGGAATAGACTTTTCAGATGTCTTTGACTCTAATAAAGCTTTGGAACTTCCTAGCCTTGGAGGTGTTAAGCATGCTATTAGTACAGAGGGTACTGTTCCTTATAGGCCCTTGTACAATTTGTCAGAGACCTAACTTGAAGCTTTGTGCTTGTATCTACAAGACGCTCTCCGAAAACACTAGATTAGGCCTAGCACAAGTCCCGCAGAGGCGCCTATCCTTTTTGTTCCAAAAAAAGATAGAGGCCTGCGGCTTTGTGTTAATTATCGTGGTCTTAACAAAGTCACAATCAAAAATCATCACTCTCTTCCTCTTATTAATGAGTCTCTTAACTAGTTAAGTAAAGCAGTTATCTTCATGAAACTGGATCTAAAAGATACTTATCATCACGTCAGAATTTATAAAGGCCATGAATAGAAGACAGCATTTAGGACCTGTTATAGGCATTTTGAGTATCTTGTGATGTCTTTTGGTCTAGCAAATATACTAGCAACATTTCAAGCATACATTAATACTGCCCTTAGCAGCCTCCTAGATGATTTCGTGGTTGTTTATTTAGATAACATCCTTATTTACTCACGAAAGAAAGAAGACTACTATGATTATGTTTGCTAGGTCCTTACTAGGCTACGCAATAGTGATTTGTTCTGCAAACTTAGCAAATGTAAGTTTGACGTCAAGGAAGTCAAGTTTCTTAGCTTTATTGTTAGAACAAATAGTGTGAAAGTAGATCCTGAACAGATCTGTACTATTGTAGAATAGCCCTAGCCTACTTTGTTCTATGTAGTCTAAGTTTTTCTTGGGTTTGCAAATTTTTATTGTTGGTTTATTCATTGTTACTCTTTTGTAACCTTGGGCCTAACAGATCTCTTGAAAGGTATAGAACAGGGCTGCAAAACTGGCCCCTTTAATTAGACAGAGGCAGCTAAAGAAAGTTTTCAACTTTTAAAAACTATATTCACAATAACACCTGTCCTAATCTATTTCAACCCTTCTAAGTAGATTTGTGTGGAAACTAATGTATCTAAATTTGCTATTGCTAGAACTATTTCACAATAAGCAGATACTACTAATAGTACAAAACAACATTAGCATCCTGTAGCGTTTTGGTCCTGGAAACTCACTGGCGCTAAACAAAACTACAGTACCTATGATAGGGAACTTCTTGCAATTGTTATAGCCTTTAAGCATTGGAGACATTATCTTAAAGGTGCTAGGTTTACAATCAAGGTTATAACTAACTATAATAACCTCTAGTACTTTATAGAAACAAAGTACTTGGAAAGCTGTCAGGCTCACTAGACAATGTATCTTGTAATATATGATTTTCAGATTATATATCATAAAGGCACCTTAAACCCTGTGGACGAACCTAGCAGAAGGCCAGACTATAAGGATGGTCCTGCTAATGTGACTTAGCTTCCAACCTTTTAGAATAAACTAAAGGGAGCTTTTGCAACTGCAATTCTAGGTTCTTTTCTGGCCCTAGGAAAGTCCTCTCTTGAAACACAACCCTTAATGTTTGCTATATCTGCTATAGCACGAGAGCTTTTACCTCAAGGCGTGCATAAAGGCCTCCTTGAGGATTCCTCGAAAGAGAAGCAAGGTGTGGGGTACTACCTTAAAGGTTCTGCTGCTGTAGCTAGGGTGATAAGGATATCTATGTCCTAATTACTTGATGGAATCAAGAACTTAGTTATCCCTTGAGTTTTTGAATTAGATAGTTACAAACATTTAATTCTACGTTTATGGATATGTGTAGCTACTAAAAGAGCTACAGCACTAGCCCCTCTTTCTAAGCCACTCCTTGATATTGTCAAGATAACTCAGAGGAACGATTCAGAATGTAGAGACATTCTGAAAAAGAGGCTTGGCAAACGAGACGTAAGTGGGGAACTAATTTAGACATACAATGAGAACCTTCTCTGGTTCCATTCAAGAGTTATAGTGCCTGATGACCCTGCCTTATGAGCTCAAGTCATGAACCTTTATTATGACAATCCTTTAGCAGGACACTACAGAGTCAACAAGACTCTAGAGCTTTTAAAAAGATCCTGGTATTAGGAAAACATGGAAACTAATGTCCGTCTCTATTGTAGAGAATGTGATATTTGCCAGAGTCAAGGCCAAGAGGCATATGCTATATGGTCTATTAAGCAGTTTACTACAGCCAAAAAGACCCTGGGGTAAGATCTCTATGGATTTTGTCACAGGCCTGCCCCTGTGTAAAAACCCGGCAGGAGGTTCTGATTTTAATGTAATCCTTGTGGTTGTAGACTAGTACTCCAAAATAGCAAAGTATATTACTTGTCACAAGACAGTCGACTCTCTGGAGCTTGCTAGTTTAATGTAGGACAATGTTTTCTCACTCTTTGGCACCCCTGATAGAATTGTTTTAGATTATAGAACTGTGTTTACAAGTAATTTTTGGTCTACTTTCTGCTTTCACATAGTGTGTAAGCAAAGGTTAAGCACTGTATTTCATCTGCAAACAGATGGTCAGACAGAGCAGCAGAACTAGGCTCTTGAACACTACCTTAGAGTATATTACAGCTGGCGAAAAGCTAACTAGTTTGAAAAGTTGACTTTCGCTGAATTTATATATAATAACTCTAAACATCAGGTCTTGCAAGACACACCTTTTAAAGTGTGTTACAGTTACTAACCCTGACTTCCATGGAATCCTGAGGACAGGATTAAAGGGGAGGTACCAGCTGCTCACAGGAGACTAGAGATTCTTTATAAAGAGCGGAATAAACTTTATAATCTCTGGCATTATACACAAAACAATCGAGAGTCTTATTTTAATAAACACTAATTAGATAGACACTTCTTTAAAGGAGATTGGGTTATACTATTAACAAAAAATCTCAGACTCAAAGTAGGAAAGCTTGAGCCAAAATTCATTAGACCTTTTAAGATCCTAGAATGCATTAGCACGTCTGTGTACAAGCTAGACTTACCTAGCATGTATAAACAGTTGTACCCAACGTTTTATGTTTCCCTCCTTAAAGAATACTTGACCAAGAAGGGTTAGGAACCTTACCTCTATGCCCCTGGAGAACTCCCGGAATTAGCAGAGGACAATGAGGAACAAGAATAAGAAGTTAAGGCTATTGTCAATCACAGACAAGAAGGCCAAGGCAAGAAACTCAAGTATTTAATCAAATGGAAATCCTGGCCAGATGATCACAATACTTAGTTACCTGCTTATCCCAACCTTGTAAATGCTAAGGAACTTCTTCAATTATATAACAAGAACTATAGTCTTTTACTTTAATCCTCCTCTCAACCACCTGCTAAGGTATTAAAAAGCTTAAACGCCTTACGACAAAGAGGGCGCCCTTTGAAGGAGAAGAGAAGACCTAGTAGACCGCGCAAGGTCTGTGACTTTAGTTGAGACGCTCTTCCTTAGATTTTTCTCCTATGTGGTTTACTAGGTTTACTAAGAATCAAAATACTAAAGTTCACAAGGAAAACAAGGCACAAAAAAACAGTTTATTTATGTAGCTTTACTATAGTTACATACTCTCTCTCTGACTCACAACTCTATATCTTTAAAAAGCAAAAATGCTAACTTCTAAGACTGTTAAGCTCTTGTGAAGAACTACAACACTTCCAACGAGATCTGCTCATCCTTATTGGGAACAACATTGTGCTATAACTAGTCAGCGTAGAATTCCAGAACTTCTGAGAACTTACTACTGCTATAAAGACCTCTTGACAGGCTTGAACTTCTGTAGTTAATTTACAAACTATAATAAGCATTACATTGTCTACAGCTAAAGCACTACTAGTCAACTGCCTACTTATCTCTGTAGAGATATTAGCAATAAGTCTGACACCTTTGGTGTAGATGTCTTTGTACTCCTTTCTTGTTATTAGCAAGGACCCTCTGATTATACAAAAGCAACACACCTCTGGAACTCTATCCCAGGCTTCCTCTGTATCTAACTCTTTGATATAGTTGGAAGAGTTCCAGAGCCTCTAAGTATCCTTTCACTCATTGAAATTCCAATTACTACAAGGAGATATATTATCCTTATCTTGAACATAGTATTAATTTAGATAATCTTCAAGATATTTCTTGAAGATATTAACAGTGTCTTCCTAGGCCTGGCATGCCTCTGAAAGTGATCATGGAATCTAGAATATCAGATGATTACTCATGAAATTCTAAAAGTAAAGAAGCTTACCAGCTCACATAATTTAGAGCCTTTGATGTATTAGTCACAATTCTTTTTCCCTGGAGCAACTGTACACAAGACAAAGGGATTAATAAGGAGGTGCTTGAAGCATTTCAAACACTGACTAACAACGGGAAAGGACTTAGCGAGATTGGCTTTACGCTTAGAAGTGTTGTAAACAGAATAAGACATAATAAGGAATTTTAGGGTATAGAAAAGAGAAGGTCTTGCAAAAGAGAAGGACAGGTCTCTATATATATCCTAAAAGATACTGCGATCTTCCTACATTTTACATGTAGCACGCTGTAGTTTCCTGTCAACCTACAGCTCTTCTTTGATACCTTAGAAGTATCTGTATAAGGTTTTCATATAATTTATTCCCTTGCAACAAAACTGTTTAGAACACTCTAGTATTACATATGCAAGGACACCAAACAGTGCCTCAATATAACTGCTACAAGAGAAAAGGACCAATCAACTCTCTTAGTTGCAATTGTTGTCTGTACTTTCGCGAAATCAACAAATCGCCTGCTAATAGCTGTAGAGCAATTTTGTTTGCTACAGCAAACAGCAATAATGTTGTCTACTCACATGCTCTTCTACAATACCCGCTGAATTACACCTTTGCAACGTTTTTACAAAAAACAGGCAAAATTAATCTTGAGGACAAGATCCTTGGAAGGAGGGATAGTTGTGATATATAGAGGTCACGAGGTCATGAGGTCATGTAACTTTTCATCTAATCTAAGGAAGTCTTTATCTGCTATTATAAATCAATCAGGAATTGAGCAGTTCTAGTGGATGGAGTTTACGGAGTTAACAGAGTTGACGTAATATTAGGGCTTAGGAGCTTCTATAAAGCGAGACTTCTCCTGTACCTCTAAGGAGGGGCAGAGATTAGTTCTGTACTGAATTGAAAAGATTCAAATTAACTTATTGCCTACCATCCACCTCACAATCAAAGTGCTTTAACTATTCCAGACCTGTTTCATTATTTGTCTAACTATTACTTGTTAGTTTAATAACCTAGTCAGGTAGGAGGCCACTGTTAGTATACTAGTTAGAGAGATAGTTCTTACCTTGGACCACTAATAATAGAGGAACACTCCAGCCCTCTCTATTAATGCAGGCAATTGCTGTAGCCTATTCTCGATTGCCTAGCTGAACTGTCTTGCCTCTGCTACGCTAATCCACATAGGTAACAACTATTCTAGGATAAATAACATCTATTATAAACCTGGTTTTGTCAAAGTTGTAAAAGTCACAGTTCAAAACCCTATACTTTGCCTATATATTTGTAATAAGTCAAAACTATGTACTAATTAGCTCTGGATCTTTGTACAAGGCTCTTTGAAAATTATAAACGCAATTAAAACATGTTTTAAGGTCTAGTTGTTGTTGTATAAATTAATGTGCCCAGAGCTTGCTGACGTGTTTTCCCCCCTGTGATTCAAGAATGAAATTAGCTATATCTTCTATACTAGCTAGCTAGGGGATAAATCCTCTAGAATCTATGTCAAGTATATTCCGAATAATCAATTTCTCTTCTAACTCAGTCAACTTATAATAATTAGCTTTAGAATCAAGGTAGTAGGTTCAGCTAGCTATTCTGTTAGAAAGAGTTATGTATAGTACTTTGTAGATCTTTGCTATAGAGCGTTTACTTAGTTTTTTAAACAATCGAATAGCCTCGACAGCTAGAATAATTCACGCTTCTTAGGTTTAAATTTCTGTGATAAATAGTTAAGAAAACACGTGTTAAAGTTTTAAAAGTTTATGCCAAGGAAAGTCATCAACTCGCTGATAAACTACGTTAAAGGTATTTATAGTTTTACTTTATATACTTATTATCTATCTTTATTATCTATAATAAGTATATATTTATAAGAGTTATTATGAGAGTTAAAACTTATAGTAGTGCTCGAGCTAAGGTTCTAATACTATACTCTCGCTTATAGATACAGAGATATAGGAATATAATAGATACTAGATTACAAGAGATACTAGATTCTAAGGAATACTAGATTGCAAGAGATACTAGATTACAAGAGATACTAGAAAGCAATGAAATTCTTGCTTAAGAATAAGTATAAGAAGAAGAGAGATCTTATAGATACATTTTCTCTTTATACACTTCTTGACAATGTAATAATATTAAGCTATATCTTTGAGTTATTCGAGGTCTGGCCTCTTACAGTTATATTAAGTAACTAAAACTAATATATACGATATTAGAGAAGTAGAATAAGGTTTTTTCTAGTAGTTCTTAGAATTAGTAGCTTTCTTAAAGCTTATATAAAGGAGAATTATAATATATACTTTTATTTCTCTTAGAGTTATTAGCTTTTACTTCTTAAGTTTCTAAGTATACTCTAGTAGCTTTTTCTTAGTATATAAATTTATATTAACTACTAACTATTTAATAGTCTTAGTAGTAAAGAATATATTAAAGAAGGTTATTAGATTACTAGTATTATAGAATAGTAGTGTTATTATATATTCTTAGTAAATAGTACCTTATATAATAGCCTAGTTAATCTACATGCTTTAGCTTATATACTTAAGCTTATAGAATCCTTCTCTTCTTTCTCTTTACTCTTTATATAAGAAAGATATAGAAATAAAACTACTTATTATATTATATTTTATAACTATTAAGTTATACTAACAAGTAGAATATTTCTTATATAAGGATATAATAGTTCTAGTATATTAAGAGGTTTAAAGTTATAAGCTAATTCTACTAATTTAATTACCTTCTTATATACTATTTATAAGTACTTTTACTAATAATTAAAGTAGATACTAATAGAGACATCCTTCTTATTAATATTACTATTTATATAATATATAGAGGCCTTGTAGGTTATGTAACCTTTTGTCTAATCTAAGAAAGCCTTTATCTGCTATTATAAATCAATCAGGAATTAATTAATTCTAGTAGATAGAAATTACAGAGTTAACGAAGTTTATATAATATTAGAGTTTAGAAGCTTCTATAAAGCAAGGCTTCTTCTACACATCTAAGAAGAGGCAGAGATTAGTTCTATACTGAATCTAATACTTGTTTACTCTTATATAAGATTTAATTTAACTTATTGCCTACTATCTACCTTATAATTTATGATTTATAAATTATTATAAAAGTTGTTATTAAATTCGTATAGAGAGGAGAAGCAAGGTTAATTGTCTCTTTAAAGTAATAGTAATAGAGAGAATAAAGGCGAGCTTTTACTCTCAAAGATAGCTTTTTTAGATATATTTTAAACTGTTTTAGCTAGAAGTAGAAATAGTAATCTTAAAGACAGTAGTTAACTTATTTAAGAGTTTCTAGCAGATTAGTAAAGAGCTAGAACTAGCATTTCTAGTACTATACTTAATATATAGTCTAGCGCTATAAGAGCTCTAGTATTTATATTATTTAATATAGCTATAGATTAAATTAGTAGTAATAAAGGATAAGATAAAAGAGATCTAAAGTATAGTAGTAGTAGTATTATAAACGTAGGAGAGCTTAAGTAAAATAATATATTAGTTATAAAAAGAGAGATAAAAAGGTAGGAATTTTAGGTAAGAATAAGTTAATTATTTTCTAGGCTTTCTTTAAACTTATCTACTTCTATTTATACACGTTATAATACTATTTTTATATGTTAAAGTATTATTTACAAGGTACTTCTATTTTCTCTAATATAACTGCGTTTTTTAGCGTAATAACATAAGGTTGGTTTAATCTATATATACCTACTTTCTAAGGAATTAAGCTTTAAATTCTACTCTTTTTATACCTACTACAAGTATACGTTTTGAGAAGTCAGCTTTCTACAGAGTGATGACAATTGAGCATCGTATTTCACTACCCTTCGTCCTCGAAGCTGAATTCTGCTTAACTCAAACGAATGCTCCCTTCAATTCGACAATGAAAGTTCAAACGAAAATAAATTTGATGCTTGTGGTCTGACCAAAAATAGGACTAGAAGACTTGTAAACAATGGTGAGCTCACAAAAGCCCTTCTTTCCGATAAAAATCCAACTACTATCAAGACCAACATTCCCCGGTTCAGTTTAGCAACCAATATATTTCTCTAAAATAAGATTATAGTTGTAGTAACAGAAGCCGTGAGCTCCTACTGGGAAACACAAAGTAAACCCCACGGCATATTGAAAACGACTTGAGAAGTTCTCGAGGTTATCCAGAAACCTAATCGATTGCGTCTATCCTACTTCTCCCATACGGAGGGCAATCTCAGAACCAATCAACACAAAACAAATACACGATGTTTCTTAACCTTGGGTATTCCCAGTACACTCATGATACTGAAAAATGTACGGAATCTTCTAGGGAAATCAACCAAAACTCGCCATTTATAATTGTTCTAAAACTTTTACGTATGAGAGGAGGTGGTATTCGCGAAGAAAGCTCCAACATCTTACAAAAAAAGCACATCGCCAGTTTAATTTATAGATTCTCCTAGGCATTAAGCAGCTCAAAACATGTAATGTTGCTGCTTCGATACCAGCAGAGAATCTTTGGCTATAGATGAGAGCACCTCAAGTAAATCTCAGCTAGATATTTCACCTTTAAAGTGCCGGAAGGATGTCATTCATCTCATCTCTGATTATGACAACGGCGATGGTAACGCTTTGGGTGATCTTCTTTTGGTTAAGAGGAATGTCCACGATGGGAAAGTTGCCAAACATCAAAGTCTTCTTGAATAAAGCTTTCTTGCAAATAAGAAGTCACGCAGAACAGAAAGGTTCCCAAAAATTGCGGTAATGAATTTTCCTTAATTTTCGACAGTAACGCAAGAAACAAGGAGGGATAATCTTACGACAGTGAAAATTACAAGACTTTGGAGCTAGGCTTTGAATATTTGCCAGTGAAATTCAACTCAATTCTTGCAACAACTCTGGGATTACGCCACCGTTGCAGCTGCATAGCCACTCCAATATTGATAACTAGCGAGTTCCAATCCATTGTAGCACAAATCCCTCGGACTTTCTGCATTGACAAAGAAGGCAGCGACATAAACTGATATACCTAAGAAAGTTAATTATGGGGGCACGTAAGAGTCTTAGTCATCTTTCGACGTACACCTGCGAGAGGTACGCAGAATGACGACGAACATTCTTAAAGTCGCCTGTAAAGCGCAACTTCTTGGTACTAGCTCTCATCCCACCAGTATTATGTGTAGCTCAGAGGTCCTCTCAACAATTATAGTCGTTCGGCCCAAAAAAAGGACAAAAGAGACCCAGTTGTGAAATGAACGAGCAGCTGGGAGATATCCCCAAAGCTTTCTATTTGCACATGCAAAATTTAGCATGGGTCACACCACTAGGGCTTGGTGAAAGTGTTGGATATTCCGCTTTTGTATCTCTACGAGATATATCTCTCCCAAAGGACCTTTTATACTCCATACACTCCCAAGATATCAACCAACACCTCGGATGCCATTTCATAACACAAGGTCGGTCAAGGTTTTTGACTCTCGTTCTTCTCCACTAAGTCACCAACACCCAAACCTCTCCCCACTCTGACCTTTCTCTTCTTTGGGCCAGCAGCCTCAACATCTGCCTCGTCCTTCCCCAACGACCCAACCGGCTCCCCTTCGTCCTCGTCTTCCTCGTCCAAAATTTGTTCCCGAATGAAGCCCAAATCGAGATTCATGCTATGGGCATCCTCACCATCGGCATAGTATTTCGCCTCTATCTTCTCGTTCTTGAAGCCCAAGGTATCGCGGTAGAGACGGAGAGCGGCATTGTTTGAGACACGAACGTGGAGGGATACATATTGGGCGCCGTAGGTTTCAACCATAGCTCGTTCTAGGATTCGTCAGTCAGCTTTCTCCAAAGACATACATATGGCAGAATTTACGAGATTGTCTCATCAACTTCTCTGCGATTCCCAATCGTCGATGTGTCCGCATTACACTCAAACTAGTGATATGTCCATGCTGCACTCCATCTGGAGGATCCTCCTCCATCTTCGCCAGCACATACCCAACGATTCGTGGGTAGTCGTAGGGTGCTTTCTTGGGCCTTGAGACGTCGACTGCTACGTACGATAGCTGGGGCCAGGAGAGAGCATGGTAGAGGTAGTATTTCATGAAATAGCTAGATGCGTTCAACGTCAGCTCTTTTCTAGGTGCAATTGGGCAAGGGCGGGGAGGGTATTTACTTTTCTGGCAGATTCGTAATGTTCGCATGTTGGACATGCGGTATGTCTGACGGTCGCAGCAGTCGGATATCCATGATTGTGGTAGTTGGCTGTTGGGAGCCTTCTTTGGTACAATTTCAAGAAGGCTGTCGGATAGGCGTTGAGAGCGCTGGATTTCAAGATGACGCTTGATTGGTGCGGCTGACAAAGTGGGTCGAGCTCGAGCTCGTCAGCCAATGATGGCGGGGTTGCGGGGTCATTTCACTCCACTGACAATATCTTCCTGGAAGATAAAGAGTTAGCCTCGCATACCCCATTTTCTATTTAAACTTAAACAGTGTCTCTTATTTAAAAGAAGAGAAGACGGATTCTTACATGGCCATTTGAAAGCTTCTCTCAAGCTCTCACAGCAAAATCTCAAGTTCAGCAGTAATGGCTACTTCTCAAAACACAAAACGATCTCTGGAGGGAAAGCTTGCTCTCGTAACTGGAGCTTCACGGGGTATTTCCATCTTATTCACTTTTGCACTCATCTTATAATATTCTAACAAAATCTTCCAGGTATTGGAGTAGCGATTTCACACAACCTCGCTTCTAAAGGTGCCTCCTTAATATTGAACTACACATCACCGTCCTCGGCCGACTCTTGTAATGAACTCTCCGCAACTTTAACATCAACTCACGGAGTAAAATGTCTGGTAGTTCAAGCGGATATGGGAACACCAACTGGCCCAGCTCACATCATAAACACTGCAAAACCACAATTTACCGATTCAGCCGGAAATTTCCAAATCGACATCCTAATCAACAATGCCGGTGTTTCCAAGAACTTGAAGATTGAGGATTGCACAATAGAAGATTTCGACTGGCAATACCGAATCAACGTCCTCGGTCCCCTCCTCTTGATGCAAGCCACACTCCCATATCTCCCCCACGACCGTAGTGGCCGGATTGTCAACATCTCTTCCGTCTCCTCCTCTGAAGGTTTCAAAATGCAATCCGTATACGGCGGCACGAAAGCAGCTCTCGAAGCCATGACCCGCACCTGGTCACGCGAACTCAGCGAGCGTGCAACGGTTAATGCTGTGAATCCTGGTCCTGTCAAGACTGATATGTGGGGTGGAACTTCGGATGAATTTCAGAGGCATTTGAGACCTTGGATTGAGAAGACTCCGGGAAGTAAGATTCGGAAGGAAATTGATGATGAGGATTTAGTGAAGGATGAGGAGAGAGCGGGTGGTAGACCTGCTTATACGAAGGAAATTGCTGGAGTTGTTGGAATGTTATGCTCGGAGGATGCTTTATGGTGTACTGGACAAGTGGTGTGTGCTAATGGTGGACTGAGAATGGCAATGTAGAATGCGAGATAAGTTCGCCTTTCCTCATCGTCAATTACAACATCTGGATGAGCCATGAATTTATAATTCTCTCTTGCATCATGCAACCATTTTTAGATCAAATCTTTTATAGATTGTTACTATATTATCTCCGTTAGAGCTTCCATTACTTTAGTCTAGTGAGGGTGGACTTGGGAGACCTGTTGGGGATCGTTTAAGACTTAAAATTCGATTAATAATCTCTATACATGAAGTAAAAACCCATTATCTTCTTTGCCAAAACTTACACTTCTAAATTCTAGACATGTAGCTACTTTTATTTATTTCTTCTCATTTCTCTGAAGAAATCCAGAAGTGCAAGCGCTAAAAACGTGGTGAGTACTCAAGATGGTTTGTCTAGCGCCTCGTTTAATGACGCTGATTTATTTTTGAGGTATTTTTTGTATTCACAACAGAGTCCAGAGATACAAGGAGTGTAAGAGGGAAGCAGTGTTATGGTATATATTACAGCATAACATCTGAGTGTCAATAACCATGCTCTAAATTTCTTCTGGGTTTCCATAATTTTCTCTTGGTGGTCAGTGTAGATATTGACTGCTCGTTGTTCAAGTTGTTTTTGGTAAATCATTCCTTCAGTTTTCGTTGCGCCAGCTCTTTCGATAAACCGCTCCCTTCGTTAAGCTAATGTTCGGGTTGTTTAATTGCTCTTTGATCATGACTCCAAATGTCTCAGTTAACTTGTCACTCAAATCTTGATTTTACCGTTACTCAAGAACGAATAATGAGTTTATAAACTTTAACGATTTGGTTAACTACTAACCTACATCAATTTACTTCAATCCAAACCAGCAGAACTTAGGAGGTTCAAATCGTGACTTGAATATTCAAGTGTCTTGTCCGAATGCCGACGACATTTATTCTTATTAAAAACGAGCCTTTACAAATAACACACGGTGCTTCCCCCCTAAAAAAGCTTCAAAATCTCATCATTATTGATTTGCCATTCTCCGGTTTCCCATTTTGTCGACTTCCGTATATTCGTATAAGTGGACAATCAGGAGTCCTCGCTTAGCCCACTCTTTGTGTCAAGGCTCTAAGATCTCACCACATCTGCAAGACTAACCAATGAGAGCAGGTTGAAGTCTAATTAGTATCAACTTTTTGATGTTGGTGTCCCCACAACCATCAAATCAGGATCTAATAAAGGGTCTATCTCTCCAACTCTCGATTGAGTTATGTCAAACAAGTGGATCACTATTTAGCCTGCAGTTTAAAATTCCGAGAGATATAAGAATTTGAGCTTTCCCATTCAAATTTCAATCTTTGCACCTAGTCCTCTTCTCGCCGTCCAAACATCACCACAAACATTAGCAAATATGGCTGAACTCACATGGTTCATAACAGGCTGCTCCTCAGGCTTCGGCGAACACCTCACTCTCATAGCACTCAATCGAGGCGACAACGTAAGTCCAAATTCCCGAAGCATATTTCCCTATTCTAGTTGTTTCGGGAGCCAGGAAATACTCTTCTCACTCCCGAGATATGCTCTCCAAAACTCTTGAAGCTTTCTTGAGCAAGTAATCTGACTCCTTTATTCTGGGATTAGGTCATAGCAACCACTCGAGGTTCTCCTTCTCGTCTCTCTAACTTGAAAGAAGCCGGCGCCTCAACAATGGAATTGGATGTCTGCTCCCCACAAGCAATCCTCGATGCGAAAATCGAAGAAGCTCTTGAAATCTATGGCGGAATAGATGTTTTAGTGAATAACGCTGGATATATCGAAGCTGGATTGATTGAAGATATCACGTTAGTTTAAAATTCTCGTTTGTTTTTATCTTGAGAAGTGTGTACTGATGAGAGAGGCATTAGACATGAGCGCATGCTCGCATCATTCAACACCAATCTTTTCGGAGCTGTAGATTTAACCCGTTCCATCTTACCCCATTTCCGAGAAAAGAAATCTGGTACAGTGGTATTCATGGGCTCAATAGGTGGATGGCAAGGAGAGGTAGGAGCAGGTCCATATTGCGCTACTAAATTCGCTATGGAGGGTAAGTAAACTAACACCCCCCTTCCCCTCCTCTCACCCTTCCTCTTTTTTGGTAAAAATTACTAAACAAATGAGCAAATTAGGTGTCACAGAATGTCTCAAAAAAGAAATATCATCCTTCGGGATCCGCTCATTAATCTTCGAACCCGCATACTACCGCACAAAAGTGTACGCAGAAAACAACTTCAGATACGAACCTTTACGCTCACATTTGAGCGATTACAAAGAACTTCATGAAGGGATGGTGAATGGTGCAAAGGGATTAGATGGGAATCAACCAGGAGATCCAGCCAAGGGAATGGAACTCATCGTTGATGTTGTGAGGAATGAAGGATGTGCGGTAGGGAAGGAAGTTCCTTTGAGATTGCCGCTTGGTCAGGTGGGAGTTGAGCAGTTGAGGAATAAGTGTTTGGCTACGCTGAAGATGTTGGAGGAGTGGGAGGAGGAGATTGTTAAACATTAGATATTGTGAGGAGTTGGGATTTCAAGAGAATTTTTTTGGGAAATTGCAGACTGAGATTCTAATTTCTCACCAACTCTCTAAGATCGTTATGCGAAAAGTTTAGAATAAATGAGTGTCGTTACTTCTTATTATCCCGAGCGGGAAAATGACCCAAAACTCATCTCAACCTAACTCAAAATAGACATTCAACAAACTCATATAGGCAGTGAAACCCAAAGCACAGGCACAATATAATCAAAACAAACCCTCTTCACTCATCAAACGGTATTAATTCCCCCACCACACTCCCCCATGAATAAAGAACCCCCCTCATCCCAATCCCAAAATTTCAAGACGAAAGTTATTCCCACCCAACTACACTTCTAAAGCACATAAAGAGCCAACCCCCCTCTCACAAACCATCCCATCTTCTATCACCTCCTGAATCAAACAATACAACACAAACCCCTAAAATCTCAACAGAAACCAACATGCCACCACCACAATTCACACTCCAAAAGGACTCCGCGTCCACCAAGTCTCCTTCCACAAACACCAAGAGCCGACCCTCGAATCCGAATGCAGATAATCCAAAATCTCAAAGGCGCTCGAGAAGTCAATTGCGACCTCAAGACCACACGAGAAGCCATCCACCCACAAGAACCAAGAAAATACCAACACAAAAACAGAAGACTATGCCGAAATGTCTGCTAAACTGTCGTTCCTTTGTCCCTGGTGAGAGGGTTCAACGCATGGTCACTACTCTGATGATTTGTGTTTATGAGATGGTTTTGCTAGGGATGGAGCAGAGGGGGAAAGGAGTTTAGGTAGAGAATGAAGGATTTATCATAGCATGAAGTCCATATACATGAGTAAATTCAACACGGTAGAGTTGCTCAACATGTGATTTGTTAAATTTACTAATTGTATCTCGATACTAACTCTTACTATAGATACTTTCTAAAAGATATAAGCGTATTTTCTTGAGAGCTCGATCCCGGCGAATATCAGGTACTCTTCTTGTATGCCATCATCTCGCTCGAGAAGGGCTTCATCGTCCAATAAACCAGCTTACTGTAAGCAAATACAGCGAGCGCATGGAATGGGTTGAAACGCAGAGAAAGAGTTGCTAGCCTTTTCTCCCTACCCTCCTTTTCTTGATAGGCCTTCGTCGAAATACCCGACATGAATCTCGAGACTGTTCGTAGTTGTACTGTGCAAGATAGGTAGATAGAGTGAAATGCAAATCTTTGTTTCTTAGCACTATTATCCTCGCCATAGCCACGTACCTGCCAGAGTAATGGAAGTATTTGCTGTCTAAACCAAGAGTCTCAGGTGGAATCCCAAGCAACACAGAGGAAGGAAAAGGAAGGAAAGAGAAGAAGATAAGCAGTAATCTACATCGGGGTCACTCAAGCTGTACAGTCGAGGAGTCAAGTCTACTCGGTCAAAAGATCGACTTACCATTAGGCAGTCAGGTCAGATCCCACTTGAAAGCCCCTGAAGCTTGATAGCCCCCAACCTGGAGACTTGGAAGCGGTAAGCAAGTTCAAGTAGCGCAAAGAACATCCAAACAGATTCCTAATTTTAGGAAATTTGAAAATTCGGCGGGACCAGAGAACTCAATACTCAATTCGATTTGAAATCGCCTTTGACTTCGAGAATACGCACCGAATAACTCTCACGATTCCGGATTTAGAACCACGTCTTGAAGGATTCAACAACCACCCGCGGGAGGTACCGATATCGTCAGATAAGGCGCGGAGAAAACCCCCCTCGTCCTGCCTTGCCGCAGCGGCACATGGCTATTCCCGGCGCCACGCCGCATCGTTTGGTTGCCCATCAGTTTCCTCTCTCCCGGGAAACAGATCTCATCCCAAGGCTGAAGAGAAAGTCTCACTTGAGCCCCCCACGCACGAGGTGTAGTTGGAGATATTTGCTTTGTGTGGTACTTGCCGGTACCAAAAGAACAGGTCATGAGAGACAAACCGTTGCAGATGTATGGCCCTACCAGGAACAAGAAACAAAACATGGCGCAGAACATGTGATGGCAAGCCATGACGTGGTTGTCTTTAGATGCCTCGATCCCTCCTTCTCCGTCCGGTGGAGCGAGGGTATTGGGAAAAAGGAGGATGATTTTGTGGTTTGTGGTTATCGTTTTGCCAGCGAGGGTTGGAAGGAGTGAGACGACGTGGGGGTGATGGCAACCTGCCTCACCTGCCTCACCTGCCTCACCCGCCTCACCTGCCTCACCCGCCTCACCTGCCTCACCTGCCTCACCCGCCTCACCTGCCTCACCCGCCTCACCTGTCCTGAAAGGGAGAGATAATTGATGGGTGAGTGTGAGCCTGGAGTTGGTGAGTTGACAAATTACGGAGAGTGAGGAGAGCCAAAAGCGCCGTGTCTTGTCGGCCCTTGTCAAATGTTGGCTCCGCAGGAACCCGAGGTAGTGGGGAAGGGAAGCCTGAGGACACCTTCTGGAACGTTGAAACGTGGACGAGTGAGAGCTGTCACAGCGCCCCCTGTTTTTCATCTCGTGAGGGCGGGGAGAGGGGTGTGAAGGGCCATACGCAGAGAGCAGAGTGGGAGATATTCCCCTCGCTAGGGAAGGTTGTGTCTTCCCTCTTCGCTTTGTTTTCCTCGCAGACAGAAGCTCCAGCTCCAGCGCCATGCTTCATGCATGCTGGGCATCGTGATCAATCGATGCTGTCGACGCTGGCCACACGTCTCCATTCAAAAGCCACGCATTTTGATATCCACCACATGTCGCCCATCGCCCATAACGATGTGATCTGGTGTACGGCAGTAATCGCACCGAGCGTTTCCCTCGCCATGGGAACGGTGGGAGCAAGTTGAACCAATCGATGAAGCTCTCCAGTGTTGTCACTCGGCTGATGCATGCGAGTTCAGGGTCTACGATTCTTTGGCTAACTTACTTGGCTGCTTCTTGATGGGTGGTGTGAGATGGTCTTGTCCGTCTCCTCTTGTTCGTGGATGTATCTCGTGGATGTATGGCCGTTCCGCGTTGCCGCGTTGCCGCGTTGCTGTTTAATATCGGAGCGCAGGATATATATCCAGGCTTTGGGAGATAATGGCTGAATCTGGCAGTTTTTCAACGTCAAGTGATGGGATGCCTTGCGGTTTATGTATGTATGATGGCCTCTTCAAAATCCCATTCGTCTGGTCCGCCAGCCCTTAGGGCCAAGGAGCCGTTCGTTTTAGTTGATCGACAGGTGGGATTCCACTTTGAAGGGCCCTAAGACGTCGATGGCATCTAGGCCCTCTCCCGCCGCCGCGGGAGTCGATGTGGGCGTAAATGAATGATGGCATCGATTTCGTATTTTCCATTTCGTATTTTCCATTTCGTCATTTCCATTTGGTCATTTCCATTTCGTCACCGTCTTTGCGGTTCGTGGAGGCTTTTTAGGGTTGGAGGTCAGCTTAGGGCTACAGGCGTGCATATTTTCTTTTGAATTCGTAGCTTCAACTGCGCAGCCTTGTACGTGATGGTAACAGGTAATTAAGTACTCGATTACTCGAATACTCGACTACTCGACTACTCGACTACTCGCGAGGATCATTGCCTCCTCTTCCCGAGGCACAGTCAGTCTGACAGTCACCAACAACGGAGTTTGACTTTCGCGTCGGATGCCCCCATAGTGACTATCCCTATTCCGATCTTTTTCGCCAGGCACAGACTGAGAGTGGTGAGAAAAAAGTATCCGGATGGAGCGGTACCCCTTCCGGTGTCAGGATAACGTAGGGAGGATGAGTAA
This sequence comes from Hymenoscyphus fructigenus, assembly GCA_001414455.1. Taxonomy (NCBI): domain Eukaryota; kingdom Fungi; phylum Ascomycota; class Leotiomycetes; order Helotiales; family Helotiaceae; genus Hymenoscyphus; species Hymenoscyphus fructigenus. The sequence continues at coordinate 19,057 of LKUV01000095.1, forward strand.
AAAGGGATGCTGTCACCGTGAACTCTTGTGAATGTGAGAGGCTCAAGACTCAATGTAATTGTTCCACGACGGCGGAATGGCCACACAAATGGACACACAATGGACACACAATGGACACACAATGGACACACAAATGATTGAGAGATGCAGGAAGCCTCTTTGCTCTGGATGAAGGGCCTCTTCCCAGATGTCTGTGTGATTTTAGTACAACGGTACTTGGGGCAGTACTTCCAGCTCTTGGTGTTGCCCAAGAAGGGAAGTTCAGCAGGGTTGAGACTCGAATAGGGGACAATGGGTTGGACAAGCACTATTAGTATTCAACTTGTGCTTGTCAGCTTCTATTCTGGTTTTTGTTTTGTCAGGGAGAGAAGGCTGTGGAAGAACAGACGCGGCGTAAACCGGCGATAGGAGTATCTAGGGTGCAGGATGTTTTCAGGGATTCCTGGTGTCTTTGATTCTCCTTCCGGACATCCATTTTGCCTGGTCGACAGCTTCACTGGTGTGCCAGACTCCAAACAGGGATCCATCCAGGCACAGACAGGCCACCGCCAGCCAAGGGCCTTCATCTTCAACAAAAGCCCATCGCATCCGCCATTTGTGTGCATTTTTTGCCCTATGCACCCCATAATTTTGACAGGCTCTTCCAGTTACCACAGCGCCACAGCACCACAGCACCACAGCACCACACACACCGTAATTCGGCACCCAGCATCCCCATCAGAAAAAGCCAGCGCACCTCTTCAGACAGTGCAGTGAAAGTGGTAACCAGCGCGACTGACCACCAACTCTCTCTCTCCCCTCAACACAACACCACTCGCTCACACTATCCTTTTGAATGGCCACCACCATCTCCCCCCATTCCACCTCACAGCGCGTATCCCTATCACAATCACCAACGCGACCACTACTGCAAAAGCCAAATTGCTCTCTGCCTTGTATTGCGTCCGTTGCACGATTCGGCGTACAGAGCTAAAAAGCTAGACGTCACTTTCTCCTGTACCCAAAAATTGGGTGCAATCCTGCCAAGACTCTTGTTTTGCGCCCATCCGCTGGTCTGGCCACCGTGCTGCGGCAGTGACGCCCTGTGGGTTGCTCTCCCAAGCTAAATCCGATTGTACCTAGGTACCATTAGAGTTCCGCCTTCTCACAATAAACACCCACGCCCAACCTAACCCCCATCGCAACCTAAAGAGAGGTCACCATGCCCTCTGAAGACAAAAGCTCCCCGTCGACGTCGGCTACCGTCCAGACGCACGACTCGACCGACTCTCCTTCAATATCATCTGCCACTTCCAGTGCCAATCCCTCTAGGTCAACTACTCCCAAGCCTCGCGAGCCTTCAATATCTACCTCCTCAGCCCAAACGACCAAGAAGATACACCCAAAACGAGCACCATCAACGACCAACTCACCAATTCCCTCGAGAGAGTCATCTCCTGTTAGACAAGCTGCAAGGCCAAGCGTGGCTACCCGTCACACAGGTCCGGGGAGATCAAGGAAGAACAGCTCTCACGACGTCAGTCCGTCACGATCCTCAAGCACCACAAACCCACCCTCTGCTGCCGCCACCCAGAGAGCATTGTCTGCTGCCTCCATTCCTGCCCTATACCCAAGTCTGTCAGAGACCATCATACGTGCTCCAATTCCCCAAAAGCCCTCCGTAACATCAGAGCTTAAGGAGACTCCTCGCTGGCCGATATCCCCAAGACTACGCTCCCCACCTCCTCTCAACAAGCCGACCACCATTGCTCCGCGGAAGAACGATCAAGAAACTCCGGCAATCAATGTTCAACGAGCTGTCCAACCGACGGACCAGTCGGAAGGGAAACCAACAACGAATGACAACGAGGTGGATGATTCTTTGACAGTGCCAGGCATGCGAACGCCAGCAAGGGGGGCTAGCGGAGCCAGTGGGGCCAGCTCAACACTGGAGACGGTGCAGGAGATCATGCAAGCCAAATCCGAAGACGAAACATCAGAGAAACCAGGAAAGCAGGCAGAGAAAGATGGGACCAACAAGCCGAGCAAGCAAAAGGCAAATACCACAGCCAGTGAGAGTGGTAGTGAGAGTGGTGGAAAGGGCGAGATCAAGATGAGAACAACTTCAGCAACTCCAGTAACAGGTTTACGGCCCAGTGCTCCTGCTGTCAAGCCGTTTGGGACGACTGGTGGTGCCAATAAAGCAAAAGCATCCGGTGAAGGATCCACAAGAAACATGACGGTGGAGACAGAGGTGGTGAGTTCTGTAGTACCACAAGTGGCGGTCGGAGGACCAGCAAATGGAAGTATTCGACAAAAACCAAGCTCCGAGACCATACGACCGAAAAAGGAAAAGAAGAAGACGACCCGAAAGGCTCCATCAGTAACTTCAGGAACGGGTGAGCACGCAAATTCATCCAGACCCAGACTTCATCATCATCCTTCTACAAGAGATTTTTCTTATCCTGCGGCGGCGGCTGCTGCTCGGTCACCTGAGTGGGCGTACGGTCAAGGCCCGTATTCGCCTTCCAGCAGTAGTGGCGCAACAAGTCCTGAGCGGCAGTCGATACCGTCTAATCGTAGACCAAGTTTGAGTATTCACAGTGTAAGCTCTATGCTAACTAGAAGTCGCCCAGCCTCTTCAAAAGCAGATATCTTCGAAGCCAAAGTCGCTAGCGCGGTCGACGAGGCAAACTCTTCCGATTCGGAAGAAACCTTTGTCTACGAATCTAATCCACCAGAGCCCACCGAACAGAAACGTCGATATCACTCGCGAACGCCAAGTGCGACGTCGATGGTCAGTCAGGTTGATCAACAACGAATTGGCCCAAGAGTCACGGCTGAAGGGAGCCACAGCGTGGCAATGAAGAAAAGTATGAAATTCGCAAATTCCTTTACTAGTAATGGTCCAGATTCCACTACCGGAGAAGATGATGGAAAGGGGACAGTGAGAAGTAATATGGGGACTGGACGAGGAACGACGCATCACCATCATCACATAGGCCGATGGGGTCGAAATGGGGGAAATGGCCATGCCTCTCTCTTTGATAACGAATCTCCTTTTCCAAATGCAGCAAAATCAAAATTTTCAGGAAGTGTTCCTAGACACTCATCACAACCGACGAGTCCAAGACTATCGAACGCTTCGAGACTGGGGGGACTTGGGAAGAAATCATCGCCAATATCAGCAGGTTATGATTTGGACGATGGTGCTGATGATGAACGTACTCCCTTGATCTCGACCGTACGGTCTGGAAGGTCTATGAGAGGCCGGCGTCCAAATACTTCATCAATTCGGCAACTGGAACACCAGGCGTCGAGACACGATCGTTCATTATTTGCTCAGTTTGCCGGGTGGCTGGTTCTATGCCTCATGATTATTCTAGTTCTCTCAGGTGCCGTTGGATTTATGCTTGCAACTACTCAACCTCTGACCAACGTCAAAGTGTTAGCGATCAAGAACGTCCTTGCCAGCGAACAAGACATCATCTTCGACATGAAGGTTCAAGCAAGAAATCCGAACATCGTGGCTGTCACGGTTGACCTCGCCGATATCGTCATATTTGCAAAATCCAAATACGCCGGGACAGATTCTGAATGGTGGAGCCAACCGGATCGTGATATCATGAGGAGTATGCGACGAGGGATTCGAAAGATCATGATGAAACGTGATGATGATCCACGTGATCCTCCATTGGGCGACGATCCAAATACCAACCCCAACCTGGAAATTGGACACGTTTACGAACTGGACAGCCCTTTGAGTTTCGAAGGATCCCCATTTCAACATACACTCTCCAATTCCCTTGGCCAGATCCGTGTCCACCATCCAGGCAATCATACTCTCCCAGCAGGAAGCGAACGTTGGGGAAGGGTCTTACAACACGAATTCGACCTAATTGTTCGAGGCACGCTCAAATATTCCCTTCCGTTGAGTCAGAGAACTAGAAGTATTTCTGTTGAGGGGCGTGTCACAGTCAAACCCAACGCAGCAGATACCGATCCCGACAGTGTGCATATTATTCCGGGTCGATCTGTCGGCGACACCAAACGTGGTTAAGCAACACCACACATTTAACGTTTCTCCTTTGTCTATGATCTTTGATTATTAAAGTTCCTGCTGTACATTGAGCGAAGCGTTCCTGGGCTGCGGGGCGGAAGGGGATACTAAAGATTTTTTTAATTTTTCACACTGCATCATTGCATGGGGTTTGGGGCGAAAAAGAAAGATTCTGGAATGGCGCAAGATTCTGTGTTTTTGCGTTTGGTGTTTTTTTACAAAAAGGGAGATACATAGGCAATTCTTTTCCTTTTTTTTTAGGATGGATTGAGTGGTTACTCTTTTTTTTTTTTTTTTGCTTGGACAAGAAAATGGAATGGAATGGACATGAGTACTGGGGAAGGCAAAAAAACCTTACCTGCTCTCTCGAGACATGAACTTTTTCTTTTGCAACTTCTTTCTTGCCTTTTTTGTTTTTGTTTTCTTCTGGGCTCTCCCTTTCGATGGGGAGTCCAGAGAGATTATGTGTACGTGTGTGTTCTGGTGTGATTTTCTTTCCTTTTCTGGGTTTTCAAACAAATTTGGATTTTGGGGTTCATGGCGCGAAGAGAAAAACAAATTTACACATATAGATGGGTTTGATGCAATTCGGGATGGGAAATAGTCTGCAAAGATGTTTTCCTGCGTATGGAAGGGAGATATGTGGACTAGAGCAAACGCATGCGGTCTGGTCTGATGGGAGGGATGGTTGAAGATACCCCTTGCTTTTTTTTGCTTTTGCTTTTTACGGCTGTTGAGTGTTTTTTGATGATGTTTGCATAGAATGGGTGATTATTGTGGGGATAGATGGGGAGAGATGGGGAGATAGCGGAGAGAGTGTGGAGAGGGATGTGGAGGATGTGGAGGGAGGCGGTGTGTGTGAAGACGGGGGGAGGAGAAGAGAGGAGGGGAGATGAGAGGAGGGGAGGAAATATAATCTGTATAAATCAAACCTCACAAAAATCAGAAAATCAGAGAACAGAATGAAAAAAGAAATCAAATTGAATCAAGTGGGTTGGTGTATTTTGCGGAGTGACATTTTTGGATCACCTTTTCCCAGGTTTGTCTTGTGACTTGTATCTATAGCTTTGCGTGAGGAAGAACAGTTACTGCGTTGTTTTTTGTTGAAAGAGGTGGATTGAGGGAGATTACGGATGAGGTTCTGAGAGCGGTGTGAGGTTTTAGTTGACATGGGAGAGCGGTGGAGGGCAAGTGTCAAGTGATGTTCACTCAGCCGACCTTTCACCTTGCATATCTCTCTCGTCTCGATCCTCGATGAGTACTATTCCCACCCTACTCCCCTTTCATGATTTCATTTGGCTCTCTAGCTAACCTTTCTGTTTTCCAGGCCCTCTTTTAACCCTTGGCTTGGAGTCGGGATGTGAAATTTAGAAAAAGAGGAAAGGGAAGGGAAGTAATTTAGAGCTGTTGTTGTTGTTGTGGTAGGGATGAATAGTTGATAACTACCTTATGATGTAGTGTAATACTTGGCTTTATAAAAACAGGCCTATACCTTGAGATGCAAGGTCGAGGTCGTTTCTTTTAATCTTACCTTCCAGGTTGACGGTACCCACCCTGCCCTGGGGTCGTTCCTTCGCTTGCTTGACCCGACCTCTTCAGCGCGACAGACCTCAGGACATGGCGGGAGCGAGAACATCAAACCCCCCCCCCTCTCAGCTTCTCTTTCTTGAAAATGTATTGCAGAGGGGGAATTATTCGCCCTAGATTCTCTCAAGGATGGCTGGTAATTATAGAACAATCAAGACTGGGGGTGGAACCTGGTGTACATAAGGTAGGTAGTAAGTTTGGTAGTGTCATACCACTAGGTATATATCACCCCCCTGTAGTTTTATACTCGCATGATATGTCCTCGTCGTCTAATTGCATGTTCGAGTAGTAGGAGGTTGAGGTACAGAGTTTTTGCAGAGCGTTTTCGAATGAAAGGGCGTGGTACTAGAAAGGCATACGACTTCGTTGGGGATGGCAATCATGGCGATGGGAAGGGTTGAGGGAGGAAGGGTTTATGTCCCGTTGGTTTGCTGTTGTGAGAAAGCTTGATTTAGTTTGCTTCTCTTCCTTGATGGTCTTCTGCGTTTTTGGGTTTGAGGGCAGTGATTCATCGTGATGGCGCGAAAATTCTAGAACACCGGGCTGGGGATCGCAAAGGAAATCACGATTCTTTTGCGCGTTTCCCGTTGATTTCCAACTCGACACCTCAATTACCCGAGAAGAGACTCGCGGCCACCCAATTTCAAAATTAAGGAAGGAGCGACTTGGAGAGCAAGAAGGGAAGGCAGAATTCTCCAACTCGCATCTGGTCTTTTCGGTCTGCCTCATCTGTCGACTCTGAAATCGAGATTGTGGCAGGGCTTGAGTCGCTTTGGTACTGAGTCAACTGGGAGTAGGGCTTCCAATTGAACTATATGAAACACCCTTTCGAATTCATCATTCATTCCATTTACTTATTCAATAATGCAATTCATATAGTATAATTAGTATATCTTCGTAAAATAATTCATGAAATTCATTAAAAATATCCCGGAGCGGAATAATAAAAACCCGAGTAACGAAATTATTGAAAATGGGGCCTTAAGCATCAACCTCCCCAGCCACCTCCCTAACCCCTAAAATAAGTCTCCTCTTCCTTCCTCTCTCCTTTTTTCCCTCGTCTTTGACTCTCTCTTAACTTTAAGAAGACTAAGCTTGCTAGGAAACACAAGAGAAACCGTCACGTGTTACCCCTACTTGAAATATATGAAACTTCATGAAATTCATATAATTCCTAGGTTCATTTCCTATCATTCGCGAATTTAGTTGGGCCCTTAATGTCAATTAAAATAGCACTATATTCGTGAATAACCAGGTTTTCAAGTTCAATTGGTAGCTCTAACTGGGAGACTTTGCGACAGCTGTTCAGCCAGCAGAGCCACCTTCGCAACCTCAAATTCGACAGTCTCTTACTAGGTTTACTATTACCTACTCTTCTAGCATAAGCTGTTATAATAGTAGTATTTAGGCATAGCTTAGAGTATTTACAAAATTAAGTTTACAAGTTCTATTAAGAGAGGGGGAAATTCAGACCAAGTTGACCAACCCACTCAAAGACAACTTTTTTGGGCCATAGTGATGAAGAGAGAGAGGAAGTGCAGCTTAAAGACAATTCTCAATCCGATGGGGGGGGGTTGATAGTCCGAGCTAACCCGCTTTGGGATATAGGTCCACTTTCCAGAGTGCTTCTTCCCTCTCCGACAATCGTCCCTAAGGAAGTAACGACCCAGAAGTGCCTTGCTTTTCATTTTCGCCCAGACAGGATAGGTCGCATATTTGTTTCCGGGGTAGTGGGAGTCAGGTTGTGCCTCCCCCCTCGACTCAACAGACCACAGACCGGGTAGCTCGAGGCGAGAGTCTGAGGTCGTTCCTTCCCTCTGCACGTCGACTTGAACGCTTGACTCACTTGGACCACGACGAAAAGAGAAGTAGCACAGTAGGTAACCAATAAGTTATCGATTTGCAGGGAACCTCAACATTCGGAAGAATTTAATAAATCAACATGACCAATGATGAGACACTAGAGCGGACGAGATTATGTCAAGAGATAATTTTTTGGGGGTACGATGCTGCTCTTATGCTTGCGGAGAATTTTGCTATAGGTGTCGATTGAGGAGACTTGAATAGAAATCAATATGCGCAACAATCGCAATGAATTCCGCTCACGTGTTCACACAAGTTCTTTGTACACTTTATTCATCTCATTTATTTTGATATGTAGAACTTTGCCGGTGAGTACAAGATCTTGGGGATGTGCATCGGGTGTAGACTCGATAGAGAAATACAGTAGGTGGTATTGGTCCATGAGAGGATCAGAATACGTTGACGTAATAGTAAGCCTAGAAATTAGCTTATTTGAAGTAAATCATATGAATATTATCGAGGAGAAACAAGGTGTATCTTTTTCCACTATATTCGCAGTAGTTGAAACAGATGAGAGCGGATAATTTTAAACATGAGGAGTACAGTAAATGGGCAAGTAAGAACGTAATTTTAGGTAAAAAGACGATTTTGCTGGACGAATTCTAAGGGGTTGTAGAACCCAAGCTTTTGCTTTTAGGTTCATCTCTCTTGTTCGCAGCCGCCATTGTCCAAAGGCCGACATCCTCTTAAACACAAATGTCGCTTTATTAGGCACACAAAGTAGTTAGTAATAATTCTAGGTATCGCGCATTGAGTTTTCAGACAGTTAACCGAGTAAGAGAGCAGCTCGTCTGAAAGCTAAATACAATTTTTGAGAGGTGACCGCGTCAGGCTCAGGATATATTTCCAAAGTAAATAACTGAGGCAAAGGGAAGACCACTGGAAAATGCGAGTACTCAAAATATTTACCAAGTAGTAAATAATTTAAGATTTTTATCGACGACCTAATTCAAAAAGTAGTACAGGAGCTGTCTCAAAGTACTGTAGCTGCTCAATAACACGTTCATTCTTTCCTACATATGTTCTAATACAAAAGCACCAACCTTTACTTGATTCTTCTGAATCCGACAGCCTTTCAAAATGAAAAAAGCGAATTGGTCAATTCCAACGCAAAAAAAAATTGAAAATTTGCACCAGAAGCAGATTCCCGGTGGCGTTCTCTAAGTATGTTCACTGACAGGCTGTGACTCGACATCGAACGAACGAACAATGTGAATGCGGTATTCGGTTGAGTTGCATGAACGCTTAGCAAATGTCGATTCCTGGCTATCAACCACATAAGATTTTTCCTTTCTTTTGCCAGAAAATTCTTCTCTTGACCTCAGTTGAACGGAATGTCGGTTCTTGTTTGCGAACTTTTTGTAGTCGCCGATGGGGCGACCTTTGAAGATTCGATAGTACACTGGGTTTAGGGTCGGTATTGTGCCGCAAACGATATTGAGAAACAACTCAGAACTATAGCAAATCAGTATTCGTTTCAAATATCTGTATAGAGAGCACTCACGAGGTCCAGGCGTAAAGACCGAAGACTCCAAACGTTATATCCTCTCTTACAGCCTGTGATCTCCATTGGGCAGTCTTGAGGGCAGCACAAAATCCAGACCTGTTCATTGTTTTGTAGTCAGAATTTGTTAAATAGCTAGTGATGAGGTTGGGGCTTACAAAATACCAACCCCGAGCAGAACACAAAATCCTATTTTTCGTTTGGCGCTCATCTGCAGATTCCAAACGATCGATATTGGAAGAAGTGCTAGAGCAAAGTCGAGAAATGAGCTATAAGCTATTAGAGGTTAATGTGTGAATCGAAATTTCAAATGTTAGACCAGTGTTCTTACATGAGCGAAAGATTGACAAATCTAGCATTATCTCGGGTTTCCAGCATTTCGCTCCAGGAACCGTCTCCCACATCGCCCTTGGAGGATTGCATTGCACGAAACTAAGAATTGAGGACAAAACCATTGTGATTGTGAAAAGACCCATGTTGCCGTAGAGAAACCATTTACGCCAGACAGTCTTTGGCCCCATAATTCTCAAAAGAAGAAATGAGACTGAGATCTTTCCAAAAAGAAGTGACATGAATGCAAAAGGCGGCGTGATTCGATGCAATTTTAGAAATCTAGAGAGTTGATGATCATGAGCAGGGAGATAATAAACATGACGGCCCAACCCTTGAGACACAGCAACTGTCGAGAGCGAGAAACTAGCAACATAAAAGGCCTAGTATTGTCAGAGGGTAAGCTTGTTAGGGGGTTTGCTTAACTCACCAAACATAACAACATCGTCCAGTCCTCAAGACCCGTACTTCTCAAACATCGTTTGACGTAGAACCTCAAGGCAACGACAATCATCGAGATGAAAATATGAGTCCAAAATATGGCAAGCAATGCCGGCCCTCTATTCGTATCTCCATCTAGGGGCTTTGGTAGGGGTGAAGCGGCTAGCATAGTAGGTTAAATAGATTTGCTTCACCAGAAGTCATTGGGGAGTGAGTGAAATTTGGAGATGGGGTTGGTGGTTTCATGAGCTTCAATAGTAACGTGGAATTACAAATACGGCAAAACCGCTCTCACGTGGAAGGGAACTTACTCAGGTCATATGGCTGGCACATCGCATATATAGGTGTAAATCTAAGTTTTGTGTTCGCAAGTACTCCACTAAAGGAAGTATCGGGTCCACATATCAAAGGCGCCTCTAGTTTTGTGGGGGAATCAATAATTTGTGAGTCACCAAAAGATTCGGCCTTTACTTCCACAAATATATCCATTAAGCAAGTCTTTTATTTAGTTATGTTGCCTCGAAGACTCCCATCAAACTTCTACCCCATGAATGGAGAAAGATATCAGTATATACTATGAGAAAATATAAAAACTATCCAAAGATACTTACTGTCTGACATACATCAAACTCACAAAAAAAAAAAAGGAATGGAGATTAAATTCAAGTAAAAGGCGTGTTATACTCTTAAAACTTCTTGTAACATTGCGACCAAGTATATCGATAAATTTTTGGAGAACCGCAGGTAGTAACAATTGAGTTGAGGTCAAATCCCGCACATCCGTAAAACTAACCCGAGTTGGGTAGCTTGACCTTCAGCTTTTCTGAAGTCCAGCCTTGTTAGTGTTGGCCTACTTCAGCCTTCCTAATAGCTCGTGCTTAGCCGCCTCGCTTAGCCTTGGTAGACAGTAGCACTTTTTTCTTGGCAATATTTGAAGGTTCATATGCACCAGTGGGTGGCAAAAATCGTGGGACAGTACAGGCTACCAAAATAAGGAGAAGTCTTTAAAAACACTATTTTGCGCTGCAAATATAAGTTGCTTCTAAATAAAAAGTAGATTAATATGAAGCTTTAAGTATATCAATCAATTCTAGTACTTGAAGCCTTCTTTTGTCGTCTTGTGTAGTGTACAAAAGCGGGTTAAAATCGCTACTTTTTTGGTGTAGTACACAGCCACAGGTCAAGCCACACCAAAATCTAGCACTTTACTACCTCATTTTGAACTACAATAGACTTGAAATTTGATACTTTAAAGTGCTAGAAGTGATCTTTATAATACAAATTCTATCTCTGTCGACTTTTTATTTGACCAAGCGTTATGATTAAGTGAGAAAGTGAGGTTTTGTTACTACCTCACCTTCTTTTGGTGGCATGTGCCGTCTCACGATTTTTGCCACACAATGGTGATGCTCATCCAATGCGAAGCCAGTAGGTACGAAACTTGAATTCTACTAGAATTTAGCAAGGCCAAGATCAATAGAGAAGGCAGTGTTGCCCTCGCTTTCGCAGCTCTTATTTTGCAGTTCGAAGATAGACCAAGGGACTATCGGACCAAATTTATTCTGCTTCTTTGGTTCCCTCATGCTGCCTGCTCTCATTTATGCCTGTTATGAGTATACATTGTTGGGTATGGTCTATTCCACCCGCACCTGAGCGGGTTTTTATCGAGGCAGTTTGTTGCGTAGCGTTCCGTTTCAAAGGGTATTTTAGGTAACTCTCGCTGCGCTGCAATTCGGCTGTCGGGTTTTTGATATTTCGGATGGAATCAACTCACAAATTTATGCATTGAAAGTGGATTGTTACTCTCAAACAACATAAGCAGTGGCCCATCATCATTGACTACCTAAAAACCACCACCGACATGCGCGGGTGCTACAAGAACTTTCAGGAAGTTATGCTTGTCTACTAGTAAGCAAATGCGAGGGGTGACAGAGAAAAGGAATGTTGTGAAGGGGCATGTGGTTGCCCACCCCCCGCGATTCGATTTCGACGACAAGAAATCATATATATGATGGAGAGAGGAGGAGGGTATACTCTGGGCGTGGACAGGGGTCAGGTCTGTTGAGGTCGAGGGTAAGCACGAGGAAGGAGCGACGGTGACGAGACGACGTTCTGCTTCGACACGACATCTCGACCCTCGCCTGATACCCTCAACCCATCTCTACCACGACACAGGTCGCTCCTTCCCTCTCAACATCTCGACAAAGTTGACCTCGGGTCGCGTTCCCCTGCGAGGAGAAATGGTACGACGGAAGAACCGACCACGGTTGCCAGGTTGCATTCCAACGACACAACAGAAATGTTGCATCTACCTAGATAGTCAAGTCATAAATCTTACTATGAAAAGAATTATCAAATTTTCGACCAACGAAGCTACTAAATAATGCAGTTCGCCAAGAGTAATTCTATATCCAAACATTAGAGTGATGTTGGATGGAGTTTAGAGCCAAACTATGCCTATCACCCCCTCCATTTTACCAACAAAAGCGCGCATTAATTCCTCAGGTATTTTTCTTTTCTCTTCCTCCTTGCAAGAAATTCCCAGCCCAGGGCTGCAGATGCCTTCCAAGTCCTTGCTAACATCAGATTGCCCACGGCTAGTATATTACAAATTCCGTACATATTACACCAGAGTATCAAATCAAACCCGGATAAATTGGCCTACTACATGTCTTTCGTGATTACCCAGAAGAAGAATGCGTTCAACAGCTGGAGGAAAGCCAAGAGGCACCAGTCAGTCCTTATAATCGTGCGGTCCCTGAAACCCCACCTCGCGTAGCTCGGCGGGGATACTAATCTACTACTTTTTAGTAGGCGACTAACTTATAATTAAAAATACTCAAATACATTAAGTACTATTGAAGTACACTTACTTTATATATAAAAGATAAGTACCTAAAATATATTTTATTTTAATAAAATAGTAATCTAGCTTATAGTAGTTGTGATATGTGTAGGCCTTGTAGGTCATGTGACCTTTCGTCTAATCTAAGGAAGCTTTCATCTGCTATTATAATATAATAGAAAGATTTTAGGATCCTTAAATCAAATAACGTGGTTTATCATCAGGTCGATCATATCATCGAGTCGATCACTTTTCCCTACAATACTACCCAACAACTTTCATACGCGTTTTCTCAACCACCTCCAATGGAAATTCATACTCAAGAAGCACGAATCATGCTGCTCGTCGAGGCTATTCGATCATCTAAAAAACTAAGTCGTCGCTCCGCTACAAAGATCTATAAAGTGCTATACACTACACTCTCTGACAAAATAGCTGGTCGACTACCTCGTAGTGAAGCTAGACCTAACTATTATAATTTAAGTCAACTAGAGGAGGAGGTGATTGTTCAATATATATTTGATATGGATTCAAGAGGGTTTGCGCCCTAGATTGCTAGTGTAGAAGATATAGCAAATTATATTCTCAAATCGCGGGGGGGGGGGGAAGATACATTGGGAAGCTCTGAGCGCATTGATTCGTACAACGACAACCAGCCTTAAAGACATGTTTTAATCAAGTTTACGACTTCCAAAGAGCCTTATGCGAAGATCCTGAGCTTATTAGCGCGTGGTTTTGATTAGTGGAGAATATGAGGGCAAAATACAGCATTCTAGACTGTGGTTTTTGGAATTTCGACGAGACTGGCTTTATGATGGGCATAATCACTCCTTCTATGGTTGTTACACGCGCAGATCGACGTAGTAGAGGCAAGGTAGTTTAGCTAGGCAATCGAGAATGGGCTACTGCAATTGCTTGTATCAACAGCGAAGGTAGGAGTATTCCTCTATTTTTGGTAGTACAGAGGAAATACCGCCTCTTACCTTAGTATACTAAAGGCAGCCTCTCTGATCATTAAGTCATCAAACCTACTAGTAATAGATAGACCAACAATGAGACAGGTCTAGAATAGTTATACTACTTCGATAAACATACTCGTGGTTGTGCAAGAGGGCTATATCGAATGCTAGTGTTAGATAGGCATAAGAGTCACAAATCAACTGCATTTCAAGAGTACTGCAAAGCCAACAACATTATAACTCTTTATCTACCTCTTCATTCGTCTCATTTAACCTAGTCACTTGATTTTAGATGTTTTAGCGTTCTTAAACACATATACAGGCGTCAAATTGAGACCTTTATTAGGTTATATCCTCACTCCTACCCAACAATTTGAGGAGACCGCTGAGCCCATTACTCCTTAATAAAAACTTCACCTTCCGATACCAACGGATCGTGTCGCCACCGAGGCTGAGAAACTAGCCCATCGTCCTTGCTATTTCCTGCAAATTCAAATTTGTAGTAAGAAGCAGGACGACAGTACTGTGCTCGCTTAAAAGTCTCATCATAGGATTGCTTCCAGATGAAAATATCATGATGGTAATGTCGAAGAGTGTATCTCTCGTCATCTCTGGCTTGAAACTTGAGTTTAAGATATCCATCTCCTGCAGTCAAACAGATCTCAATCACCCAATTTCCAACACGCTTCCTGTATATTCCTGTGTACTCCTTCAAGGGACGATGTGTTGTACCAGAGATGTGAGCATGCTCTAATTCATCCTCTACTTTCTGCATCCTCTCAACTCCATTTTTTTGAACTCTCAAACGCGAATTCAACATAATCGTCGTGTGGACTACCAGTAAACAAGATATCAATGATGAGTTGACACGTCCATTCTGTTGCGTCACATAACCCTAGCGAGTTTTGGAGAACAACGATTCCCGTGTTGGAAGTTGTCAATAAACAGAACGTCACTGATGTTCCTGGCATGTTACCACCATGCTAGATGGCAAAATTTCCGGGGTATTTCTCTCCTAAAATGGGCATGGATTTCACAACGCTGGAATTCGCACCGAATTCAAGCTTTCCTGGGAATTGTGTTATGTTCCATCCTAAGGCATAAGTTTGCTCGAAGAGAGAATCGGCCGGTCTGGCTATGTTGGGCGCATAATGGTAGCAATTTGCTTGACGGAATTTTCCTTCTCTTCTTCGAAATCACTTCATCCAAATGAGATCCGTCACTTAGCTTTAACATGGCATCTAGGTAGGCTCGATAGAATTTCAATAGATCAGCCAATGAGCTTCTGATGGATTGGCTCTCAAACATCATCGAGTCCCCGAAGTTTCAGAAAATGGTATTTTGAATGGCGTTTTGTCGCTTAAAATGGTGTAAAATAAAGCAACATTAGGATCATCAGGTTGATAGGTAAAGGTACGACTCATTCCAAGCGGACAAAACACATTTTCTCTAAGAAAATCGCCCCAAGTCTGTTGAGAACATCGTTCGGCGACCAGGCCCGCGATATTGTAGGCGTGGTTGTTGTAACTATATGTGCTTCGCGGCGGGTTCAAACTTTCGAAAGATTTAATACTCTCGCTCCTTGGGAGTAAAATCGTGTTGCTAAATTGTAAATAGAGAGCGTCTCCCCATGCGACTCCAGAGCGATGGCTCAGAAGATTAATCACGTTAATTTTGTCGCTAGCGAGCCATGTATTCTGAAAAATCTCAGGTAGTGTCTCATGAATAGGAGTGTTCCACTCAAGAAGACCTCTATCAACGAGGATACCAAGAGAAGTGGTAGTCATCGCTTTACTGAGTGAAGCAATATAGAAAAAGGTCTCTCCATCGGGCTTGATTTTCCTTTCGATATCTCGGTATCCAAAGTAGCCCCCTCGTAAAGGGACTCCATTTTGGATGACTCCAACCGCGAGAACTGGAACACCCGATGCCTGAAGAATCTCGACGATCCTTGGCTCAATTGTAGAAGCTATATTCTTCATGTTGACCTTCTCTTGTAAGCAATACGCCATTTAGAAGGCCAAAGTGTTCCTACTTACCGAACAACTTGATTTACGGTTTACCTCAGACGGCACTTTCGGTCGGCTGTCAATAATTGCTACTAAGCGTTCAGCGAGACTGGCCAAGCTGTGTATAAGGTTAGCTTAAAGGTAGATGTAGATGATGTAACAACCTAGAACAATCACAAGTAGCAGAAAACGAGAAATTCATTCTCTAGTCACTAATTCACCTTCCACCAAGCTGGATAGCCACCGAGCCAACACTTCAACCTCCAACCAATACAACACACCTCACAGTTGTCAACTCACCCACCACTTACTTACTAACTTACTCACTACATCGTCTCACTCACAGTCACCTAAAGGAAAGTATTACTTGGCTTGTTCATCATCTCCATTTATAAACTAGAAACGCTGGGCCGTCCATCGACAGTCGATTAAAAAACATCAGACCACGCCACAGCCATTCTACTATCTACAAATATGGATCCCACAAACTCCTAACTCCCATTTGCTTCTCCTCTCTAGCTTGTGTCAATGCCCACCTCTCAAAAGATGAAGGACAAAGTAAAAGAAGGCAAAACTCCACACAAGAAACATCTCACGAACCAGCAGAAACCAAAAATGCTTTCAGTCAATGCCACAAGTAAGCCATCATATTTCCATCAATCGGCCCTTCCAAAATAAACATTTAACCCCAACCTCCCTACCATCCAGTCCCCCATCCCAATTCCATCCCACCATCCCAAATAAACAACACAATATGCCCCAACCCCATTTTGGAGGGAAAAAACAAAGCTTCTCTTCAACTGAACATTTCCATGTCAAAATAAAAGAGAAAACAAAAAAGGTGGAGAAAGGAGCACAAAAAAGAATTAATCTTTCCTCCCCTTCCCAAGAAAATCCAGACATGATTAATTAACTCGGTGGTGTTTCCACACTCATACAAACTGAGTCTATCATCATCGTTCCAAATCATCGGCTTCGTGAATGCGTAAGAAAGCTGTTTTTAGCGGCGCCATGTCGAAGATTATGTAGTAGTAAAAAGAGAAAGCAAACAGCGCAAAAGCTCATAAGACTGAATATAGTGTCTTTTTTCGTGTTCATCGTTCGTAGGTGGAGGGTCTTTCCGCCCCGCACTCGGTCGAACTCTGCCAAACGCCGTAACACCGATCGAAAAATTCAAAGCGGCGATCATCCAAGACTCGTCAATCCATATCCAGGAGTGAACGAGTTACGGCGACCGATCATATGTTGAGTATCCTGAGAAAGACACTCCTAAACGTCCATCATCTCCGCATCATCCGCCAACACCTCATCGGCTGGTCCCCAGTTGCCCTCAAAGACAGTTGCTCCTGCACGACGACGTGATTGAACCCATTGAACACCTTGGAGTTGCAGGACTTGTTGAATGGTGGGTCGCTCGTGTGGGTTTGGAGTGAGCATCCATCGAACAATGTTGTCCAAAGATTGAGGGTGGGAAAAATCAGTCATGAAGTCAGGGCCTTGGTGAAGCTCGCCTCTTCGTCCAGATCCAAAAAGATTTCCGGGGTCGTGGGTAAGCGATTTGCTCGATGTGACGAAATTTCGCTTGCGACAAACCATGCTTGGGGAACCGAAGTCTGTCTCGATTTCATCGTCACTAACATACGAGTCCATGGTGATGTCGCTTTCACCGAGAGGTGCTCCGGTGGCATCGCGTACAAGTCCGCTGGCGTTACTCCAGGTAAGACTTGGTACATCGCTAATATCGCCAGATCTGAGGTTTTGCCAATGTGGACCATTATCTGGTAACTTAACATTTGCGGCGATCTCAACCAACATCATACCTAAAGCAAACACATCTGCTGGTTTGTCGTACTGCCCAGAAAGAATTTCGGGTCCAATATACAATCGATCACCCTCTCCTTCAATTCCAGGTTGAGCGGGCCAAGAGGTAGCCATTCCAAAATCCGCAATCTTGAGAACACCTTCGAAAGTGATCAAGATATTGGCAGGCTTAATGTCCAAGTGAATGAATCCTGACTCATGAATGTGACAAAGACCCTGGGATCATGTTAGTAAACAATTTGAATGGCAGTGGCGGGCGGCAGGCTACTTACCAATCCGACTTCAAGGACAAGTTTCCAGATGCGGAAATCGTCCAATCTACCTCTATCACCAACAGAGTTGATAAACCTATCTAGACTTCCCTCTTCACAGTACTCGGTCTGAATGAACAGGTGATTCTTGTCCTCCCAGCTGTCAATGAGATGCACGACGTGATCAGACTGTCCAAGTGCCTTGAGCACCTTGACCTCCTGCAGTTTCCTTTGACGGTCTCTGTTGCCTTGGTAAGGCTGTCGTGACTTCTTGACAGCGAAGACTCGTTCCGGCGATGGTGTTGCTGGCAAGCGACCCTGAGATGGCGATCGAGAACCAAAGAAGAATGGCTGTGCATTATTAAGGGCTGGAGTAGTTTGGGTGACTCGATATACTTTTGAGAATTCTCCAATACCAGCCAACTCAACTTTTTCAAATCTAGATGCTAGCGATTGGTCGACATCCGCGGAGGGGAAGTGGCTGACTGGAGTCCTGCTGAGTCTTCGGTCACAGATGAGTGGGAAGTACTCCCGTCCGGTTGTTGGTGTTTCGGGTGGGAGCATGCTGTTACCTGGAGCCGATCTGGAGGTGTGATCCCGGGGATTTGAGATTGAGAGACCACTTGGATCTGGTGGCACAAAGCTCTCTGATGGTGTGCGAGGTGATAATCGTTCGATGAAATCTATACGCTCCAACGGACTGGCTGGAGCCACGTGACTAATTTTAGCAAAGCCAGGCTTTCGAGAGGGGGTGAGACAAGAAATAGTAAGGGATTTTGTGATCAATGGCGTCGGACTACGTGGAGTCGAGCTTTTCCTAAGACGAGAGTGACTGAATGATGGCGTGGACATGAATGTGGCCGAGTCAGAACGTGGAAGCGCTGGCGTCGGGGATTCGTTCATGTCCATCGACGTATCACTGTCTTCTCCATCCAGTTGACTTGGACTTGCTGAGAGATTTAACTTACTGCTCGTTCTTGCGAGTTTCTTAGAAAGTCCATATCCAAGGCCAGATGTAGAAGCCGAAAACCGGTTGTTGCTGGGACTGCCATTGCTCTGGTAGAGTGACGAACCAGATACAGTGGCTTGTTTTGTTGGTGTTGGGGGAAGCTCAAAGTCAGAACATTGGCTATCCAGTTTCGCATCAGGTGATCCATCATGGTCATCTCCATCGATGCTGAGAAAGCTTCCTCGTCGAGTCAGTCCATTTTGGCTGTAGGTATCACCAAAGACACCACCTCCCTTTCCAAAAGTAATCGAGGATCCAGATCCATGAGGATTGAATGGGGTAGACGGGTTACCAAATGAGTGTCGGATATGTCTTGCCTTGGCAATGGCACTACTTGGAACGTTTGAAGGATAGGTATTGAAGATGTTGGCCTGCTTCTTGCAAGGTGTGTCTGGGACATTTCCTTTGCCGATACGAGAAATGGGTTCCTCTTCTGGGTGACGATTGACTTTCGAGATGAGGCCTGTCGACATGAACGCAGATGGTAAAGGCTTTACTGACTTGTAGTTCATTGGTGTTGAGAATGAGCCCGATCTGTTTTGTCCTGAAGAGGCCTCTAGGGCAAAAGGTCTCAGGGAGCCCGCTGGCAACGATTTTGAGAAGTCGAGCTTTGGTCGAGAATGTTCACCAAAGTTTACAGGAACATGGGTAGGAGAATCGTCCGGCATGCTGGAACTAGAGGATGAGGTTGTCATGGTTCGGGATAGTGGGTGAGGTTGGTGTGCGGGAGGATTCATCATATGCATTGACGCGTTGGGAAGAGGGCTCTGTGATGAGAAAGGGCTGTCTCTTGCCAAGGGAGCAACGAATTGATCCAGGGATAGTCGAGGTCGATTCTTGACTGGTGTTGAGACAGTAACGTCATAGCTAGCGTTTCCTGAGTTTGCAGCATTCGCAGCAGCATTTGCAAGTTGTTGTGCTGCAAGAACCTGTGCTGCGTGTCGCCTACCCCAGGATGTCTTCTCACCATGCCGTTGCTGCAATGTAGATTTGCGCAGAGACGAGGACCGTCGAGGCATAGAGGTGAATGGAGACGAGGGTTCCGATGTGATGGATGCCGTGGAAAGTTCATATTCCGGGGTTGAATCATCATGGATATCGAATTGGGGCGTGACCGCTGGTCCATGATCAAAAACATTGAAATCGTGACCAAAATTGGCTGAACCGTGCAGACTTCTCCTCTTTGCAACAGGGCTGCCCAAACTTGCCTGATCCAAATTCATGATCGCATCACTTCTCTTGAGCGGGCTGGAAGTAGAGGCACCCAGACCGTCATTACTTCCGTCGCCGCCCAACCTCGAAAGGGCATGGTTGATCGGCGCATTCGAGTCCAGATTCAAGGACATCCTATTGCTCCTATCGAAACTCTTGCGCTCAGCCGGACTCTTGCTGTTACTATTCTCCTGGCCCCCCACTGACCAAGTGGATAAAACTGGAGGTGCGGTGTTTCCACTGTCTGCTGCCTGGTTTAAAGCGCGCTTCATAGGACTCTTGGGTGAGGTTCGCCGGGATGCTGGTCGTGGAGGCGCGGTCTTTGCACGTCCTGATGAGCGGAGCGCAAGCTTTGCGCTTGGTGGAAAAGGAACCGCCAACGGTGATGGTGTATGTGGCGGATTACTAAATCCCGTGAAGATGGTCGGGTTGGAGATGGTGCGTTTTGGTGGGGATAGTGGAGATGGCGAAAGTGGTGATTTTGGAGATGAGCTTGGTGATTTCTTGACCAAGTTGAATTTTGAGGGAGATCGTGACAGCGAGCGTCGTAAAGATCTCACAGCACCAGGTAAGTCGACATGGTGTGCATGTGTAGGAGATGGCAGCGTCAGAGTACCGCCGCCTCCGTTAGAGTACGACATGATATAGGTATCGGTTTCCTGGAATGTAGCGTCTCTCGTTTATGATACAGTATCTGAGACGGAAACTAAGACAGGAGGGTGGCGGAGAATCGTTCTCTTTCGAGGTGACGTCGCACTTGGTTTATTGTCCAGTCGGCATAGATATAGAATCGCGGATGGTGTTTGCTTCTGGTTCTCTTGTCCGAACTTCCTCGTGGTGGCGCGGGTCACTGCGAGTTATACACGTCTGGTAACGAGTTGGGAAGCGAGAGAACGAGGGCGAAGGGGAGTGCGACTGTTGGTGGTGTGGTCCCAGTGAAGCGGTATCGACGACGACGGAAGAGGAATGTTGTCGTGGGCGAGGGGAATGCTTCGTCGTATTGAGGGGTAGGATGCTGGACTCGATTAAGAGCAGGAGGAATGAGGATGTCACGCTGTCGAGGTAATCATGACAATTGGGTATTGTACTCTTTGTGGTGTTGGTATCAAACAAGTAGTCGGTCGAGCTATCTCTCCTCCACCACCACTACCGCGGCACCAGTCGAACAACAATGAAAGCGCAAGCGCAACCAGCAACGTGAAATCGGTCGAGTATTGGAGATGTCGAAGTCGTCAATGTTGTTGTCGTCGTCGGTCGGCAAGGTCTGGCGTCGAGCGCAGGAGGGCGATGAGGATGAGGCGCTGATGTCTAGGAGGAGGTGTAGAAATTTTGCGGGTGTTGGGGAAGCAGGTAGATTTGGGTGAGGGTTGATGAGTCCAAGCTTGGGCAGGTTTGGTGCGGAAAGAGCTGGCTGGGGAGATGACTGGCGTGTGTTTACTTTACACGCTAAAAGTCTCGACGCGACGAGAAAGAGCCCCCACTATATGGCCCGTGCCTTCCCCTTTTGTTTAGGTGTGGTGCGCTTGCCAGTGCTTGTGCTTTTGCTTCCCTGCTGGAGCCTTCGGGTGTGTGTGCGTTCAGATGGTTTGACAGTGGCTCCAGGTTTGATGGACGAGATGGTAATAGTTCGTGGGCAGGTCTGTTCTCTACGCTACGTAGTACCACTTAGAGTAGTAGGGGAATGTTGGATATCAAAGAAAGGCACGTTAGAGGAGATTTAATTTTTAGTCTGTCATCCACGGAAGGAGATTTTTCAATGATGAGGTTAGAGTAGATCAGAACGAGGTTAGTATTGCCGGGACTTGTTTTGTCGGTTCCGGGCCACGCTACCGACATGCAAACAAACTGCAGGAGCCCTCGACTTTGTTTATCGGGGTCACCAACCAGCGCGTCCTGTGGATGTGTGCCTGAAACTGCCTTAGGCGCTGATCTCCCCTCCAAATGCTGGCCCGCTGGCCTGCTGGCCTCTTTTTCAACGGTGCGGAATCTCGGATGGGACCGCCACCAGGGACTCACAGGGGACCAGATCTACGCTTTCGTTCGCTGGGGATGCTCGGAGAGGAGTCAAAGAGAGGCAAAGAGTGGATTTGGGCTTGACTCTGCAGACAACTCCCCCCGACTGCACATGAGACGAGGAGCTGCCACGTTTCTCTGACCGCCAGCAACCCCCTCTCTAACCCTCGTCGACAGGAATATCTTGACCCCATTCTGCTCCCATTTCTGTCCCATTTTCCTGTCACAATGGAACACAGGATCACCAGCTATTCCCCCACTCTCCTGCCGTGCGCATCGCACAATATTCGAGCAGATCCCCCTTCGCAGGCGAAAGCTAAAAAAGGGAAGTTGGTGGTTGTTTACTTTACTACGGCAGCCTGTTACGCGTGCAAGCGCAGAACAATATCAATAAAAACAATCAACATCCACAATGCACGATCACAATCACAATATTTCGTATTTCTTGGGTCCCCAGCCCCAGAGCACCGGGCACTCGAGATGAACAACCGGCGGTTTAATGATCCACCTGAATATATTTGGGATTGCATTAATTACAGGAAAAGGGTCGTCCGGGTGCCGATGACGCGAAAGCACCATGTCAATCGGTCTTCTAGTCTTCCAGAAGGGTTCAAAAACAAATAGAAAATCTCCTCTGCCTTGGCGAGGGGAAGGGAGTGCAGGCCTTGGGTCTCGGTTGACCTCTCCGGGTGGTACTCTATGGTGGCTGGCACAATGAACCAAAGTTGGACCACTTGGTGACCTCAAGTGACCGCTTCAGGGGATGTGCAACAGGGGCAGGCATTATGTCAATACTTCGTAATATAAAAGTCAACAGAGACATTTATGCAAAACGATACGAGCGGCTCTTCGGTGGTGCGGCCACTTATCGAGATAATCGATTAGCCAGCTGGATCAAAAAGGAAGGGGTCTTGGAGCACCTACGGAGCACCGGGAGGATCAATCAATAGTGGAAATGGATAATAGATTCGATATTTAATTTATTTTAAAGAATGGATATCTTGATTTCACATGAAACAAAGCTCTTTCAATAATTCTCCGATCCAAAATGTGATGGTCCACCAGTCCACTAGCTGAGGACCGTGATGGCTTCCGTCTTTGCATTGGAACTTCAAGCTCAAGCTCAACCCTCAATTCCACAACCCCAATGATTTTATGAAAACTAATGAAAGCTTCTCCCTCCCCCATCAACAAATACTTAAACTAAATCCCCTCCCCTAGAACTCCTAAGCCAGAGATCTGGCGCAAGCCCAAACGGGTAATCGCAGGCACCTTTCTCCTAGTTCACCCGCCTCCAACTTCCAGCAGACGGGAGGCTGGCTTAGTTGGGTCTGAGTGATCTGTGTGTTGAGGTGATTCAGGTGGTTGGACCTCCTTTCCCCCCAATTCGTCATCTCACTGGTCAACAAGAAGAAAACTCGTCTTGCCTATTGGAGTCTGGTGGCCTGTCCTATTCCCGCCTTTTTGTAATTGGCTTATGCAAGCGAAAAGCAACCTCGAAGTTGGGCATCAGAAGAAAGATTTTGGGGGCTGGTGCTTCCCCTCTCCAAGCTTTCCTCATAAAAACAGACCAGGTTGGAAACTTGGCAGTGGATGATCTTCCAACTTGGAATGTTCGAAATGTTCTCCCGTTCTCACTGGGAATCTGGTGATCCGTGCTTTTCTCTTTTCTTTGCTCTTGCGGTGGACAGAAAAAGCGGCAGTAAATACCGTATCCTCTCACTTTATCCTGAAGCTCGTTGTCATAGCATAAGTAGGCCTACTAGGGGTCTGGCAGCTCGGAAGCCCGGCTTCATCGATTCCCTAGTACACAGCTATATAAATTTAGATGAATAAGTACTTGGAGAGGTAAAAGAAGCGGTAAAAAGTTAGTATTTTAAAGCTATTACAAGTAAAGGTGTGATATGTGTAGGCCTTGTAGATCATGTGACCTTTCGTCTGATCTAAGGAAGCCTTCATCTGCTATTATAAATCAATCAGGAATTGATCAATTCTAGTAGATGGAGTTAACGGAGTTAACAGAGTCTACGTAATATTAGGGTTTAGGAGCTTCTATAAAGCGAGGCTTCTCCTGCACCTCTAAGGAGGAGCAGAGATTAGTTCTGTACTGAATTTAATACTTGTTTACCTTTATATGAGATTTAATTTAACTTATTGCCTACTATCTACCTTATATATAGTTGTCACGAATCACGTGCTAGTACAGGACTAGTGAAGACCAGGCAGCGCTCTGACAGGTCAAACACATCTACAAGAACCTTCAGCCTAGGGGATTAGTTAGGCTAACTAAACAATCCAAGGATTTCTATATTATAGTTATCACATAATACAGTCACATAACTGTTAGAGCTTGTAGGAGCTTGCATTAGAGCTTGGGGATCTGGGGCTCCTTCTAGGCTCCAGGAGAATAGAGGTTCTATATAGGACTAGCACGTCTGCTATTAGATAGAAGCTTTATGCTTAACTTTACTTTAGTTAACAATATATCTTGTTTTGATATCTTGAGTTCAAGTAACAAGTTTACCTTTAAGTAAACAACCCAGCGACCTTTACTTCCTACTGTGACTAAACTAACAAAGACCTAGTCACTCTTGTTAGACCTGTGAGTTTGTAATTTATTATACTTTAAGTATCTACTTAGAAGTAAACTACTACAATGTTAGCTATATCTTCTACCTTGAAGGTAGTACTAAAGGCAGCTACTACACCAGCTGTTGTAATAGTACTAACTATTACTACTCTCTGAGAGGAAGTAAAACTACCTATCCTAAAACTATTTAATGGTTTGCTAGAGAAACTCGCGGAGTTCCTTATAAAAGCTTCTCTTTACTTAAACTTTTATGTAGTGTAATTTGTAAGTGAAACCAACTAAGTTATATAGCTTGCTACTTGCCTTAAGGGAGTAGCCTATAATTAGATAGAACTATATCTCAAAGACTTCTGGAAGAACAAAATACCTGAGGGGAAGGTATTAATAATTATGTTAGAAGTTACTAAGAAACTGTTCTAGGATGTAAAGAGATTCAAAGAAGAGCTTAATCAAGCATTTATAGATGTTGATTTAAAAAAGAAATCTGTCTAAGTATTATATAATCTCTAACAGAAGAACTCTACAGCTAAATATACTTTGTACTTCTAGCAATACATAGTATAACTGAACTAGAATAACAAAGCCCTCCAAGAACAATTCTATAGAGGATTAAAGTGTAACGAAACTATCTAACAGGTCTAAACAAACGTGACTAGTCTCGAAGGTTGGTATATAGTAAGAGGTAAGAGTGCGTGAAGTGTTTACTTAGAAGTGAACTTGTTACTTGTATTAAAAGAGTCAGAAGTAATAACTTAATAACTAAGATAATAAACTAAGTTAAGCACGAAGCTTCTAACTAATAGCAGAAGTGCTAGTTATATATAGAACCTTCATCTCTATAGATTACTAGCATCGCCTGTCGATGTTGTCAACCCTAGTTGCTAACATCGCCTGTTAATGTAGTTAATGTAAATATTACGTAATCTTATACTAAGGAAAATCCTTGGATTAGCCAGCTACTCTAACTAATCCCTATAACCTATATCTTCTTAATAGTATCTTATTTTGTCAGAACGCTGTCTAGACTTACTTATTATATGCTAGCACATAATTTGTGACACTATCCTCTTCTTAGCTTAGCGTGTCTCTACGCTTAAGTACAACCTAAGAAATATTGTTAGAAGGCTAGCAGCCTTCTTCTTCTTTTAATATAAGTCTTCCTACAACTAAATCTAAACTCAAGAAATATTGTATTAACATAGCACTACACATCAAACAATCTAGAGACAAGATGATTTCCTACACCTGTTGTGTAAACAGTTGGAAAGGTAGCAAGGAAGGGTAACGCTGTGTTACTCTTTCTAGTAGAGACAAATGTTTGTCTTACACCCTTCAAGGCAAGACTTGTGATGTAAGGGATAAAAACCAGGCTCTGTCCTCCTTTGACTAGGAGTCCCTTGACAAACAAAGGAGAAGGCTTTGCGACAAAGAAGAAGAAGAAGCGATGGCTAAGATTCTTTGTTTAAGGAAGCAGCAACGCCTCCTAGATAACTGTAAGCAAGAAATGCTTTAGCATAGTCTGTTGTCCCTCGACGAGCTAGACCGTGCTAAGGAGAAAGAGAAGGAGAAAGAGAAGGAAGAGAAAGACAGAAGAGAGGAAGAGACTACTAGGCTGGCCGCTCTTTCTACTCCTGACTCCTCTGATCCCGCCCTTGACCTAGGCCTTGACCTAGCCTTTTTTATGTCTTTTCCCGCTGACTATAAGATGTAGACAACCCTAGGTTTTAGTGGTAGAACTCCTGAAGTTCCTCTAAGTACTAGTTGAGGTTTCTCTTTAGTTCCTAGGTGTTTTCTGAGTATAGGTAATCTAACTATTTAATTAGGTACTTAACCTGTTCTCTGACAACCTTACAGTCAAGAATTCTCTTAACTTTATATTCTACGTTAGGGTTAATAGGTTAGATCTCTGTGAGTGAGGCTGGTAGTACTCTTAGTGGTGCTAGTTTAAGCAGAGATACATAGAATACTAGATAGATATTTATAGTTTTTAGTAGAGCGAGTTTATAATTCAAAGGTCCTTTAACGTGTTTGATTTTGAACAGTCTAAGCTTTTTGTAGTCTAGTTTACTACTTAGTCTTTTAGTGTTAATGTTTTTTCTGACTAAATAGACTTTATTCTCTCCTTTTAACGTTGGCTTCTAACTATGTTGTTTGTTGTAGTAGTATGTGTTACGTTCTGCTACAAACTAAAGTTACTCTACAAGCTTCTTGTGTAATTCTCTGAGTTTATAGTCTTTTAGTCCTACTTTGTTATTATTGACAGTACTCTACAATAGGTCTTGATAAGCAACTAATTCATACTTATAGTTAGTGTAGAATAGTGTAACAAGTATAGTTTCTGTTGTTAAACTATTATAGGTAAACTGTGTTAGCAGCAGAAGTTTAACTCAGTTGTCTTGTTTATAGTTTATATAATATCTCAAGTATACTTTAATAACTTGATTCATTCATTTAGTGCCTCTATTTGTCTAAGGGTGGAAAGCTGTTAACAGCTTTCTTTTTACACCTAGACGCTCTATAAGAGCTGTCCAGAATTTTAATGTAAAGAGTTTATCTCTGTTAGAGACTATCTCCTCTAGTAGACTATGTAGAGTAACTACTTCTCGTAGAAATACATAGGCTAAGTGTTCTACTGTACTTACTTCTATATATAGTACAAGTACTATATACTTTATGAGTTGTTCAACAATAACCAGGATTAAGTTATATATAACTCCTGTCATTGAGTCTTTAGATTTTAGTAGCTTGACTATAAAATCCTATAATATAGATCTCTAAGGTATCTATAGTATTAGAGTAGTGCCTATCTGTCTATAAGGTATATAGTAGGAAGCCTTGTTTCTAGTACAGGTATTACACTCTACTATTACTTCCTTGACTACTACTAATAGGCGATTAACATAGTAGTATTACTTGACTCGCCAGAGGGTTCGTCGAACTCCCTGGTGACTATGTGCTAGAGCTATATAGTACTCTTTGACAAATTCTTTAGCGTAGGATTTAGAGACATGTAACCTTCTGTTAGTGTACTGTTCTTTGTTATTTTGTTCTCACTTAGCTAGAGCTGGCTGCTCTAATTCCTAGGCTTCCTAGATTTTCTTTGTCCAAGGGTTGTCAGTTTCTATTGCTGCTATCTTGTGTATAGCTAGCGCTAGGTCTTTATTTTCTAGAGTCTTCAAGATTGTAATCTTTTTGTACTCTTTATTTCCTTTGTAACTAGGTTAACAGCTTAAAGTGTCTACTCATAGATTATTAGTTCCTTTGATATAATGAATTAATATATCAAATCTAGCAAGAGTTTATAACTACCTTACAAGGTGTCTGTTGCTAAGTTCCTTTGTTGTTGTAAATGTTTTAAGGTTTTCATGATCAGTGAGGATTAATACCTAGTACTTCGCACTCTGCAGGTAGATCCTCTAATATTCTAAAGCCAAGACTATAGCAAGAAGTTCTTTCTTATAGATACTATAGTTTTGCTAAGCTAAATCTAGTGTCTTAGAGAAGTATGCTACAGGCATAAGTTTCCCCTTGTTATTTGGTTAAAGATATATAGCAGTAACTACTATATTAGAAGCATCTGTCTCTATAGTACTTAGTTTGTTAGCATTGTAGTTTCTAAGAATTAGTTTCTTAGTGAACCTCTTTTTTATTACTTGAAATACTACTTCAACAACCTTGTCTTATACAAAAGAAATATTCTTTTTTGTAAGGTTTGTTATAGGTTTTGAGATTCTAGTATAGTCTCTAATAAATTGTTAACAGAAGTTAGCGAATCCCTAGAAGGATTAGACGTCCTTGACGTTCTCTAGTGACTTCTATTCTAGAATTGCTCTAACTTTCTTAGGGTCTACTTCTATTTGTCTAGGAGTGATAGTATACCCTAAAAAGATAGTATAAGTTACTCTAAACTTGTATTTCAAAAGTTTAAGGCAAGAGTCCACTGTTGCAAGCTGTTGTAGGACTTCCTTAATATATTTCTCATAGTCCTCTAACTTTTCTGAAAACACAAGGATATTATCTAAGTAACAGATAACAGTTATTTCTAGGAGATCCTTAAGTATTTTGTTGTTTTGTCTCTGACAAGTAGTAGGTGTATTAGTTAGACTAAACGATATTACTGTATACTTGTAGAGGCTCGATAGCAAGACAAAGGCTGTCTTCTATTCGTCCCCTTACTTAATCTGTATTAAGCTAAAGGCATTTCGCTAGTCGAGTTTAGTAAATATCCTAGCCTTTCTTAACTTGTCCTACAAGTACTAACCTTCTAGCAATAAGTAAGCGTCCTTAACTGTTGCCTTGTTGACGTCTCTATAGTTAATACAAACTCTTCTATTTGGATTGTTCTTCTTAAATGTAATAAGTATATTAGAAGTAGCTAGTAAATCTAATTTTCAGATGTGTTCTTTCTGAATTCCTTCTTATATATACTTCTCGAGAAGCTACAAGTTTCTTTAATTATAAGGTTAAAGCTTCTGCTTCTTGAGGTTATAACTCTCTCTTAATTTAATCTTATAATCCTATAGTTAATGTTTAGAGAGAGCATGTATGTCCTCTGGATTGTCAAACAACTCTGTAAATTCCTTATACTACACAGGTATTTTGTTATTAGCAGTCTGGCTAACCTGTAGAGGACCCTAGGCTAGGTGTTCTAGCACTTTAGAAGAGGTGACGCTAACCTTCTTCTAGCCTTGTAGTTACAACTACATACAGTTACATTAACTGAAAGTAATACTATGTTTCTTCTAGTTAATGTCTAGATTATATTCTTGAATCCAGGGCATACTAAGTATTGCCTCCTTGTTTCTTATCTTAACAACATTAAATTATATATCTAAACAGTATCTGTCGATAGTAGTCTTTATAGAGATAGTTCGCTAGTTAATAACTCTGTTTTAGTAAGCAACATTAGTTCTGTCAACAATACTCAAGACATAGAGTAAAGTTTTCTTAACTAGAATGTTAAGCCTCTTATAGGCTTTTAGGGATATGAAATTGCCTATTACTCTAGAATCAATTATAACCTGTAATTTCTTTCCTCTAATAGTTGCAATTACATAAAATTAACTTTCTCCTAAAGTAGTGTACAGTTCTAGTCTAATATAGTAAATGTTAAATATATTATTTTTAGCATTATCAAGCCAGGCTATAGCATTCTGAGCTTATAGAAAGAATATAACCTTTTCTTGATCTACATATACTACTTTATATATCTGTTAATATTCCACACCTATCTAATAGTCTAGCAGTGTTCCTGTAAACTACTTGTCTAATGTCTAGTTAGATGTTGGTTGTAGTTAGTGACATACCTATTCTGTTGTAGAGGGACCTAGGGTCTAAGTAGCCTAAAGTTCTTCTTCTACTAGGTAGTAGAATTCCTTAGGCAGTGGTGTCTCGTTATAGTTTATAGTGTAATTATATTCCTTCTCTTCTCTAGAGATGTGTCTAGAACCTTTGTGTCTAAAGCAGATATAACCTACTTGATTATTATTGATAATATATTGTTGGAGAGGAATAGGATTATGTTCTTGTAAGGTGGATAATAGGCAATAAGTTAATTTAAATCTTTTCAATTCAGTACAGAACTAATCTCTGCCCCTCCTTAGAGGTGCAGGAGAAGTCTCGCTTTATAGAAGCTCCTAAGCCCTAATATTACGTCAACTCTGTTAACTCCGTAAACTCTATCCACTAGAACTGCTCAATTCCTGATTGATTTATAATAGCAGATGAAGACTTCCTTAGATCAGATGAAAAGTCACATGACCTCATGACCTTGTGACCTCCACATATCACAGTTCTATAGTAGCATATAGGGACCAAAAGTCTAGCCTTTCGCCCTTCATGTCTACCTAACGATTTCCTCTCTTATAGGTCCTAATAAAGACTTATGTATCCCTAACCTAGGGTTCTCTACTCTAATTATTCCTGCCTGCTAATTCTGATGACTCAGAGGACTCTTCCTCTAAAGTACTAGCTAGTGATTTGTAAGTAGCCTGCAATAGTAACTTATACTCGTTCTCTGAGCAAGTGTTATAGTATTATTCAAGGATAGAATCATCCTCTTCTTTAATCTAAGTTCTATATCTACGTGCTTCTAATTCCTTATTAGAGAGCTCTTGTGTTTCCAGCAATGCTATTTCCCTTTAGAAGGTAGCATTGACTTGTTTTCTCTTGTTAGCTTACTTCTTCAAGCTACATTCGTTTGCTCTATAGCCTGACTAGCTACATGAGTAGTATAAATTCTGCTCACGTCAGCGGTTCTATTCTTTCTGGGAAAGTTTACCTTTTTTCTCTTTGATTCTAGACTTGTGTGTTGTATTAAGTTCTATTAGATCCCCTTAGTTATAACTTTTCTTGAGATAGTGTTCCTTGAAGTAGCTATAGTTCCCTTTTCGTTCTAGGCGTCGCTTATATATGTAGTTGTTAATTTGAATTAAGCTGTCTACTAGCTTCTTTAAGTCAGTAGGCAGGTCAGAGCGTGACAACTCATCTTTTACTATGTCCTTGAGACCTTGGTAGTATTGATTAATAAGAGCACTGTTGTTCTATCCTACTCTCGCTGAGTATTATTGAAATTCCAATGTGTATTTTACAGCAGACCCTGTCTAGGTGAGGCGTTAGAGCCTATTAACTACTTTCTTCTTGATGTTAATATCTCTGAACACTCTCTATAGTCCTACTTTGAATCCTTTTACGTTGAAAAATAATCCCTGAGTCACAAGACTTATTTTCACAGTTAGCAAACTGTCTATATGTCGTCTCTCCTAATATTCCTTAATGTATAGCTTGATCTACTTGTAGGTGTCTCCTATAAGTCAAGTCACTATCCAACAGACTTAGTTGGATTTATTCAGAAACTTGTCCCCGTGGAACCCTAGGTACATAGAAGATTTCATGAGAAATTCTCTAAGCGTTGCTAGGTTTCTATTATATTTGTCAGGCATAGGGACCTTGATGTTCTCTCTAAGAGTGACATTTAGTCCCTCTATTGCTAGTGTTAGCAGTAGTATAGGCGCTGGAGTACGGTCTCTTTCACAGCCAGAGGAGAACAACATAATCGTAGTCTTACTTCTAAGCAGGTGCTCAAAGTATAACGAAACTACCTAACAGGTCTAAACAAACGTGACTAGTCTCGAAGGTTAGTATGTAGTAAGAGGTAAGAGCACGCGAAGTGTTCACTTAGAAGTGAACTTGTTACTTGTATCAAAAGAGTTAGAAGTAATAACTTAATAACTAAGATAATAAACTAAGTTAAGTACAAAGCTCCTAACTAATAGCAGAAGTGCTAGTCATATATAGAACCTTCATCTCCATAGATTGCTAGCATTGCCTGTCGATGTTGTCGACCCTGGTCACTAACATCGCCTGTCGATGTAGTTGATGTAAATATCACGTAATCTTATACTAAGGAAAATCCTTGGATTGGCCAGCTACTCTAACCAATCCCTATAACCTATATCTTCTCAATAGTATCTTGTCCTGTCAGAACGCCGTCTGGACTTACTCATCACGTGCTGGCACATGATTCGTGACATAAAGGACAACGTTAAGAACAAACTAGCAAGAGACAACTCGCTAACCTCACTTAATAAATTAATCAATGACTTAATCAAAATCAACAATCAGAACTATAAACGAAGGCTTGAAAGAAAGAGAAGTTATAGACATCAAGTAAATCATAGAGGAAAGAGCTGTGGGGATCTTATAGAACTAGACGCCACGAATAAAACCTGGCCAAAGAAAAAGGCAGGTAAGCAGAGTAAACTTTCCCAAGAAGAAAGGAACTGCTGACACAAGCAGAATTTATGTTACTTATGTAGCAAAACCAGCCACAGAGCAAGTGAATGTAGTTTGAAGAAACAACTAAATTAGAGAAAGCAAGTCAATGCTACTGGCCGCAAGGAAGTAGCAGTGCTTGAAGGCAGGCCACTTATAGAGGAAGAGCTGGCTAAACACATTAGTACGTAAATCAAAGAAATTGAATCAGCAGACGAATTAGATAATCTGATCCTAGAGGAATACTACAGTGTACGTTCAGACTCTGTAGAAATCCTCCTACTTCAACAGCTTGTAGCACTAGTATAGGAATCTACTAGCGTAGACATCAGGGACACCTGGATCTTAATGTACAGAGAGGAACAGGGTTATAGGTAGAGGGATCCACAGAACTCTGAGCAAACCTTTTAAACTATATAATCATGCCTAGGCGCATGTCTAAGATTTGATTTAAAATATATCACCTGATGGTCAGGAGAAGGCCTAATAGGTTTGACAAGCATTAGTATGATCCTACGAACGACATTTGTAGAAAGGATATGTTTTGACCTAGCAGAAACGATTATTCCCACGGAGTACTTGTCGAAATCATCTAGCTCATCGGAGATAGGCGACTGGGAGGCAGTAAGCGAGGACCCAGAAGTAGGAGAAAAATAGACATTCATTAGCACCTACATAGACAGGAACTGTTGGGCATAAATCGACGAGATCAAACCTGACTTCTAGAGCCTATATATAACACAAGGGGATAAACTAGTACCCCTGGACGAATATAAAGTAGTATTTGCCAAGAACTGTTGAATTACCTTTTGAAATCTCTGTTTAGGAAAAGAGACATTAGAGCTTATGTATAGATAGCGTCCTAAGGGTGACATTTACCACCGAGACTCTAAGGGTCCTAGGTCTCAACGATCTAAGGAAGGAGAACAATAGATAGTAATCTAGCTAGTCAACAGAACTAGCACCTGGAAGTTAGAACAGCCCCTTAGGATTAGTGGATTCAAGCCGAGGTTCTTAGCAACACTACCTGAACTAGACACAGACAAGCACTGTCAGGTAGGAGAAGTATGTGAAGTAGTCTACTTAGACAAAGAGAAAGTAGTTTTCAGAACACTAGGAGAACTAGACAGACTCCTGTTCGAAATCTTTCCTATTAAGCAACAGGAAGCTTGTGCTACTTTAGGAGAAAGCTAGTTATATGTAACTACAACTGTTAGGGGAAAGAAGCTCTAAATTATAATTGATTTAGGAGCTACAAGCAACTTCATTTCCTTCTTAGCTACACGAAGGCTAAATGTTCTAGTCAAAGGAATAACACTATATAAACTTACAGTAGTTAATAGAACTGAAATAGAATACTAAGGAGGTATTGTCAACTAATGTACTATACCTACAAAAACATAGATTAAAGGACACTGTTTAGACATATAATTTAATATTATAGATATTAGAAGTAAGGATATAATACTAGGAATGCCTTGGATCAGGGAACACAACTCTGACATTAACTAGAAAAAGAAAAGGATTACTTTCAGCTAATGTAACTGTATGTAGTTGTGACTACAAGGCTAGAAGAAGGTTAGTACTACCTCTTCTAAGTTGCCTAGACACCTGGCCCAGGGTCCTCTACAGGTTAGCCAAACAGCTGATAACAAAATACCTGTGTAGTATAGAGAATTTTCAAAATTGTTTAATAACCTAAGAAGACATGTGTGCCTTGCTAAAACATTAACTATAGAATAACGAAATAAAACTAAAAGAGAGTTATAACCTCAGGAAGCAAAAGCTTCAACTACATACATAAGGTGACTTACAAATAATAAACAAGTACATTAAGGAAGGAATCAAGAAAGGACACATCTGAAGGTTAGAGTCTCCTATCTGTTTAAATATACTTATTACATATAAAAAAGACAATCCAAACAGAAGAGTTTATGTTAACTACCGAGAAGTTAATAATACAACAGTTAAGGACGCTTACTTATTGCTGACCGGCTAATACCTACAGGACAGAATAGGTTAGGCAGTTTGATACACAAAACTAGATTAGAGAAGTGCCTTTAACTTAATTTAGATTAAGGAAGGTAACGAATAGAAGACAGCATTTATCTTACTATTAGGTCTTTACAAGTATACAGTGATACTGTTTAGTTTGACAAACATACCTGCTATATGTCAAAGATAGAACAATAGTATACTAGAGGATCTTCTAGAGGTAACTACAATATATTACCTAGACAATATCCTAGTATTCTTAGAGTAAGAAGAGAATCACGAGGGCTATGTCAAGGAGGTCTTAAGGAGACTTATAGCAGTAGACTCTTGCCTTAAGCTGTTGAAATATAAGTTTAGAGTAACACACACAACGTTCCTAGGATGTTTAATCACTCTAGGACAAGTGGAGGTTGATCTAGAAAAAACTAAAGACATTAAGGGTTAGCTAACGCCACAAAATGTTAAGGATGTCTAGTTGTTTCTAGGATTCGCTAACTTCTACTAACAATTTATTAGGGACTATACTAAGCTAGCTAGTCCTTTAACTAGCCTAACCTGGAAAGGCATTGATTTCTAATAGACAAAGGAAGCTGAAGGAGCTTTCCAGGAAATTAAGAAACAATTCACAGAAGAACCTATTCTTTAAAGCTACAATGCTAGTAAACTAAGTACTGTTGAGACTAATGCCTTAGACACAGCAGTAGGCGCTGTACATCTTTAACTAGGAAAAGAAGGTAAACTTATGCTAGTAGCATACTTTTCTAAGAAAATAGACCTAGCATAGTAGAACTATAAGATATATAATAAGGAACTTCTCACTATAGTTCTAGCTCTTGTATACTAGAGAATATATCTCTAGAATGTAAACTATTGTGTCACTGTACTGTCAGACTACAAAAACCTTAGAACGTTTACTACTATATAAGAACTCTTGAATAGAAGACTTGTAAGGTAGGCAGAGATTCTGAGAGGTTACAACATTATAATCTAACATGTTAGTAGAACAGAGAACCCTCGAGCCGACGCTCTTAGTCAAAAGCTAGGCTACGAAGGAGATAAAGAGTACAAGAAAATTACAATCTTGAAGACTCTAGAAAACAGGGATCTAGCCCCAGCTATACACGAAATAGTAGCGACAGAGGAAAACCCTTAGACAAAGAAAATCGAGGAAGCCCAGGGACTAGAGCAGCCAGCTCTAGCCAAGCAGGGACAAAATAACAAAGAACAGTACACTAACAGAAGGTTACGTGTCTCTAAATTATACACAAAAGAATTTGTCAAAGAGTATCATGCAGCCCTAGCACATAGTCACCAGAGAGTTCGCTGAACCCTCTGGCAGATCAAGCAACACTACTATGTTGATTGCTTATCAGCAATAGTCAAGGAAGTGATAGTAGAGTGTGATACCTGTACTAGGAACAAGGCTTCCCGCCATACACCTTATGAACAGATGAGCACTACTCTAATACTACAAGTACCTTAGAGATCTATATCATGGGATTTTATAGTTAAGCTACTAAAATCCAAAGACCTAATGACAGGAGTCATGTATAACTCAATCTTAGTCATTGTTGAACAACTCACAAAGTATATAGTACTTGTATTATATATAGAAGCAAGTACAGCAGAACACTTAGCCTATACATTCCTGCAGGAAGTAGTCGCTCTACATAGTCTACTAGAGGAAATAATCTCTGACAGAGATAAGCTCTTTACCTTGAAATTCTAGACAGCCCTCACAGAGCGTCTAGGTGCAAAGAGAAAGTTATTAACAGCTTTTCACCCCTAGACAAATAGAGGTACTAAACAAATGAATTAAGTTATTGAAGCATACTTGAGATGTTATGTGAACTATAAACAAGACAACTAGGTCAAACTCCTGCTGCTGGCACAGTTCACCTACAACAGTTCAACAATAGAAACCACGCTTGTCACACCATTCTACACTAACTATAGATATGAATTGGTTGTGTATCAAGACTCATTACAGAGTACAGTTAATAATAACAAAGCAGGACTAAAAGACTATAAACTCAGGGAATTACACAAGAAGCTTGTAGAGTAACTTTAGTTTGTGGCAGAACATAACACACACTACTACAACAAACAACATAGTCAGGAGCCAACGTTAAAAGGGGGGGATAAAGTCTATTTGGTTAGAAAAAACATTGACACTAAAAGACTAAGCAGTAAACTAGACTACAAAAAGCTCAAACCATTCAAAATCAAACGTGTCAAAGAACCTTTGAATTATAAACTCACACTACCAAAAACTATGAATATCTATCTAGTATTCTATATATCCTTGCTTGAACTAGCACTACTAGAGGCACCACTGGCCCTACTCACAGAGATCTAACCTGTCAACCCTAATACAGAATATAAAGTCAAGAGGATTCTTGACTATAAGGTTGTCAGAGGACAGGTCAAGTACCTAATTAAGTAGTTGGATTACCTACATTCGGAAAACACTTGGGAACCAAAAAGGAACCTCACCCAGTGCTGGGAGGAACTTCAGGAGTTCTACTACTAAAACCTAGACTTGCCCACATCTTGTGGTCAGCTGGGAAAGATAAAAGAAAAGATAGGTCAAGACCTAGGTCAAGGGTAGGGTCAGAGGCGGCAGGGTTAGGGAGGGCTGCTAGCCTGGCTGCTTCCTCCTCCCTCTGTTCTCTCTCCTCTTTCTCTTCTCTCTCTTTCTCTTCAACAGCGTCGAGTTCGTCAAGCGTCCACAGTCCCCGACAGACCATGTCAATTCCACGCTTACACAACTCTTGTTGACGTTGCTCAAGCTCGTGGACACAAGCTAGACCAGCCATGGCTGCTTCAAAAGCTATATCTCTTTTAAATTTTAGACACTCCTCTTCAAGATGAATGTTCTAAAGGTCATCGTTGGATAACTAAAGAGCATTACATCTAACGCCTTGACAGACACACTCCCCGCACTTCTGCGACTTATTGTTTAGAACAAAGCATTTTCAGTTATACTAACAACAGTTGGAACAAGACATAGTTTTAGAACTGTATGCTTGAATAGTTTTGAAAAGGAGGGTGTGCTGTTTATATTTTTGTGCTTTGGAGGACATAATAAAAGGAGAAAAGGCTGATAGCCTTTAGGTTGTACTTAAGCGTAGGGACACGCTAGGCTAAGAAGGGGATAGTGTCACGAATCACGTGCTAGCACAGGACTAGTGAAGACCAGGCGGCGCCCTGACAGGTCAAACACATCCACAAGAACCTTCAGCCTGGGGGATCGGTTAGGCTAACTAAACGATCCAAGGATTTCCATATTATAGTTATCACGTGATACGGTCACATGACCGTTGGAGCTTGCAGGAGCTTACATTGGAGCTTGGGGATCTAGGGCTCCTTCTGGGCTCCAGGAGAATAGAGGTTCTATATAGGACTAGC
Organism: Hymenoscyphus fructigenus; assembly: GCA_001414455.1. Lineage (NCBI taxonomy): Eukaryota > Fungi > Ascomycota > Leotiomycetes > Helotiales > Helotiaceae > Hymenoscyphus > Hymenoscyphus fructigenus. The sequence goes on from LKUV01000095.1 coordinate 56,709, forward strand.
ACATCTGCTATTAGATAGGAGCTTCATGCTCAACTTTACTTTAGTTAACAATACATCTTGTTTTAACATCTTAAGTTCAAGTAACGAGTTTACCTTTGAGTAAACAACCTAGCGACTCTTACTTCCTACTGCGACCAAACCGACAAAGACCCAGTTACTCTTGTTAGACCTGTGAGTTTGCAATTCGTTACAATAGTCTTGTTTATACTAAGTTATAGTATTTAATTACAGGTATCTTTTACTCTTTAGTATATAACCTCTTTATTCTCCTACTAGTTTCTAGGGCAGTATAAGCTAATTTGTTATTAAAATGTTCTATTTTATTAGAAAAGAGATATTTAGTTCTCTTAATAACTTCTTACTATTTAAGAATCCTAGGCTTTTTACTAGAGTAGCGAACTCTATCTTTATAAGTTCTATCCTTTATATTCTAGTGTTTTTTATAATTATTCTCTTAATAGTACTTTAGGTAGTTCTTTTACTTTAGAGTAGTATAAGAGTTAGCAGCAATATCCTAGAGTAATTAGTATATATATTTAAATAAAGTAGGTAGTATAGTAGGTTAAACTTAGTAGATCATTAGAAGTAGTTCTAATAGTATTATAGGCAGGAGCTATAGAACCACGTCTTTTTGAGTGTAAAAAGAGCTATATTTAGTAGCTACGCTTATACCTCTCTCTAGTTAGTGTACTACGAAACTCCGGATATTCCGCTTTAATACACTATATGTCTACTTTACGCTTTGACAATGAGCTTTAGAATAAACTAAATAAAGGCGGTACTAGGTTTGTACCTGCCTACACAGGTCGTTGTTCCTACTATCTAGGGCAATCTAAAGTAATTACCCTAGATACTTCGAGCAATGAACAAATATTAATCTATAAGTTTAGAACAATCAAACTAAATTGTTCTAAAATGTTGGAACAACAAGCAAGATAGGCCGGTACGAACCTAGTACTGCCGCTTTTTCTGTCCACCGGGAGCTTGGTGTTGACGGGAGTTTGGTTCGGAGGGGTCGAAGAGGTTGGTTTTGACCATCGGCGGACTTCGGAGGTTTCGTTCGGTCTTGTTGGAGTCTCTGGAGTTGTTGCTGGAAATGGTTTGCGGACCGGATGAAACGGCTGCCCAATATTGTCGTCTAAGGGTGACGACTCTTGAGCCCCAATTCTTATTTTTTTCTCTTTGTTTTCTGCTGTGAGGTTTGGGTGAGATGTTTCATGTGAGTTGAGCTTCGGCCCGTAATAGGACTTCTTTGTCTGTGGTTTGGGGAAATGTGAGATGTGAGATCGATTTAGATCCTGGTCTTAGACTAAGCTTTAGTTGAGTTTAGGTCGATGTCTTCCTAGAATATGCAAGCTAAATTGTAGAGGCCAAGAGCATTTATTGAGTAAGTACTGGGCTTGTTTAAGATAAAAATTACCCCGCTCATCCATATATACATTCTTAAGTTTCACGTCATCATTTTACACCGGCGTTTCTTGAAGTCACTTCAACTCAATGGAAGAATTACTTTAAAAATTATAACTTCCACAATAATACAGACGTTTTTATTTAAATCATACCAAGAACCCATTTGACAAAGAAATGTAACTAACTCTAGGAACAAAGACTAATAAATAACTTGTAAACCTTAAACCATAGTTGGAATTCAGCAAAAATCGAGGTTCATCACTCAATTCTGCACTCAAGTCTACTCATGGTATTACTATTAAATCATTGCCTTTGCTTTGTAGTCTCACTATCGCCTTCTCACTGTTGCATCGTTGCTGGCGTATTCTTCCTATGGCACAGAATATTCTAACTATTGAATCAAATCTCTCAGTCAAAAGATTATCAATCAAAAAGGAGAGAGGAAACAAACGAATCCGCTAACACTTTGAAAGTATCCACACGTATTAGAGCTTTTGCATAGGCAACTGAGTTCTATGCTGACTTCTTTAGGAAACGTGGGTAAATGTGAGTCTACATTCTTCCCTCCTTTCAAGTCTCGTGTTTCTACCCTTCTCTCTCCCTTTTGTATGAAATTTGATTATAGTTGAGGGTAAAAAAGCCCATGGGAATTCAAGAATATAATAGCACGGTTGTAAAAGTAAAGAGCAATAGTAAATAGGGGAGGGAAGGAGAAATTAATGGTACAAGTTTAGGGTTTAGGATTTGATATTTATTTATTGGTAAAATCAAACCCTCGACTTGTGATCTATGGGTTGTGCTTGACTTCTCTTCTATTCTGAGAACGGTTATTTGGAAATTTTCAACGGAGAGGCTTGGTTGTTACTTTATACATTTATCTTTCTTGAAATTTTAAATAATTAGTTAATGGCACCATGAAATTGACTCTCTATGTGATATGTGGAGGTCACGAGGTCATGAGGTCATGTGACTTTTCATCTGATCTAAGGAAGTCTTCATCTGCTATTATAAATCAATCAGGAATTGAGCAGTTCTAGTGGATGGAGTTTACGGAGTTAACAGAGTTGACGTAATATTAGGGCTTAGGAGCTTCTATAAAGCGAGACTTCTCCTGCACCTCTAAGGAGGGGCAGAGATTAGTTCTGTACTGAATTGAAAAGATTCAAATTGACTTATTGCCTACCATCCACCTCACACTCTAATTCTTTAATTGCAATTATACTTGTCACTTTGATATATTTACTAGTAGATATTCATTAAACAAGTAACTGAGCGACGAAAGCAGACGAGAAGTAAAATTAAAAAAAGTTGCTGAGGGCCCCAGACTGAATCGTCTCAAAGACTTCATTTTATTCAATAGTTGAGAAAACAAGATTGTGTATAATACGGTTGTGTCGCTGATGCTGATAATGATAATTAGATGGATTTTAAATATGTTCGCTGACAGTTGGGCTGGGTTGGAGGGGAGGCGTGCTAGGAAAGTTTGTGGATAGGTAAAGGAGTGTTGGGTAGGCTGGGAAATGTGGAGGATAGAGAAGTGACTACCTTCAAGTTCAGGGGTATTGAAAATTGAAAGCAGAAAGAAAGACAAAAGAATACCAGGGAGGGATTTGCGAGTAGTTACCTTGAAAGGTTAAATTCGGAATGTTTGTGAGAGGATCAATCAATGTGTTTAGGCCCTTCTCTGTCTGATGTGAAAAGGTCCGGGAAAACTGCAAGTATTGTCCGAGAGTTTTTGAAGAATTAGAAACCCGATTAATTAAATCTGCTAAACGTTCCCAAATAATGATAGACAAGTGGTGTTCGTAAAGTAAAGCCAGGGCTCTCTTGTTTTCCCTCGGATGTACGTCTTTTTGAAGGTTTCAAGGAGCTTATTTGCCTTTGAAGAGCTGGGAGGAGAATGTTACTATGCATAGGAGATGTTTCGAGGTATGTATTTTGAACGCTTTACGTTGGCAGAGGAGGGTGTGAAGACTCGTGGGGTTGGATGTTTGTTCCTCTCGAAGTTTGAAGTCGATTCTTTGGGACGAGGGGAGAAGGTAGGTATGGTCGATCGGTTGCTTTTTTAGCCTTTCATCGGAAAGAAAGAAGCCGTGGAAGAAGTAAAAGAATTCGAGGAGGAGATTATGTCGGCGACCCAAGATACCATAATCGCAAAAACAGCACTCTCGTCATAGCTATCGCCTCCGCAGACCCCCTCGAGGACTATTCCCCACCTTTCAAGCCACAACATGTTGAAACTAAATTTGCCCTTATAGATAGAATTCCTGAATTTATGTCAGCTGCAACCAACTCACCCAAGAAGCCAAGGCATGCTAGTAGTTGTTAGTACTTGAATGGGAGGGAGAAAAGAAAGTGAAGTTTGTTCTTTTACTGAATGCTACTGACAATATTTGATTTGCTGCCGATTTTGCGCAATGTCAGGCTGAAATCTATCCTAAGTTTTGAAACTTGAAAGGCTGACTGTTTAGGTTGAATCTTAGTTATAGTTACTGGTGATGATAGGGTGAAGGGGGTTGGGACTCGCCAGTTGTTACTAAAAGATTGACGCTGAACGAGTCCCGGTAAACTTCATGATTATTCCCGCGAAGGTAATTGTGTTGGAATACCTGGAACAATGATAAGTAACGAACGTCAATTACTCCAAACCGTCGGCATAATTACTTTCATTGTGCGAAGCAGTTTAGAAGAATCTCGCTTTCCTCAAATGTGTGCAGAATGATGACCAAGGTGTGTATCTTGGAAAAGTGATGGGGTGCAAAATGATTGTATTGGCTTGCAATAGAAAGTCGAGTGGCAAGTTTGAAAGTACGAAGCTTTCTTCCGATACCCATCTGGTTCTCGCTCTCTACTCCCCTCGAAATTTCAAATTAACAAACATTTGAAATGTATTTTCCCTGCATCAGAGCTGAGTTGTTCATTTTAATTCCCCGCCATGCATCTAACAATCTCTTATCCCCTTTGAAATTACCTATTTCCCACCACAAAACCCCAACCACTGACCCATCCACATCGTCAAAACCCCAGTAAGTTAATCCAACTTATCGTCACTCAGCTCTGTCACCTGAAGTTTCCATGCAACCCTTCCTTCGTTCTGCAGAAAGCAAGCTGACGTACCATATTCCCTCTCATCCGCCAATTTCTCTCCCAACTCCCTGTGCTTTGAAATCAGTAACTTCACTTGAGCCGCATAACGGAAGAAATACTCCGCTCCCAGTTTTCCAGAAACATCTACTGAGTTTTTGTATCCCAAATTGTAACCTTGCTAAGTACATGTGTACATTTTCCCCAGCTCCGAAGGGATACATAATTCGCTTCTTGTTTTGTATTGAGCACAAATAGGGTATCTCGGTCAGAGTCAGAGTGGGAGGGTTTCACGTAATTGGTGTTTGTACGAGATTCTCTTGTGATTTAGATGGATAATAAGGGCATGCAACATTGATATCGCAATTTGTGTATTTTTTTTTTTGTTACTAGCCTACTAACTAGCCTGGATGTAGATACACTAGAGGGGTTGGGATAATTCTTTCGGATGAAGCGACAAGAATAGGCTACCATTTTCATAATCCACAGTCGCCCTAAGGCTGAAACACAATTTTCTGATTCCAAAGATTTTGATGCGGGTGCTGCGGGCAGGCGGGTGGATGCGAAGCGAGAGCTGATTCAAAAATGGAAATCATCCGGCTAGGCTCCCGAATTGGACCTGGGGCTGTCGAAAGCGGTGCTTCCGAATCAGCAACGTCTATGTTTCATGTTTTGCTAGCAATTAGCGTGCATGTATCTTTTCCCTTCCCGTGTTTTCCCGCATGATGTGCCAATGTGTGATGTTTACCTTCAGCATTAGTCCTAGGGTTGACAGGTAATGGCAGTTGTTCAGAAAACGGCGCGTCCGAATTACCCAGGTTCATCTGTGCCTACCCAGTTATCTGAGCGGCATGCAAATATACCTTTCCCGTGTTTCTAGTATGATGTGCCATTGTTTTTGAGTTCATGATGTTAACTTTAGCGTTTTCAGCCTCAGCTCTGTGAGGGCAAGGCAGATTTTACCCCATTTGTAAGGAATGCTGGTCTAGTTTTTTGTGCGTGTAAAGTGTACGGATGGCGCCTCAATAATCCAATAGTTGGTATTCCACCTGGGCGGAGTTTGCTTCGCCCAATTTCCTGTGAGAGACCAATCATCAAGGTTTAGGAAAAGGCCCTACGGAGTGTGGTTTAGAAGTTATTCTCGAAGGATCAGCTGAAGACTAACCGATGAGCGATATCCTCTCTGGAACGCATGCCCTCAAATTTAACGGTTGTCACTCCCCAGTAGACAAGTTTGACCGCCCCCTCAAGCGAATTTGCGGTCGCTGCAACTGCCATTACCCTGCCTCCGGAGGTAACTAAGTCGCCATTTTCTTTTAAAGTTGTCCCTGCGTGAAAGAAATTGAGTGACCCATCCAGATCTGTGAGATATATTAGCTGACTGGGTTGAGGAAGGAAAATGGGAAAATTAGACCATGGGTGTCAGGCGGTGGAATCAACTTTATTGGTTTTCCTTGACGGTATGGCCCTGGGTAGCCACTAGAAACCACTACCACAACAGCGCTTGACTTGTTGTCAACTTTGATCTCGGTTTCGCTGAGGCGACCTTCCACACAAGCCATTGCAACTTCAACAAGGTCGGTATCTTTGCTGATAAGTGGAAGCAAAGTTTGTGCTTCTGGGTCACCAAATCGGGCATTATATTCCAGGCATTTTGGTCCCGACTTCGCCAGCATTATACCGGTGAAAAGCAAGCTAAGAAATGATATTTCTAAAAAATTCTGTAAGCACTAATCCTCCAATTTGGAAGCTTATGGACATTACCTTCTTTTCTCAACCCATCAAACGTAGGTTTCAATATTCGCTCATCTATTTGCTTTAGATCAACGGGAGTGGAGACCTTGGTAGGTGCATAGCATCCCATTCCACCAGTATTCCGTCCAAAATCTCCAGCAAATTCTTTCTTGTGATCTTGGGCAGGTGGTAGGGACTTGAAGGTAGTACCATCACTAAATGTCAAAATACTCAATTCTTCCCCTTCTAAGAATTCCTCAATGACAACCTCTGAACCTGCCGTACCAAAGACGCGATCTAACATGATGCTCTTTAGTTCTTCCAGAGTTTCTTTGGGAGATTCAGGAAGGACGACACCCTTCCCTGCCGCCAGCCCAGAGGCTTTAATCACCACTCTGTGTGATATGGAAGTCACATAAGCCTTGGCAGCATCGTAGTCTGTGAAATTCCAATACTTAGCTGTGGGAATCTTATGGCGTGCCATGAAATCATTTGAGAAAGCCTTTGAGCCTTCAAGCCGAGCTGCCTCTTTGCTTGGCGCAAAGCATGGAATGTGCGCTGTTACATAGTAAGAATGTATTCAATGTTCATTGATAGGGAACGAATTTCAAGACATACCTTTATGAAAATAGCTTTTGATTCCTTTGACTATGGGAACATCTAAACCGGGAACAACTAGATCAATATCGAGATTTTGTGCAATTTCGACAAGAGTCAGATAATCGTTTTCGGGAACGTTCACATTCTTTATCATGTCTGATCCTGCTTCAGTTCTCCCGTTTCCAGGTGCCACGAAGATCTTTTCGACGAGTCGGGACTGGCTTAATTTCCAGGCGATTGCGCTCTCCCTTCCACCTCAACCGACAAGTAATATGCGTAATTTAGATGATTGGTTGAACATTGTGTGAAGGAAATGATGAAAATTGCAGTGATTGAGATGGAATTGGTTTTTGTGTAAAATCGCTTGATGGGACAGAAAGAGAAATACCGGGAAATGAGAACGTTGGTATTAGACATTTGTTAGTTTTGCCTTCGTCAAACACAGAGCATGGACTAATCGGTCACTTGGTCAAGTTGGACTTGCCTAAAACGACACTAAAACGCCGTTGACCTCCACGTCAGCGTTTAATTGAGAAATTGAACACGATGAAGAATCCATCCTTCTCCGATTCTCGCAGGGCTGCTCCGGAGAATCAAGTAGAATCAAGGCAATCAATTAAAGTAAATGTAAGGGGCAGTGGTCGAGCCTCGAAACTCGAGATCGCTCTCAGGATTGCCAAAATGAAGGGTCAAACATTCCTACACGGGACAGTATCATTTGACAACAAGATATCATGTCGTCGCCCGTCACTTCGCCCGCGGGAAAGGGGAGGAGAGACTAACAGAGGAAGAATTGGACGACGATCGTGAGGCTGAATGAAGATAACCGACGTGAGGAGTCCAGAGATAGCTTGGTCGCACCAACGGAGGAACTATGCGCTTAGTCACGTGTCGTGGAGTCTATTTTAGGACCACCTGAAACTTAAAAGTTAGACCAGGCTCAAACATATTATTGACGACCAAAAGCAATTGCAACCAACACATATCTGGAATCCTCCGCGTTGATCTGCAATTCTCCATTTTGATGCCTCATATTGTTACTATTTCGGGAGATCTCTTCAGCCATATCTACTCAAGCCATCCTAGCCACCACCACCACATACCAGTAATACCACCCAACCCTCCACTCCACACCACTGCACCACCATCACCACCACTTCTGCAATCCGCACTAGCAAACCACATGGCGATGATGGCGGCATGCAGGCGTTGGGCTTGAGGGCACACCATCACGGCAAAAAGATGGGCCATGCCAGCCATGCCATGCGCAATGTGACGCATCGAGCCACCTCCTCATGCAAATCTGCCTTGTTTGGTGTAACTTATCACCCGGACTATTGAATACCCTCATTCAGGAACAGGGAGTATGGGACATGGACTCTGGATCAATTTTGCCATGTGCTTTCGCTTACACAAGGGGGGTAAAAGACAGGCCTCGAGCAGACTTCACAACCACGCCTCCTACCTGCCTCAGCCGCAGCCCCGAACAAACCCCAGCGGGCGAAGGCTGCTAGCTGAACCAATAGCTAGACAACAATGACCTTACAGCAAGGCTGAGCAACCTCAAATTTTGATTTTAACCTTCTCATTACTACATCCGTACAAAAGCCCCTCATAACCAAACAAAAAGAGAAAATCCACGATTGGCTGCCCTACATCCACCACGTTCTCCCCTGGCACACAACGTTCCACTTGCATACATTTATTATATTGATCAGACATTAGAATGCGGTTATGTTAGGCAGAAGTTTCTCCGTGAACTGCCAAAGCAATGAGGAATCATGGGTGTGGAATGCAGCTCCAGTATAGTACGTGTGTCTTTCCCCCTGCAGCCCATACAGCTGTTTATAGAAGCCACCCGCAATAGCTTGTGGTGGTACTGTCAACTCAAATGGTGTATGGCTTGAGTAGATGACCATTTCGGGTGTGGTGTTTTGTTTGTCTGCAATCTTGATTTTTTGGACATCAGAAATGATTTGCTCTCGAACTTGTGCATCTGGTAATGCCTCCACGCTTCCGTATTTTACATTGTATAAGCCTGGAATTCCTGTTGCAGTCACTTTGTAAATACCTGGAAGCCTGCCAAGCTGGTAATCCGCTTCTGGTGAGACATTCACAATACTGACGTTTTCGGGAAGTCCCGTTTGCGAAAGAATGGCGGAGTAATAACCAGAATTTGAGAATTGACGAAAGAGTTTGCGTTCTAGCCCACTTAGATCCCACCCTCGGAGGTTGTCTAATTTTGGCGGTATGGTGAAGACTAGTTTGCCGGCCTTGATCAATGTGTTGCCAGTTGGCGTTTGTACAAGAACCTTGGCTTCATCGGGACAGCTCCGATCTACTGCAAGGATGTTGCTGTTCAGTAGAACGTTTTCCCCCAATTCTACTGCTGCATGCTCGTAAAGAAGACTGTTGTCGCGTTGTTCTGAAGTAAGAAAGCCAATTTGGGTATTTCTGATAATATCGCTGCCGAAATTCTTGAAAATATACAGAGTCGGCTGTGCGAGTATATCACCCAAACCCTGGGCAAAGCTCCACAGGAGTGGTATGAAAGATTGAAGGTTGTATTTTTTAGCGAAGTCGCCAAAAGGAAGCAGTAAATCAGCAGGCACTGGGTATGGCAAGTCGAAGCCCTCATTTAGGAAGGGGTACTTGGCCAGCTGTGTAGCATATGCAGTCAGGCCCGGCGTGGGGTCAGAAGCAGAGTAGTTGAGGAATTCCTGCCCCGTTGAAAGGTCGACGTAATGCGTAGTTCCTGGATTTCCAACTTCTTCAGCACCAGCTTTCGTCAGGGATACATTGAGTCGGGCGAAATAGGTTCTGACAATATCCAAATCATGCCAAACAACCACACCATAATCCACATAACGTTTTGTCGCTGGATCTGTATATGTCTCGGTGTGTCCTCCCAAGAGGGGTTTGGATTCTACCACGACCACGGTCTTCCCCAGGTCTGACAAGCGGATGGCTGAGTACGTGCCCGTAGAGCCGCCTCCTATGATACAAACGTCGCGGGTGACGATATTGTCAACTGAACAGGGAGCCCCATTTAGTGTGACGAGGGTAGAAGCTTCAGCTTTTGGAATCAGAGACAACACCCCGCTCACGCCCAGCAGAATTCTCAAGGCAGCGAACGTCATTATACCTCAGGAGCTTTGAAAGCCAAAGAAGCCTGGGGGTATGTTGAAGCCTTGTCAATGGGTATTTCCCGAAAGCGAGTCGTTACTCTTTCGAGGATAGTGTGCTTGAGAACCGGTGGGGAAATCAATGAATTTCACGAAGGATTAAAACCTATACGCTTCAGCCGCTCGGGGGTGCTGAATGATGTCGGTAGTGAATTTGTTGCTGCCAGGGCCCAAAGAGGGAAAATGTGGCTTCTTATATCTTACCCGGTCACAATGCGAGTATGCTTGTCACACTACAGGGGCAGGGCAACGAAAATGGCGAATAGACAGGACCAGAAAACGAAAAAAGTAGCCAAGGTGGAGGCTCGGATCTGGAATCCTACTTTAAAAATACCCACTCATGACCGATTTCATCTTCTCAGTCATCCGTATAATTCAGTCTCCAACTCAGCTACAGGTTGTGGCACGATTGGCTGTCTTATGGCTATTTTATTGGCTGGCCCTAAGAGCCCCCTCAGCTTTGGTCTCAGAGAATTCGACTATTAAGAAGAGGCGGCCGAGCATCATGAAATCAAAAGACAATGATCGTCGTCGACGTTTCCATAGAAAGCCCTCATTTCAACGTTAGAAAAAAGACGCCCGAACGGTTATGTCCGATACGATGCATGGGTCATCTTCTTCAAGCGGTCTTCGTCCACGACAGAGAACTTTTACTTCTTGTACAGAATGTAGAAGAAGGAAACAAAAATGCAATCAAGCCAAAGATCGTCCATGTTCCAATTGTGCAAGGCGCTACCCGCCTCCGGTCTGCACTTACCAAAGTTCGAGGTCAGAACACTATTGCTACAGCTCCAATCACTCCCAACATTGCTGTGCATTGCTGACACATGTACTCCAGTTCAACACCACCTCCTTTCGATCACGTCTTGGATTTGCGTGACGATGATAGGAATGTCGTTCGGTCGAACCAACAAAGTCGATCAAATGCCCCTTCGGACCCATCAATGACACCAGCATCACAGTATTATGGCGGTCACTCTGCAGCGGCAATCTCACCAGGAGGGCAATATCCATACAACACCACACACGATTACAGTTCCCCATCACCTTCAGCAAGAAGCGATGGACGTTACTACGCGGGAAGTTCCTCCAGCCATCAAGTCGACAATTCGTCAACTAGTGGAGACTATTACCCGACCACGGCTGGATACTACCCGGCAGATATGGGTTACAGTACCGCCGACACATCGCAAGATTACGCATATCTCGCCCCCTCAGATCAAGATCAATGGTTGACGGGTGGAAACCCGGAGGTGTTTGTTGGAGCCGGTACAACAGAATACTTTTACGTCGATGATACAGAAGCGTCTCGCTCGGCAGGGTCGAGAAGTTAAGGCTACTCTCCTTTTGTTATTGTGAGACTCGGGGTGTTGTTCTTCCGCCGAGCGACTGGGATACAAATGCGAAGAAAATCATCAGACGAAGATCTTTTGTCAAACGAACCCCTCTCGTTCGCTCTCTCAACAATTTTCGTGGAATTTTGGATGACGGGATGATTTGATATCAAAACAATTCGATTTTTCGATACGCGCGGGAAGGTATGCCTTGATTGAGATGGGATATCTCTTTTGGGAGGGACGGCTCATTGCTATCAATTGAATGATTGGATGATTGAGAAGGAATGTTTGTTTGTAGGAATACCATACATGTGAAGGAGCGGCGCAGAAGAAAAGACGGGATGGATTTACATACCCCCCTGGTCTGTTTTGTGAAGGGGAGGATGATGATCTGACCCAGGTGCGGGGTCACAACAGAAGCTAAATCTTACCCCGCATGAGATCCCGGAAATCTCGTGGCTTGGTGGAAGTTTGATTCTCTCTTTTAGTATTTCAAGTTTCTTTGATATTTTTGCGGCATTGGCATCGGTCGGGAGCATTGGGTTTTGTATTACCGAGTTATTCCGAGATGTTCGTCGCTTTTTGTTGGAATTTTGGAATTATTTCCTATTATTTTGCATTAGATCTTAGACTCTCCCTAGCATGGGATCCAGATTTCGAATGCGTTACATTCCGATTCCTTTTTTAAGTATCGATTGTTTAAGTATATATTTTCGATATTGTGAAGAGTACTTGCATCTTTTTGATAGTCCAGAGATGACAGATCATTTGACAAAGAATGGAGGCGGTGTGTGGTACAAGAATAAATCGCCCAATATCCTGGGCGAGTCGCCAATCTATCGATCTATTGACTCGACAGTGCATTAGACCGATGTTCACGCGACACCTTGCACGATCCAAATTCTCAAAATAGATCCTGTCACTGGTGATGCTCTTGAGGGATCGGTGCGCATCCTTGAGGTCCCATTTAATCCACATCGCGACGAAGGGGAAGTTACATCTGTGGGGACCGCCAAGGGGTTGTATTTCTCGATGAACAAACTGGGGAAGTTTGAAGAAGCTTATTGAGGACGAGGAAAGAGAGAGGCAAGAGGCAAATTGTGGAGATACGAGGCAGACGGGAGTTGTACAGTCATGAAGAACGGGATCATGATCTCGAATGGAATTGGCTGGAGTCCGGATGGCAAATAAAGTGAGCGAATTATCCTAGAAAGTTGGGACAATGGGATACCACTGCCCTAGAAAGTTGGAACAACGACATTTTCTGAGCACCATCCATTCCCTAAAAAATAAATAAAAAATAAACTAATTATTTCGATATAGTGTTCTATAATGATTTTGGACCTCAGGTTGTCTGGAAATATGACTTCGACGTCGAGGCTGGTACTATCTCCAACCGGAAGAAGATTATCGAAGGGGAACTACCAACAGGAGGCATGAACGATAGAATGGTCATAGAGTAGGCACAACATCCTCAACTGTACCCCCTCATCCTAAGACATACATGAGATTGATACATAAATAGCGAAACCTATAACCTCTGGATCGCCATGTGGATGATGAATTCGGTGAGGGTGTATTCTCCGGAAGGAGAATTGTTACAGATAATCAAATTTCCAGCGAAATGTGTGACATGTCCTACCTGGGGAGGTCAAAACAACGATATGTTCTTTGTCACATCTGCCATTCCAATCACCGAAAAAGCTGCACCAGGAGGTGAAGCGGGTCATGTCTTTCGATACCAGGCAGGCGTGAGGGGGATGCCCAAGTACAAATTCGCTGGATAGGGAAAAATCGGTGCATTATATGTCGGTTGATGTCAAAGAGTTTTCAATATTCCGTATTGAAAAGTCGAGTGGACTCAACTCTGAGGCTAGATTCGACGGCGGGGAACACGAAAAGGGGAAGGAGACTTTTGGATGCCTCCTTTTTTCAGCTTCCCAACCAAGGTAAAAAATTGTCAGTTGTCAAATTCCAGTTGGATCACGGACTTTCGGAAAATACCGATCGATGGTTTTTCTTGTTTTGCCTCTCTAAAATAAGAAAAAGACTGGATTTTGATTCTGATTCGGCTGTACGGGCGGAGTTGACCTTCCAATTGTTGTTGTCAATAGATGATGTGCAGCTAGTACGGGTCTCTATGTAGACCGCCAAATGGGGTTTCAGCTGTCCAGATTCTTGGCCCCCAAATTTATCCGTCGGTGCCATTCTCTTGCCACATGGTCAATAACCTTGATTGGGAGACCCTCTCAATAGCATCAATCCGGACTCAATCCGAGACCCAAAGTTGGCTTCGTGGATGCCTAATTGTTCACTTCTTTGAATTTCTTTCTGGATCATCGCGTTATTGGGTTGGATTTTGTCGCGCTTCTTTCTGCCTTCCATTTTGTTGTCCGATTTTTACAGAGTGCTGCCTTAGGGAAAAGACAAGACGTTCGTCTCAATCGGTGCGTAAAGGGAGAATATCCGAGAGGCCTCGAAAAAAAGATTCCCAGAAAGTTCTGGAGTTTGCGTTGTGAGGGCCAGACGCTCGGGATTGCTCTTGAAAATTCGACGTACTCGAGAAGCTGATCCTGCAAACCCAATCCACGCTTTACACAAGCTGAGGCAGAAAACAAAACATAGTTGTCAAGAGAAGCTCACTGAATTTCCATTTCTTCTTCTTTGCGGACTTGTGGATACACGTGGTTATCACGTGCATCTTCACAAATTACCTCTCTGTTGAACAAGACTGGGAACTTTGTTTGTTTGGAACATAAAGCTGGAATATTTAGGTCTATTTTGCTTTCATTCTTTCGAATCTTAAGTACATTCATCGGAAGACGACTGCGGTCACGCCTTCCAGTCAACACCTCACCCCTGGTGCGGTGGAGAGAGAAAGCGGCAGTAAATAACTTATTGTTCCAAAGTTCTAGTACGATTCAACAATATTCTAAAACACCTGAGTTAATATTCTGAAATGTTCCAAGTATCGAGGGTAATTACTTTGAATTACTCTCGATGGCTGGAATAACGAGCTAGGTAGGCAGGTACGGACGAACCTGATATTTACTGCCACCGATGAAGTCATCGTCAATCTGCAGGCACAGCAAACAGTTACCGCGGCGTTGGAAACATTTTCAATCATCTCTCACACTCTCTCATCGTTATTGGTTCAAATCTCAGCAAATTCTCCCCAAAACGGTAAATTTACCCCATCTATGCCAAGCTCCTTATCAGTTCACAGATATTTGGCCGCATATGTCAGATAGCTTCCCACGTTTTACATTCGAGACCCAGGAAAGAGTTTCAATATCTCTTTGCCAAGTGCTGAAGCGACGGCTTAGGACACCAAAAGAGTATAGCTAGCCATCCTGCGATAAGAAGGTTGCTTGTTTATTGGTCTTCTTTCTCCAATTTCTCGCCATGGAGCTTGGGGGATGTGGGGTAGCCTGGAGCTCCGAGAACCGGGACGATATATAAACAAAGCTCTTTCCATCGCGCGGAGTCTCCCAAAGGTCTAGGAATTATCATTTTTCGTCAAGTTCTGGTTAACTTGTTTCAAAATGAGTACTGTTGTGAGTTGAACAACCCCATTTCCCTGAAAAACTGCTGACATTGCGACAGCCGGAATTTAACGAGACGATCCCCAGTGGCGGGGATCCGACAACGATGGATGTGAATGCTCCTTTTGTCGGTCTCGAATACCATTACACTTATATTATGTTCTGCGGTTTCATCGTTTGGTTTATCATTCCCGGAATTGGACTTCTTTACGGAGGGCTCGCACGTCGGAAATCTGCCCTGGCTCTCCTATTCCAGAGTTTGATGGTCATATCTGTCGTAACGGTTCAATGGATGTTTTGGGGGTATTCCTTGGCATATTCGAGAACTGCTGGTCCCTTCATTGGTGACCTTGCCAATTTTGGAATGAAACATGTTATGGCTGCTCCTTCCCCTGGAAGTGCGGTCCTACCAGAAATCGTTTTTTGTCTTTACCAACTTTTGTTTTGTGCTTGTACCGTACAAATTGTTGTTGGCGGTGCTTTCGAGAGAGGCCGTATTATTCCCAGTCTCGTCTTTGGATTTTGGTGGGCTACTATCGTTTACTGTCCTATCGCCTGCTGGACCTGGAATGCCAACGGTTGGTTATTTAACGTAAGTCACATATCCTGTCATTACTCCTGTACTGGCTGATAATAAGTCAAGCTTCCGTCCCTCGATTTCGCCGGAGGCGGACCCGTCCACATTGCAAGTGGGTGGAGTGCTCTTGCATACGCCTTCGTCCTTGGAAAACGCAAGCACGCCGGTGACCCCAGCCATGGGAAACCTCACAACACCACCCTCGTTTTCTTAGGAACAGTCTTGATCTGGTTCGGCTGGTTCGGATTCAACGGAGGCTCTGCTCTCAATGCATCAATCCGAGCTATGATGGCTGCATTCAACACCAATGTAGCAGCTTCTACCGGAGTTCTCGGCTGGGTTATAGTTGATTACTTCAAACATGGTCGGAAATTCAGTGTTGTGGGTGCCTGTGAAGGAGCCATTGCTGGACTTGTTGGCATCACACCCGCTGCTGGTTATGTCGAACCCTGGCTTGCCGCTGTTATTGGTTTTATCACTGCCGCAGTTTGTGCTCTTCTTCAAAATCTTAATGATTGGCTTCACATTGACGAAGGAATGGACGTTTTCAAGCTTCATGGCGTCGGAGGGATGGTTGGAAGTTTCTTGACAGGTCTCTTTGCTACATCGAAGAGTGAGTGCCCCTTTTTCCTGACCTTTTAGCGAACTGCGCGTCAAGTCAAGTTCCCATTGCTTTGTTTACTTTCAGATCAAAGCTAACACCCACTAGTTTCCGCACTTGACGGAGCCACTATCGCCTCGGGTGCTATCGACGGAGTAGGAATTCAAGTCGGGAAGCAATTCGCAGAAATCACCGCCATCTCCGCCTATTCCTTTGTTGTCTCCTGTGCCCTTCTCTACATCCTAAAATTCATCCCCGGAATGCACTTGAGAGTTACTGAAGAAGCGGAAATGAATGGTCTGGATATTGATCAGTTCTTCGATGAGCAAATTGGAGATTGGGGAATGTTCGATGAGTTGACACGAAGAAAGGGATTGCAAGGAATTTCGGAAATTGAAGCTCCTGGGACTCCTCCATCTCAGGTGGTTGTCTCAGTTGACGGCAGTGAGAAGAAGGATTAGATTATAGAAGAGTTACAAGGGAATCGGGAGAGGGAGGAGTAGATTGAGATTGTGATATAGAGTAATAGGGAGATGTATAGAAGGAAAATATAGATGGCATAATCACGCAAGGACACGCGCTAGCCTCTTTTATGTTGCCATTTTATAGATAATTGTTATCCTTCACATAAAAGTCTGCCTTTGAGTGTGCACCTCAAATCCTTCAATCTATAATTTTTGGTTCAAGGCAAACTAACTTTTATTAGAGGATTAGAATCCAAAATATACTGTCCTTCCATTGTCCTCTTCGCGTGGGTGACTTGCGAATCTTGTAACAAGGAAACGTTTCTCGCGCACCACTTTCCAAACTCCAAGAGGTGCGAATTGGGATAATAGCCTTCCAAAATTAGATAACAGAAGGCCAAAATGATTCAGTTTTAGAAGCCACTGATCTCTATTTCCTGATATAGATATACGCTTCGTCGCTTTGAATTTTTAAAATTCATCGGAAGGGGTTGGGGGCAGTGCGAGACTGAGGTGAGTTGAGAAGTTGTCGAAACTTCACAAAATTGTTATTTTGGGCTTTCAATAGTTTTATATTTCTAGAATATTTCGGTGTCGGAGAACTAACTTTCGGAAATTGAAGATCTTCCCTTTCGAATTTCAAACGGACTTCCTTCGATGATGTGAAGTTCTTCCCTTAATCCCCTTTACAGAACCCAGAAGAGAGTCATGAGTGCTCAATATCTCTCACATTCACTGCTAATTCAAAGCTAAATACGTGCTAAGTGTCTTGAAGCATGTAGCTAGCCGACGCATGATGTAATGTAGGTTGGATTCTTTAAGTGATGTATTTATCGTAACTATTCTTCTTGCGAGCCCAGACATCGCTTTGCAAAAGTGATTCAGTACAGCTAGTATAAGAATGTGAGGCCGTGTAAGAGTAACCCCTCTCTTTCTCTTTCTCTTTCTCTTTCTCTTTCTCTTTCTTATAACAAACCTTCTTCATTCTTAAACACTCGCTCCAATACTAAAAAACAATGGATCCCACAACACCAACCACTATATCAGCCAGAACTAGATCAAAAGCAACTTCAGCCGCATACACAGTCATCTAATTAATTCTAACCAAATTCAATAACACTAACCTTCCCATGGCAGAGCCAGATTTATTCTGCCGAAGTTGGAACTTAGCTCTCTAATTCCCATTCTATGAGCTTTTAAACCCATATAATTACACGGATAGAAAGAGGCCAACTTCGAAAATGTTAGAAGTACTGGATCTTGGTTTGAAAGAAGGAAAGTTTGTGGGAAGGGTGTTGATGGCTGACAACCTTTGCGTATTCGCCATGGGAGAGCCATTGAATGTTTATTGGATATTGAACGTCTTGTGGATCGAATGACTTCCACAAATAGGACGGTCGGGGTTTCAAATTATAAATCGGGTGTCTTCATGATATCAGGAGTAATAGCGAAGTGGATCGAAAGGAAAATATGGGAAATAGGCTCCCTTGCAATCTAGACAACGAGGAGAAAGAATCCCGTCGTCTATTCAGAGTTCTTAAGCGTGTGTGAAGTATATTTACCCCTCATTTACATACTTTCCCTTATTTGCCACTAATATTCGAGTACTTCTGCTGGCTTAACTTGATGCCCAATTAGACACTGAGAGCCAGCATATTGATTTTAAGAACTAGACTCTTATTATTCTTTTTAAACTTGGAGCACTTATCAAAATTGTATTTCGATTCGAGGAAAATCAAATATACCTGCAACAGCTCCAATTTCTGAAGTCATCGTTCAGCTGGTAGTCCGTTTCAATTTTCACGAAATTATACAGGCATACCACGATGGTAATACCTGGCTATAAAAAGATTACGCACTTTATATTTGACAATCGGCCCTGATTTTTTGCCCAGAACAGGAAAGAAATTCGAAGTTGACATTACTAGTAACTGGGCAGCAAGTTCTCAGCATCGTCATTGATACTGACTCGCGATGTGCGTCTACCTCATCTTTTAAATTTTAGGGGTGCGGGGCGATTGCCGAGCTGTGGGACTAACAAGCTATACACGTTTTATTTCTGCACGTTATATTCTAGCTCGTCGCTATCAACTCAACTTACCGTTTGCTAATGAATATAGCGGACAATGAAGTGAGACTTTCCTTCTTGAGTGTAGGTGCCTCCTATATGTATTATGATATGCATACGTAACTTGCTATTGTCGGGTCTTGTCCGTCTCACTAAACAGCAGTCGAAGCAGACGGGAGCTCAGTATTTTTCTGGTAATTTCCGTTGTATGCGAAGAAACACCAGTCACGACTCATCAATTACACCCTAGCAAGATAATTGACCCGATTTGGCTTGAACTTGACTGGATGCTTTTCAAATTAGGGAGTTTCTTATAAGATAATAATTAGACAAATAAACAGAAAGCGAGGAAGGCCTGTGAAAAGAGTGATTGAAAGCGGCAAGGTACGAAGTATTTAGCTTGAAGGAAAGTTCCTTATAAAACTCACACCACATAAAAGGGGATGTGGTCGGGGAGGGTCCGTTTGGCTCACCCGCGGTGTTGAAAAACCTAGAGTGGAGGTGAGTTTTAGAATTTCAACACGCCTTTCCCCGTCTAAACTAACACACGAAAGCCATAAGGCTGTCTATCCTTGTTGTGCTTCGTGTTCTTACCGGCTCGGATACGAAAAAAGTGGTGTTGGAGGTGGGGTTTATTAGAACCCTTGACCCCATACAATTCGTTGCCCTGGCTCAAGGGCCGCACGCTATTGACAACTAGGCAGTTTTGTTGAGGTGGACGTGGCTTCCTAGAACACTAAAAACACGCGATAATCTCGGTTTTCGAAGTATCCCACATGGCAAATCCTAGCGTCTGCATCATTGCTTCTGGAAACATGCCAAAACCGCTTCTTTCTAGTGCAAACCTTCTGTGCACGGCAATTCGTTAGCCGTTATCTGTAAGAGAACTAGGCCGAATCCGAATTTTCCATCACTACTTTCCACGCGTGCCTTGCGTATCAAACTGCGCTTTTGGGATAAAACGCTGGGACATTCCCTGCACTCCTTGCTGTGAACAACATCCTTCAGCTCGTGGAGCTTTCCGTGGATAGCCCCTGAAAATCTCGTCTTAGTCCACTTGACAAGCTATCGTACTTGTATTCCATAGTGCTGGAATTCTGAATTCTCTGGGATGACCCAAGATTGTTACAGGAAGGCCGCTGACTTCTTCGCCAGTCGGAGGCCCTCGCTTATTTCACAAAATGAAGACCATTATGTAACTTTACACTTCAAGTTTTGTCTTCTCATATATTTACCACATGCTTGTTAAGGCTCAAATAATATCTTCAGGCTCTCGCAAAAATTCAAGTTTCATCCCCGCACCATCAAGAAAACCCGCCAACCGGTTTCAGATTCCTCAAAGACGCAATAACAAGTCTCGTCCGGAGTGTGGGACCAAAAACAGTCTCTACCGGTATCTCGGGCATTGTTGTGACCAAGGATTCAGCTTATGCATCGGGAAATTCCATCGCATCCCCACAATTTGTAGTCTGATGCATGATCTAAGGGTCGATCCGGGAGGAAGCATTGGCTCTCTAAAGGTCATATACCATGAAGAAGATCGAGTCCACACCCGGCTTTGGCTTTCCCTTTCCTTTCTTGGCCTGTCTTGTTGTGTTTTTGCTTTTGCCTGCAGCAACAACACTTTAACAAAAGTGATGATAGCAACAAGCATCAGAAGGAATACACTCCCAGTTCGCGAAACCCGATACCCAAGGAGAGTAGGCTGGTCGAGGAGGGAAACATAAATGGGCGGGGAGATTCCCCATGAGGCACTCGCAACTTCCGTTGTCGTCCTCGTTTACTCGTCAATATGCCTAACCTTGAGTACGTCGTTGACGTGTCTGCTTTGGAGCTTTGGGGAACGATTTACTTGTAAGTTTAACGCATGCCCTGGCACAGAAACATTCTAATAGATTCCAAGACGTAAACATATTCTCGACATTCACGGCTATTAGCACACTCGCATCCGTCATCCAACAAATACATTATGCGGTAGATTGGCACGAAATAAAGCATGCGCAGTACCAGCAAGCAGTTCGCAGTCTCGATCATCCTGCGCTAGCTTTTGGAGGTGCTGCTGAAAAAACCGACATTGCGTTATTCTATACCCGTACTGGACTACCTTTTCTTCGAAATTCTGGGTTGCGCTAATACCTATTAGAGTTCTATTGTTATAATGTGATGGCACTCAACATTCTCTTCTGGTATGCTGTTTATATTCTACTCGTTTGAATATTCATTAACTCCATGATAGGGCGGTATTGTTATTCGTCGGCTCATGGAATCTGCGGGCGAATTGGCTAGGGAATTGGCAGAACAGGATAGGACCAATCTCCAAAGTTTTCTCAGTAACTTTTCCTATCATTACAGTCGGCGTATTGCAAGCGGAGTCGATCACCGATAACCTCCCTGGTTTTTTTATTGTTGCTAATTTTACTTGTAAGTTCGCATGCCTTTGAATACACGGCTTGGAAGATGTCTGATTCTAGAAGTGCTTGTTAGCATGCTCGTCGGGGTGGTACTAATGATTTTGACGCTGTTTAAATATATCAAGACTAGACGTCTAGTAATGGGTTCTGGACACAGAGGGGGTTGGTGGGCTTCGGGTGGTTCTAAAGAGGGGCGTGCTCCAACGCTGAGTGCGAATGTCAGTCAATCTGGTGTTACTACGACTTCGAGCGGCGTTCGAAATGCTCTCTACGACAGAAGTTTAATTATTCGCTTTTGTATCGGCTTCACAATAATGATGTAAGTCACTTGGGCTTGCTATATTCCATCCTGCGCCTGTTGCTGACATGTCTACAGGCTTTTTGTCGTCGCTATTATCTTCTTCAACTTCGCCAATTTGAGTAAAAACAAAGACTTGGCAACGTCTGGAGGACCAAATCTCGATCCTTCTGGTGCCATCGCGGATAGTAGGTATTCTCCGAGTTGTTTTTCCCTTTTTCGGGTTGATTTAGGAGGATTGAGACACTATTTCCTCTCCAGACATCTCACTTCCTCCTCACACAATTCTGTTTCGTCCTAGTTTCCTCAAACATACTTCTAGAAAGGGAAATACTGACTCCGAGAACTTCTGTAGTAGCCTTTTTCGCCCCAGGAGTGACAGCTAGTCTCGTCGCATTTCTCGTGTTCGGAACCACGAAATCATGGCGTCAGTATCGGGATATGGTTGTTGGTGGCTGCGGAATTAGAACCAAAATCCTCCAACGAAGATCCCAGCGGGATCTGGAAAATGGTCAGAAACAACAAAGCTTGGAGTTTCAACGTCTGCCAAGTCTAACGCGAAAGCCGTCTGAAGAAGAACGGGCTCGAGGAAAGGAGTTAGAGACGAGGGTGAAGATGTTTTCCGTGGATGGTAGTGCTCCGACGGAACTGACGAATTATGCGACCTCGATTCGCACTGCTGGTCCTTCAAATGCTTCGATCCGTCCACCAACAAGAGATTCGACAGCTGCAAGTCGAGTTACTCGAAGTGATCTCATCGTTCAATATGACCGTGGACAAACGCCCGACGCAGAGAGACGTAGTCGACAAGAAATTCCCCCAGAAAGGAGGTTCGTAGCGGAGAGATTACCCACTAAACAAGAATACGGACAGGCTATATGAAAAGAGGAAGCACTTTTGGTGCGGATGGGGTAATGAGACCGTAGTCCAATAATCTGTATCGATCAACGAGGAAGTTGAGGACTGGCTGCCACTTCAACATCCCAGGAAATATGAATTCAAGCCCAAAAGCTGTGAATTCAACAAGGGCTAAGCGAGCTTATGACCACCACAACACTGGAAAGAGATCGACATTGAATGTTTTGATGATTGTATGAACATGTATATAGCATGAACTGGATTTACATAAAAGGGTGGACGGAAAACGGAAGGAAAAACGGGTTGGGATGGATTGGTAAAAGGAGTTTTCCACGCTTGACTTATGTATACACCTACTTTTTGAGTACAAATTTCCGAGAATATATAAACAAGTTTTTATCACTTGGGCTCTCCATGTTCTACACGTGAAGTCGTGATAGCCGCCGTTGGCCAAACTACGTTGGGCGGTTGGAAAACTAATACATTTGACGAACTGCTACAATAGTCTCTCCTAGGACGGGACCAATGAAACACGTCAAATATCTGTCACGCGCCTCACTTGAGTACACTAGATGCTTGGCGGAACATGGAGAGCCCAAGGGATAAAGCGGGTCGTAGAGAATCCAAATGTCTGGAAAGTAATACTGGGTAACATTTCATCTCTGAAAGAGGCCGTTGGCTTTGAAAAGCAACTTTAAGAGTAAACCTCTCACTGACCTCAATAAAATACTGTAGACTCAGGCTCACAACTCCTAGTAACCAGTAATCCAAAGCAAGCCTAATGTATAAGAAGTCAGTTATCATTTAATTCGTCCTCCCTACCCCTTAATCCTCGATAAGAATGCCATGCACTAACTTTGTATCTTACACATCATGCCCCAACCCCAGTCCGAGCCATAATGATCAATTTAGTCCAACCTCCCCACCACAACCTTAAGAATATCCTCTATATTCTTCCCAACATTCTTCGGATCCTTCGCAACAGCCTGCCAATGCTCCCCATGTCTCGGCTCACTAACAACACACTTCGAAATAACATCCGCCCGTTTCTCCTGTTCAATTTTGTCAGTTCCACGCAAACTCATGTTCTCAAAGTAAATTCGACTTACATCCGTCCCATGCTGCAGCAAGAACTTATAATACCAAGCCCAAGTATCTCCCAGGTCACTATCTAAAATAATAGCCTTCTCAAACCAATTCTGGGCTTTCTCAAGTCTTCGCTCGCCCCAGAAAATTCGTGCAATGGTGACGAAGAGAAGAGGATCATTGTCGACTTTCTTGATGGCTTCGAGTGCTCGGGGTTTCCGTTGGGTTCGTGGTTCGAGATACCAGATTGATTCGGAATAGAGGAGTCCGCTACTAGGGACTTCCTGTAAAGCTTTTGCCATGAGGACTTTGGCCTGGGAAATATTATTTGCTCGTCGTTCGATTCGAACGGACTCAGTCCACAGTTCTGGAGATTTGGGGACGGCCAGTCGAGCACGGTCGAGTACACTTCGAGCCTTGACGATGGAACCAGATCTCTCTTCGAGACGAGAGTAGAGGAGCCATAACGGTACCGATCTCGGACAGGCCTTTGTCCCTGTGCTGTATGCTTCACGAGCCTGTGGGGCCTTGCCTTCTCCGTCGTATATCTGTCCCTTCACCATCCATAACTTCGCAGCACTTGGGAACAGCTGTAATGCCTGGTTCGCCAAATCCAATGCAGCTTCGATATTTCCAAGTTGCCGTTCGAAGGCTATACTCTTCATCCATACTCGGTCAGTAGGTGCCTCCTGTCTTGCGGTTTTCAGCAGTTCCCTAGCTTGCTCTGGTTGGTTATTCTCAGCTTCCAGCTTCACAGCAGCAAGCCAAATATCTTCGTTATTTGGATTTTGGTTGAAAGCTCGGCCCAAGACCCTTCTAGCATTGTCAATCTCTCCAGCTTGCCATTTCTCCTTGGCTAACATCATCCATAATACCTCACTCTGGGGGCAAGCTTCGACTGCCTTTTCGAGGAGCTGCCAAAGAGCTTCTTTTGTTCCGTGGTTTTTCTCCAGATCAGCTGCAGCGAGCCAGAGTGTTCTGCTATTGACGAAAACTCTTAGAGCATAAGCATACATCGCACGAGCAGTCTCATATCTGCCTCGTCCGATACTTGACTTTGCATCTTCCATCCAGATTTCTTTTCTATCGTCGTCCTCATCCAAACTCCAGCCCAACGTCTCCCGAATAATAGCGCCACAAGTTAAAATAGCACCTTCTTCTTCGCACTTTTCTGCTTCGGTGATCCATTCCTCACGCTTCAGCATGGCTGACTTCTCTGCCAGAGCGCTGACAGCACGCTTCATTACGTTAACCTTTGCAGCGTTGCCTCCCATCTGTTCCTGAAGTCGAGCAGCTGCAATCCAAATTTCGTGGGATGTTGGAACTGCTTTTCGTGCTTTGTTTAGTACCTTTTGGGCGTTCTCAGAAGTTTCTAATCGTGCAAGTGCAAGCCAGAGTTCAACAGAAAGAGGTATAATTTCCGTTGCTTTCGCCAAAAGAAGACGAGCATCTGCCGGGTCTTCCTCCAAGTTAACAGCCTCTTTCCACAGCATGACCGATTGAGGAATATGATCTAAAGCCTTTCGAATAACTGATTTCTTCGCCCGAGATTCCGACTCCAGTTCCATCGCTGCAACCCACAACCGCACGGATCGATCGTTTTTCTTAATTGCATTAGCAGCAATGATTTTGGCGTTGTGGTTGTCATTCAGATGGATATTCTCAAGCCAGACATCCTCACTCTTTGGACAGAACTCGCAACCTCGAGCAATGACATTCCGAGCTGCCACGGTCTTTCCAGCCAACTCCTCCAATCTTGCAGCAGCAATCCAACCGGGGGCGTGCTTAGGATTTGTTCTGATGACTGATTCTAGAAGAACTCGTACTCGTTTGATATCTCCAACCTGCTCTGCTCCATCACCGATTTGCGATTTAGACAAACTTGTCAGATAACCTTTAGGATCGATGTTTGTCGAGCTCCCGGCAACCGAATCAGTCCCACTACTTTGGGAAGCCTGGTCCAGTCTGACTTGTAAAACCTTGTCTCTGGCAGCACCAATATCCGCAAAGTTGGTCATGGTACCATCTTGATTGTCTCCTCCACTTGGATTTCCATCGTCCGCAACCGTTGTTCCAAGCTCAGTCGAGTCCCTAGCACCAGCAATAACACTATCCGGAACCGCATAAAACCTCTGTCTTAAAGCCTGTTTACTTCGTCGATTCTTTCCCGTCAAATCCCCTACCTCAGGCAGTTCGGCCCATTCCTGGTCGCTGACCGTCGAAAGCGCTCGTTTCAAGTCTGCGAATTGTTGCTGGACCTTTGGATTATCGCGCTCGTACTGTTCTCGTTCGGCTTGTTCTCGTGCTTCCCTGTAGGTAGAAACGTCGGTAATCTGCTCATCTATTCGCAAAAATGATAAACCATTTGTGACATTGGAAGAAGGGGAGGAGGAATATGAAAACGGGGAGACCAACCTTCTAACCTTGCGCCGCCTATCCATCTTCTCATCTACCTCTTGGTAAATTCTATCCGCCTCGTCGTCATCTTTATCGAATGCGCCTCCGGCGAACAAGCCCACTTCATTCTCTGGATCTTGAAATCGAGATTCATCTTCGTCGTCGTCTTTCTTCTCTGTAGCTCCGTAGGCAGTTGGCGCCGCTGCTCCAAGTTGTGCTGCTCGTTTCGCAAGTGCTTCTTTGATTTGGTCCTCGCTGGGGCCCTCTCGTGCAGGACCTAGATCCGATCGCGTTGTGAATCCAGTGGCACCGCGACCGAGACCTGCAACGTAATTCTCGGGGGCAGGCTGGTTGAGAAAGTCGCGTCTACCTGACATGATTGCGTTGCTGGTAATTGAACCTGATCCAAGTTAGAGAGTTGAAGATGCGACAGGGTTTATTGGCAAGGCTGAAATCAGTTTATTGGTGCCGAGGTCCACCCGAAGTCAACAAAAAGTGCAGTCCTTTTGTCCTGTTCAGTGGGAACGAAGGTGTTGTAAAAATCAGTTTGTGAGTGATTTTAATATGTTCGCTGGGTGAAGAAAGAATGTAACTAAAGAAAGCAGATTTCTTCTTTTATATGCCCATTTGAAGGTATTAAAGCAGCATGGATACCAGGCGGGAAAATCCTCCTGATAAACTGATTCTTCTATCAGAAATAGTATAAAAGTTTACTCGAGGAGGGGGCAGAAATGGAGTATGAGTCAAGAGAAGACGCTATTCCCAAGTTTGAAAAGTAAGTAGTTTTAGTGTGCGGGAAACGAGGGACGATGAAAACAATGGTAGTTGGTAGTAATCCAGCTAGTGACTAAATGATGGAGTGGAATCCACATCCCAAAGTCAACAAAAAAGCTAGCATGGCTAGCAGATACCTGGAAGTCAATCATTCGGAAAACGAAAGCAATAGCAATATATATTTAAAGATGTAACTTTGCTACTTACCCAATTACGGGCGAGTACGTAGTGGAATTGGATTGAGTAGAGTGGAAGTGGAAAAATAGGCCACAAGCTACTCATGAAGAGGTGATTTGTAGGAGTAACTACACCACCAAGAGAGTCAATTTACATACCGTCTTGCTTTTCATACATCCATATAACTTTGTACATACTAATATACACACTTCTCCTCCTGCTCAAATAATTCGTGTAGGAGTCGCCTTCTTTCTCTGCAAAACCTTCTGCAAGATCTCCGGATGCCTATGTACACTAGGCACAAGTCCCATCCCAATTGCCCTCCTAATCGTTCTCGCAATTCGTCTCTGATTCACAGGTCTCAACCCAGTCTCTTTCGAATGCTTGATTCTTCCCATTGGCGTCATATATTCGGAAATCATAGAGAAGTTCTACAGATATTCCATGTTAGCATCCATCCGTGTACTTCCAGGGAGAACATAAAATTACCCTATAATGATCCAAAGGCTTCAAATCCAACGCATCAAAAGCATCGCTCGACGGTCGTCCCCTCGTCCTCCACTTTTGCATCTCCACCCAACTCAAGTCATGAGGCGCATACACATCACCCGGCTGAAACTTTCTTGTAATCTGTCTGCTCAACCCGGCTACTAAATGATGGTTTGTCATATCCTCCTCTGCAGTCGTCGTTTTCGAGTCCATGGGTGCTAGCTGGAGAGAAGCCTCAGCCTGCCTCTGCTTTTTGATAGCGGCAGAGTTTCTGAGCAAGCCCTGTAAACGTGTCGTGGATTGGAAGCTTCCAGGCTGTGGTTTATGGTCGTGGAGGCGGACATTCTCTTGTCTTGAGGGGCTGAAGGGTTGGCGGAGGGAGTTGAAAAGTGGTGTAGATGGCTGTGAAGGAGCGAGATTATCAATATCATCGAAATGGGAGGAAGGTTTCGAGGGTTCGTCTGCGAATGGTTAAATGCTGTACTGATTGGGGGAAGATATATTTTGCTCACCAGCGCGGAAAGAACGCGACGTCGAGAAACCCGCTCTAAGGCCCGGAGCCTTTCGAGAGACAGTCCTCACCGAATTGAGGCATTGTATCCGTGGAGGGGCCATGGTGATGTTGTGAATACTCAATTTCTCCTCGCATGTTCAAGGGAGCAATTGGATGCGAAGCTACCGACAAAATACTAGCGTCTCGGCGATAAAATTATTCCGCCTCGTCAAGGTTAATAATTTCGAGCTTGACCATCACCCCGCCAAAACACCACTGCAGCCGCAAGGAAAGGATTAGATCAAAATGGTACGAAAATTAAAGCATCATGAGTCTAAACTCCTTCGAAAGGTCGATTTCACGACCTACAAAAGCGACAACAACCATCGAGATGCGGCCGTGATCCGACGATATGCGATTCAAAAACCTGGGGACTACCAAAAGTACAATCGACTATGTGGTGTATGGATTTCTTCTTCTTAAGCAGCTCTGCCTGCGCATTAGCACTTCTCATACTGACAATGTTTAGTCGCTAAAACAACTTGCGCATCGTCTCGCAGCCCTTCCACCCGACTCTGAATTCCGTCGCAAACAAGAGATTCTCCTCCTCGAAAAGCTCAATGACATGGGCATCCTCCCCTCGACCGCACCAACAGCAAAACTTTCAGAGGTGGAAAAGAACGTTACTGTTTCAGCATTTTGTCGCAGACGTTTACCTGTTATAATGACCAGACTGCGAATGGCCGAAACTGTACAAGCCGCGACGAAGATTATTGAACAGGGACATGTGCGAGTTGGTACCGAGACGATCACAGACACGGCATTTTTGGTTACGAGAAGTATGGAAGACTTCGTTACCTGGGTTGACGGGAGTAAGATCAAGAGGAACATTCTCAAGTACAGGGAGAGGCTGGATGATTTTGATTTATTGTAGGATGCAGAAAAGGGAAGGAAACCCGACAAGTAATCATGGATGTGGTGGTTTGCAAAAGTACGGCGTTGGGATATACAAGGCACCAAGCATTGAAGGAGTTAAGGAGTGTTCTGTTGAGCCGATAAATTTGCTCTTCACAAGGGCTACGATACCAATGGATTTTTTTTCAATATTTGCATTTCATTTTCCAAGGAATCCTATTCCCATATTTTGATAGAGGATAGCAACTCAATCCTCATCAAGAATGCCGACGCAGACAAATCAAGTTTTTAACTGAATAACGAAAACGCAAGGTCTTCCCAAAAATTTCACTTCAGATCTCCCAAGGATATCTCAAGCAATCCACTGCCTTTATCACCGCAAGTTTCCCATGCTAGGACAATCGAGTTTTGTAAGGTTATGCGGATGGGAACCTTCGAGCCTCGGTTGTCATTATGGTCCATGAATGGGTACGGGTACCTGCTGAAGGTTCTGGCATATCACTGCTTGAACTGGTCGTTGTACCTAGATCCTCGAATTAGCATGCTTCTCTACAAGAAATTGCAGTTGCTTCGAGCAGGATTTTCAGAACATTAAGCTCAATTGTTCAAGAACCATCCACCATCCCACTTCTTTCGAACAATCAACTCAATAGAGATTCAGACTTACATCCCAGAATATTCTCACCAGGCGGACAGAAAATAGGAGGTGTAGAGTCCGTTGGCTGTGGCGCTTCAGTTCCAGTAACGGGAGTCCCAGCAGCAGTAGTCTTCATACACTTCGCAGTGTTGATCGTCCTCGTAGCAGTAACATGCACAGTAGTCATAAAAGGCCTTCCAGTATCACCAGGGAACGGGTCCAAAATCATCAACGAACATCCACCACAAGTCAACAATCTCGTCGAGGTAGTTGTATTTGCGTAAATAGTCTTGGTTGGTCCGAATTCGACGGGTGGTGGTTGGTAGAACTCTGTGGTGCAAGTCGCGGAAGAGGATTGACGGCGAAAGTGCGTTGGGTAGGTGTAGTGTGGATGGTGGACATTTGTCGTCTGGAGCTCGAATCCTGGGATTGATCGTGTGGTTGTTAGGGCTGGGAAGGGGGTGGTGACGAATGGTCGGGGGGTTGGTTGGGTTTCTGGGGGGACTTCGTTGGGATTGCTGGTAGCCAGCGAGATGAGCATGCTAGTGCATAAGAGCATGCAAAAGCTGAAGTACTGGGTAGCTATCATGATGGTTGTCTTTCCAAAAGATCTTGGTGTTTGAAAATCTTTGGGAGTGTTGTTGTAAAATGTGGCTTGGAATGAAGTCAGTTGCTCTTGCCTTTATAGTTTATCTTCCTAACTACCTATCAAGGTTTCTAGGTAAGGTTTGAAGGTGAATTGAAACGCATGTAAGATGCAACTACGTCTGCCAAGGAAATGAATTTTGTCAAGCTAAATATTTCCTCAGTTGCTCCTTCTATTTTGGTTTGGGAGGAATGGTTCCTCCATCTCCGGCAATCAACAGCATACTCATTTAATTGTGTAGACGGCCTCTACGTGAGTTTTAGGATAGTGAAATCCCAGACTTCCCAATTGGCCTGAATTTTCTCAAATTGTGTGAGAAGCTTTGAGGCAAAGCAAAGGGTTTCTCTTGCTATTAGAAATCCTCCACTTCCTGATAGGAGCAACAATCCATCGCATTGATTTATTTAACTTCATCTCCCATTCACCTTTACTACAAGGCCTTTGTCATTTTTGTGTGTTAAATTTGACACTCGCTTAGACCTCAGTGGGCACTTCATCCACTTCTTCCCGAGACCACAACCATAGCCTCTTCTTCTAAAAGGAACCTGGAAATCAATAAACCTCCAAATCCAGCGAGTCGAATTGGTGGCTCCTCAAGTCTGTAACCTACACGCTCACCACTTTTCCTAGGCGTCAACCCATCAAATCTCTAACTGCCAACACCAACTGAAAGCTCAAGACAACCAAAAAAAAAAAAAAAACGCCCTACTATATTCACGGAACTTTCCGGTACTCGTTATCCATAAGAATACCTGCTCTTAAGTAGCCCTAGAAGATCCTTCAAGAATTATCACCAATTCACAAGCATTGAAAATACCTCATTCCCTCTACTCACTTCTTCAACTTATGAAGTCAAGTAGGAATGTGGCAATCAGACAATAGTACGACGAAGCATACAATGTTCTCCGTAATAAGTCAGAAGCCAGCCTTTACCTACTATCCAACTCTTCTTCTCGTTAACACACTTTCCTATTTATATGTAGAGAATTTCTAAACCCAGCGTTGCAACACTCGAGTCTGACGAGGTGAGATGTGAATGGTATACATGCAATTGGAATCAGGATGTCGTTGAGATTGAGTCTGGTGATTCATTTTTATTTTCTTGGTTGCTCTCAGTGTGACGAGGGGAAGGCAAGGGAAATGCCATAGTGACTTGAGATGTCAAATTGAGCTTTAAGTACTTTCAAAATGAGTCCTTGAAATTATACTTAAGGGAATCTCTATATATCACTAAAAACAGAAATTCAAAGGCTTTGAAGGTAGTGTTCCTGTGCGGGCTTTGTGGAGGTTGAATCAATATGCCACTTCTACCCAGTGAGAGAGATCTAAGAGAATTTATTGATTGGCTAATTATCTAGTACTTTTTAAGGTCCTTACTCTTTTATGTTACAGATTTTTGACTACCTATTTTTGTTTCTCGGTTTGTTACGATTTTGCAGGGCAACAATAAACCTAATGAGGGAGGAGGATATGGAATTCAATTTTAATTAAAAACTAGTGTTTAGCCTATAAAGAGACAGGTACAGCACTTAACACGATTAGTCAAACACTCTACTTTTAAAAAGCTCTGAGCTTCTAGATTAACTCACAGTACTTTTTTTGAGCTTCCCAAAACCAGAGATCTTTTTTTATTCTAAAAAAAGACCCCTAGTCATCAGAGTAATACACTATCTGCATTTACTATGTTGTGTAAGATACAAGTGAATAGCACTTATTACTTTGGGTAAGTCACATAATTGTTCGCTTAGCTAGCGCCTTTTAAGTTTATAAATATTTGGTCTAGCCCTGGGTAAATTCTTCAAGCTCTTTTGCACTCACATATAGTGCAACACAACAACCCCTATTCACCCCCTCAACACAATTTGGAAATACAATTATGGCTGAGACTACTAATAATACCGAAGTGGTAACAACCCACGACAAATGCTTCTTTCTTACGAAAATCCCTCTCGAGCTTCGTCACTCCATCTACCGCTACTTTTTTATAGGCTCCAATGTCATCTTATCGCGCTACGTGTTAGTATCTCCTTTATTCTTCTTTTCAAGTCCTATTCTTAGTGGTTGGGAGCAAGTTTTATCTTTACTCAGTGCTCCTAGATTCTCGGGTTAACGAGAAAAACATATCCTAATTTGTTGCAGTGGACTCCGTCGCAAAGCCCGAAGATATAATTCTAGTGCTACAGAACATTGGAAGCTACTAGTCGTATACTGGCAGGTCTACAGCGAAGCAAGGGCGCTTTTCTGGGCGGAGACACCTATCTCTGTAAAAGGTTATATTAATAATCAATGCAGATTTCTCTCTGA
Organism: Hymenoscyphus fructigenus; assembly: GCA_001414455.1. NCBI lineage: Eukaryota > Fungi > Ascomycota > Leotiomycetes > Helotiales > Helotiaceae > Hymenoscyphus > Hymenoscyphus fructigenus. The sequence goes on from LKUV01000095.1 coordinate 88,799, forward strand.
AAACCTTTGCGATTTCACTAAAGCTCAACTTCGATATCTGCGGGATATTTGGATAGATTCAAACGCATATGTTGCTTTACCCTATCTTTTAAACCAACTTCCTAACCTTGCAATATTTCAAATGTCGCGGCGAAGTATTTCGGTCTCGCCTAAAACATGGGACACTCTCAATACACAAACTCTTCCTGTTTTCCTTGAGAAATTTTATCAGCCTCCAGAGGAGTTGATTGATAATTACTGATTATCAGATTTCTTACACAGGATTACATTTCTATATTATCTTTCTGTTTCTCCCACCATGCCCTCGTGGCATGGGAATGGATTTGCCACTTATAGGGGCGACAGAAAATGCGAGGTAAAATCACACCTATGAGTAAAACCCAATTCCACTATTAAAGCCATGCTAACTCGCTTTCATTTAGCGATGCTTTGTAAACGTGAATACTCTCAAGTCCCTTGTTACAGACGACGAGAACATTGACGATGAAGAGGGAATTAGGCAAATCCTGAGTTGAGGTAATGCTTGCTAAATTTGCCACTAGTTGGAGTTGGGCATTTTTTGAAGAGACCAGCGACGGGTACATCAGGAGTTAAGATGGACTCTATAGTTTAGGTAGTCACCACATCCTAATTGACTCCTTTTACTAAATACTAAATCGCAAATCTTGAACAGAGTGAGAGCATGAGGGAGTGGAAGAGAGTAGTCAGTCTCCTAGTAAATTGTCTATCTATCTCTTGCCTTGATTATATTCCCTTTCCCTTTTGCACTAACTGCCTACCTCACTTTCATTAATCTGTATGGTAATCTGGAAAATATTTACTACCTTCCTAAAAATGTAGAGACTCACATCACCCACATAAAGAAATAACCTTCCCTTCTTCAACTGACCATTTCTCTCGTATGATCATCCTCGTATTCTTACTATCACATATTGACTCCCTAACTACAATTTCTCAGACTTCGTTCTTTTTTCTTGTCAGACTCACTTATAATGAAGAGTAAGTATTAGCAAGGAAGCATGCGAAGGAAGCTGTGGAAATGAGTAATTGCTCGTCTTCCTAGATTGCACTTCGCTGGAGTTTTGAGAGAAAGTCTGAAAGAAAATCCAAAAGAGACAGGGAAATCACTTCATCGTAACACCATCTTCCTCCACCATTCCTCACAACTACACATTTCTCCTACTCTCCTCCTTCTGGGACCCACTGTATCATGAAACAACTGTGAAGTGAACAATGGAATTTGTGTTTCACTCAAGTGTCTTTAGAACAGTAAAGGATACAGCTATCTTTGTGGCCACTAGGCTAGGTTAGGCGCGTCCAATAGCCTCCCATGAGTTCCCATCCCCTAAAACCACCTAGCTACCTGCAAAATAAACTCTCTTCCAGGTCACCACCAGTACTTGAGCAGCTATCTCGTCAACCTCCACAGAAACCACTGATCTGACAGCCAAAATTTCCTCAGAATCTTCCTCAGCAGAGGAACCATCTTCAAACATGCTATTACAACAAGCCTCCGGCACCAGAAAGCAGGTCTTCCGCTTCAGCCATCTCCCAACAGAACTGCGCATCAAGATTTTTCGGTCGCTGTTTCCGCCATCAAGAATCCATGAGCTCGACTATCCAAAGTTCTGGATCTTGCCAAGCCTAATGACCCATCGATCACCGAGAAAATTTACGGAATATACTACCTAAAACCCTCCACCTTAACCGAGAGAGCCGATACGAAACATTGAAATTTTACAAGCTCGCCATACCGGGAAGTTATGCCATTCGACCCATACAGATACCCGGGCTTCGAAGAGGGTACGAGAAGGAAAATCACCACTTAGTGGTGTTTCGACCCTGCCAAAGATAGTTTTCAAATCGACGGTTCTGACCTCACGTGTTGCTCTACCATGCTGAAGGCTTCACGCAATCCGGGACTCATGGACGCGATGAAGCATATTTGGTGTCGGGAGTCTGACGGTTGTCTTTGGTACAGGAAAAATCTGTCTACGTCTACCTACGCAAGGTCACATTTTAATCTCTGGCCCCCGATGGAGGACGTCCTATTAAGCCTTATACCTCTTCGGAGTTTGCAGTCACTTACAATTTTTGCCCTCCCAACTTCTCAGGGTCAGCCATTCCTCGCCTCGAGCGATTCCAACGATTTATATCGAGATCCACTCTGGCTCGACGGAGTTGGCTTTTATGCTTTCTTCGCTGCACTCGCTAAACTCGATCCGCCACGAAGGATTCCCAAGATCTTTCTCAAGTCAAACGCGACAAATATCCCCTTCGTTGTCGATCCGTATCCCGAAACTCTCAAGCAGTTACTACACAATGCATATCATCGATCGGATTTCAGCAGGGTGGAAGATATAGAGTATATGTATGGTTCAAGCGCTCTTGGAGACGATCGAGTGGAGGAAAAACCCGGCAGCAAAGGATGTTGAACCAATTACTTGGAAAGATGCTGGCATGGGAGTAGTCCATCGTCTTAAATGGGATTCCTCGTATGTACGAACTGGCAAACCTCTCTTGGGTGATACAAGTCACGAGGGGGAGAAGGACCCATGGGAGAAACAGAGCTCTGTAAGTGTAATGGATACTTTTCAACTCTCGAACCCCAAGTCTCTCTTCCAACTTGAACCTCCAAAATAACAAAGTAAACGCACTAACACGGTCCAGTCAGATGAGATAGAGAGGACATAAAGAGGGAATGGACATAACTTCACATGAGAAGTCTAGAGTAAAAATCATGCCACCTCACTTCATCAAAAAACTCTCCTTAACAACCAAATATATTAATCCTCCATGATCTACTAAATCTCGCGTCAACACACCCAATCTCATAGCCTCTAAAAATACAATAGCAAGGAATCCACCCAGCAAAGAAACTCAAAAAAAATGAAAAAGAGGAGTATCTCTAGCTAAAACCATCAAGCAAAGAGAAGAGAAGAGAGCTACCATAAAATCATCAAATCAATCAATCAACAAATTTCATCACCCCGTAACAACAAAAAACGCCAAATCCATGTATGCCCCCTAAATCATCAATCAATTAGATCACATCCCATCCTTCTCCGGTGTATGCAAAACCCCTTCTCATCTCATCTCATATCTCTCTCCGTCTTTCATCTCCTCTGAGTCTTTATTTCCATCTACCCGAAGAATCCCATTTATATCTCAACACCGATTCTATCCCTCCGTGATTCAAGCTCAAAGTAGAAAAAAGTCTCAAACATCACACCTCCCCCCAACTTCCCATACCCCCGGTACTAGCAATCAAACTCCCACTGCCAACCGTGCTTCCTCCCTTGCCGAAATCCCAGTAATGTCTCGTACTACTCCCGCTGTTCCTCTTCGTTCCCGCACCGACAGCACTCAGATGTTCACTCGCACAACTACTACTTCCTCTCCTTGCAATACCCCCACCTATAATCCGACCACCCACACCGCTTTCCACTCCAGAAGGCACCGAGACTTTGAAAGTCCTTCTTTCAATAGATCGCCTTCTAGTAGAGTTCTGACGAGTAACAAGAGGATGATGTTGTCTCACCCTCGCTGCCCTCGCCGCATTCTCCGATGTACTCGCCGTAGCAAGATGTGAAGTCCCCTGTGTAGTAAACAGCGTAGCTTCCGAAGTTTGGATCGGTGTTGGAGATGAGGAAGAAGCCTGGAATTTCGAAGTAAATCTCGACCTCAAATACCGAAACACCATCTTAATATCTAAATCCCGTTCCCACTCCTCCCTACTCAAAGTAGTCGAAGCTCTCGGCGTAGATTCTTCCTCGGGGGACGGAGCGAGGGATGTACTGGGTGTTGGTATTGGTATTGCTGCTGGTGTTTGGATTGTAGGGAGGAATTCAGGGTCTGGTGAGGTTGCGAGGCTGGATTCTTCGATTTTCGAAGGGACAGGTTGGTCCCGGGCGCTTTCTGGGATGATGGGGAGGCCGGCGTAGGGGAGGGGGACTTGTTGGGAGTTTAGGTATGTAGAGAATGCACCGGGGTGGTCTGATATTTGGTTGACGAGGAGACCTAGTTCCCGGGCTATTCGTTCGACTAGACGGTATTCCCAGGATTCGGAGCGGTTTATGGAGATGAGTTCATTCTGGATGTCGAGATGTGATTTCGTTCGAGGGGTGGTAGAGAGGTCATCGTCCACTGGTATCGATTCGCCAAAGATAATCGACAGTAGGTCGTCATCGATGCCCATCAGGTCTTGAATCACTTTCTTCGTGATCCTGTTCAGGAAACTCTCATTCTCATCGTTAGCAACCTCAGTCGATCCAGAGGAATCCACTGTACTGAGCGTAGCGATATCCTCTTGTTCTCGATCAACTACAACACTTCTTCTCTCACTCGACAACGACATCTTCCGTCTTCTCGTTTCTTTCTGTATCTCATCTACCAACAACCTACTCTGCTCCATCCTCCACTTTTCAATACGTCGTGTCCGTTCCGCCTCAGCAGCCCTCTCGCTATCCAGCTCCAACTGTCCCAACTCCAAACTCTCCCTCCGCCTCTTTATCCTCCTCGGATTGTACTTCTCAAAAGCATATAACTGCTCTTGTACATCTTCCCCCATCAACGTCTGATCAACCCGAAAACTCCCTAGCCCATCATGTTTCGGCAGCACCGAAGTACTAGCCTCCCCCTCCTCCCCATTCGATCTATAAACACTCGGCTCCGCTCTAAACTCATGAAGATGGCTATCCAAACTATCCAACTCGCCATCCTCCTCCTCTCCCCCCAAATCTTCTGTGTGTTCGCTCCCCCCATCAGGATCATACCCATAGCTCCTCGCCGCCGTATCTAAGCTCCCAAAATCACTGATCCGTGACCGACCTGCGGTTTGCGTCTGTGCTGACGAAGTGGTATAGCTACGCTCCGTCGTCGAAGCTGCCGAGGGATCAAACAGAATCCATTCTTGCGAGTCGGCAACATTCTGAGAGGAGGGCTCAGGTTGTGCAAGACTACCTGCAAGACCCTGGATCTCGGGCTCGTCTGGCAAAGTATAGATGCGTTGTGGGGCATGGTATGTGGAATGACGGAAGGCCATTGCTGCTTAATATATGTAGAGAGCTTCTAGGAAGCTCTGAGGAGTTGAGAGGTGCAGCGATGCGGAGTAACGATGGGGAGTACTTGTATTGTCTGCAGATCTAACAGAATCGAAAGTAGAGGTTGTTGGGTTCAGTAACAGACCTCTCCCAACAGAAACAGGCTATGAGGAAGTGGTGACCTGTCGATGTACTTCAGAGGCGCACGGTATGCAACCCCTCAGCCTGATCACCTGTCTACTGGCCTCGCGATCGGATAACGATAAGGGGTGCAGGGCAAGTGGCGGAACCTAGATTTGGTGTTGTAACTGACAAATTCGATGACGATAATAAGCCCAACAAGATGCTATCCCCAAATGTTGAAGAAGACAAAAAGGAGTATATTGCGTTCAAGCAGATTTTCCGGCGGGCGCGTTGGGAAGGGATCTCCCTTTGTACTGTCTGAATGGTGGTGTCTCTGGCTCCACCGTCATTGCCGCTCACCGGCTCTGCATTCCAACCACGTGTGGAGTTCTGATGATGAGATGCAGGAAATCAAATCCCTAAGTATTAGTATTAGTAAATCCTATTCAATACTAATCTTTATAGTAATCTCCATTTATATTTTTACAAAAACACGAGGAAAAGAGTATGTTAGAAGGCGCCAGAAGGAAAAGTAATCATTCATTAGAAGTAGATGGGCTACATCGGCTGTCAGACCTACATACATATCCTACCCTACACAGCCACTACACGGCATCTGCTACAGTACCAAGATATGCATGCATTTCTCAACGGGCTTCCAATTCAAGAGCAGGAGAGAGGGGCGTAATCGTCGTCTCTTATCGCGCGACATGCGACCATGATGGAATCTAGTGAGGACATGATGCGAAAGTGGGTTATTCAGTTGACTTCCCGCGATAGTGCCAGCCAACCACCATAGGAACTCTGGGTATTTCGAGTCAGACGAATTCAATTCATTACATGATTCCCACATTCCCCCTTTTGTAGAGGCCGTATTTCGGCGGCTGATGCATGGTATATTGACTGGACCTTCGCCAGCATCATGCCTGTGCCAAATGGGTGTACGCCTCTTGTCAGGGCAGAATGATATTCCGGAAAGTCTGTTCTAGCACTCGTATACGTGGTCAACGTAGCTCACTCACTCATATAAAGTCACCCTTTGCATCTGAAACAAAAACTTGAAGTTGAAAGTCGTAGCAATTCCCTGAGGTACAATGATAAAAAGATGAATGCCAAATAACATTATCATCCTGTCATTGCAAAGTTATACGCCTTTCTGCCCATAATCCCATCGAACCCCCGCAAACGAACCTATGCCTCCTGGAAAGCAGCTGGGAAACGTCTGATGTTATCGGCCAACTTTCCGTGGTTGCTCAAGAACTGAACATATGCACCGTCAACCAAAACTGCTCCTGCGGCCTTCTTGTCCATATACTCCTCACGACGGAGAGGTGTGAAACCCCAGTTCTTGGAGACAATGATCTTTTGGCGTCCTGGGAACTTGTATTGTGATCGTCGGAGAGCCTCGAGAGCGGTGGCACGGTCTGGCAGAGTGTTAGAACCAATTCAAATCGTTGAATATCCATCAAAACTTACGAGAATCACGAGTTCGGACACTCAAGATGATTTGACCAATGTTGACACGGGCAACACTTCCATTTGGCTTTCCCCAAGCACCACGCATTCCAGTTTGCAATCTATCGGCACCGGCACATGACAACATCTTGTTGATACGGACGACGTGGAATGGGTGGACACGGACACGGAGATGGAAGGATTCCTTTCCGGCGACCTTGACCAAGTACCTGAAAGAAGGCTGTTAGTATACACTCCAAGATATCCTTCCATTGTTCCCAAGTCCAAGGTCTCGACTCCAAGCTCCCAGTATAGTATGTCCTCCCTCGACCCCGCAGAATTCGTCATGGGTACACTCACTTGTTGGCGCAAATACGGGCGGCTTCCAAAGCCTCGGAACTCAATTGTTCATACTCGTTGGAAACCAAGTGGATGCAGAGAGGGAACTCGTCGACGTTCGCACGCTTTCGGCCGAGATCGAAGATACGAATCTTTGGGTCTGGGACACCACGGTTGAATCTGGACTTAGGATACGGCTATGAGAGGCGGAAAGTTAGCAGGTGATCGTATTTGACCATATGAAGCTCGCGCAAGACGTCGGATATGCTGAGAGTCGATGGGAATTCCTCTTCGTGGCGAAATTTCACGCCAGACTCCCAATCCCCCTAAATGTGGTCGCAACGTCGAAAAAAGAACCCTACGCACCTTGTTCTTGCAGTATCTGTAACATCTCGCTGGGCGGCGGGCCATCTTGAATGATTTCGAGGTGGACTTGACGTTGTGTTGTGTTTGGAGTTGGAGAGTAGAGATCTCCTTGCTAAGGTTTGGATGCTTAGAAATCGACTTTCCGCTAAGCGAATTTTGCGCCCACTACGCCAATTTTCTCAAATATGCGGGGAGGGTGAAGGTGAATCAGGGAATGACCGTAAATGTAAGAACAATCAATTTATTTTCTTTGGGGATGTACGCTTTTAAACGATTCGTTGCTTATTTATTTGCCTGCGGAGTCATTTCTACTTAGAGTTGTGAAGGCGAATAATGTTGATTTCAAATCGCTCTCGTGGAGCCTTTTCATCGGCGTTAAGGCTGCCATTTCTCCTCAGAACTTCAGATCAATGCTGTAAGCAATATGGTGGTTAATCCAATTTTTCAACAGTATATCACGAATGGTTCCTGCATTTGTATGAGAAGAAGTGTCATTCCGTATGCTATGAGCTATGCGTTACATCAATGACCTATCAATCCATAATTTCTCCTGATTTTGCACCACCTAAGCAGTTTGTCCTGAAAGGATATCTGAATCTCCAGCATCCAACACAGCCATAGTAGAGCATCTGAAGAGCTTTCCGCATGCGGTGCCCAATTCAATCTGTCATCGAGAAAAGTAAGCAAATGATTTGTACCCTCCAAAGTCAGAGACTTTTTCGCTGGGTCACTCCTTCACAGACCGAAGTCTGATCGCCAGGAGCCTGGAGAAGCACGCTTCATCCATTAGGAAGGGAATGTATGTGTATACTCACGTTGTTACCCTGGAAGTGGTGGACGTTGGTCTTGGACAACATGGAGTAGTACTCGAGTTCACTCTTTCGGAGAGGAGGGGTGTTGCCAGCAATGATGACGAGCTTGGCCTTTCCGGATCGGAGGGTCTTGAGGGTTGACTTGTATCCGAGGGTGACTGTGAGGGAATTGTTAGAAGGGATTGTCCGCAAGGGTGAGGTGAGGGCATCTTTAAATTCTTACCTTTACCAGACTTCATGACAAGCGCAAGACGCGAGTTGATTCCATCGGCGGACTTCTTAGCTTTCTTGGTTGGTGCCATCGTTGCGTGTGAAGATCTAGAAGATCTTAGAGGTGAGGTTCAGTTGATACGCTCCGGCAGGAGAAGATGATGGATTGTTGCGGGGTGGTGTTGTTGACGTTGGTTGATGCGGATCAAAAAGTTCGAGGCAATTTTTGGAAATATCCTCCGCTGGTGGGAGAGATGGCTTGGCATTATCGCGGGGAAAGGTAGCGCCGGGATATAGTCACATGATTATTCCAGCACGTGACCTGTTTCTTCCTTTGTGCTCCAGCTGCCGAGCAATCAACAACCAGTCATCTCATAGCCAGCATGGTTTGCCTCACTCCAAGGAAGGGAATCTCTTCAAATATAGCATGCATATACCCAAAACACAAGGACTATGGAGCCTAGTCCAACCAGCTGAGTCGATTCAATTTAAACCTCTCTTACGCAGCAACCATCCGTTGATCTGTTACCTCTCCTTTTAGACCGGAAAGAGAATTGAATAGTCAACAGAAGGAATTTCCTTGAGGAGTTTTCTCAAGTCTGAGGAAACAATGGTTTGCATTGCTAAACGGTACCAGCAATTACAATTTGTGATTCAAGCTGATTCAAGCATGACCATGCCATCCGCGTTTCATTGTAATGCTTGAGACAGCCTTCCATGGGATTCAGGAGATCAAATTCCTGGCAATATGTCGTTGTGATAAGAAGCGGACGCGAGGGATTATGCAAACCCACTCCGATTAACCACCAATGTCAACAACAGCGCACACAATAACATGCCAGCTCTAGACAAGTCTCCGCATGATACCCGTTATTTACCCTCTCTTAATCTGCCTTTAGCCTCTTGCCCCTTTCTCTCGCGAACCCGTTCACTCCTCTGCCAAACGACAACGTTGAAGATACCGTAACTCGGCTTAGCCCAGGTATCCCGGCTGTGCTTCTACAGCGTTTCTATTAATAACAGGGGTCACGTCAGGAGTTGAGCTAGCCACCAAATCACTGATCATCGCGAATTCCACGAGATAGCTTCTCTTCCAACAACAACAGCATTATTTATTCCCCGACCAAGTCAAATCATTCTTTTGGCGCCTTTGAGCAGACACAATCATGTCTGCAGCAACCAAAAAACCACTATCAGGCACCCCGAGTGGCCGAAGAACCTCTACAGATCCTCCCGGCGCAGCACCCTCGAGGACACCGGTGACAGCGCGTTCGCCTGCTCCTTCTTCTCCAACTGCGAATGGCGTCGCTCGAACCAGATCCATTAGGGGAGGCTCCCATACTCTGTCCGCCCGCGGCTCGATATCTAGACCCGCAGCCGGTACCTCGAACCTTAGTCAAAGCAGCGCAACTTCCGATGCAGATGAGGACGCTCGAGCAGGGACGGTCGCAGCGTTGGACGATCTAAAGGAGCGCTTGCATAAGGCAGAACTGGTGTCGGAACAATTTCAGAAACAATCCCAAGTGCTGCAGTCACGATTAGATGATTCTGTAAAGGAGCAAGGGAAACTCGAAGAGCGTCTACACGAAACCGACGAGAGATTAGAACAACTCGAAAATGAGAAAAGCAAGGCCCTTAAGCAGAGCCGGGAGTTGGAGAATATCTACGAAGGCGAGAGAAGTTCCATGACCAAGGAAAGGGAGGAAATGGCTACGAGGGAAGAGGAGATGCAGACTATCATCCAGCGATTAAAGGATTCCCTGAGCTCAAGATCCAATACCGACGAAGAGTCTAGATTGTCGCGAAGATGTAAGTGTCTTTTATGCCATGTAATCAGAATTATATCCTAACTGCAATAGCAAACAACTCTTCCCCCAGTCTCGAGGGTCAATTTGCACCTCCTTCTGCCACCGGGCTCAACCGTAGCGATTCTCGCAACAACTCGAAATTAGTTCTCCAGAAAGACAAATTGATTGAATCACTGAGACTGGAGCTTGCTGAGGCACAAATCAAACTTGTCGAATCAGAGAATATGGGTGGTGGACGTATGCAGGAGGTTGAGAGATTATTATTGGAAGCACGAATGACGAATGCACGATTAATGGAAGACAACGAAAGCTACCAACTTTTATTATCCGAGAAGACCTTGGCCGGAGATTTCACTAAGAGCGATTTCATGGGTTCTGCCGCAAACCAAGATGCTCTCAGCGCATTGGAAGGCCGAACTGCAGCACCCAGTCTGGCAGACGAATTATCTGATGCCTCGGAGGGGGAGAGCGACAACTATAGACGCCTAGAAGCCGAATTGAAGTCGGCAAAGGACCAGAACAAAGCATTAACATTATATATCAACAAGATTATCGAACGACTACTAATGCATCAAGATTTCGAAGCCATCTTAGATCAGTCATCAGCCTTCAAGCCCGGAGCAGGAGCAAATACAGAAAAGGAGCTCCCGCCACCCCCACCACCAAAGGAACAGGCAAGCGGTGCCTCCATTCTCCAACGAGCCAAGTCCGTAGCAATGGGAGCAACCAAACGCCCACGTCCTCAATCACAGATGCCAGCTTCAAAATCCGGTTTCTCAGACCCAGATACCGCACCAAGCATTCCATTCGGTCCCAACCGATCTACCAGTTTCCGCACCGGTCGACCAATGAGTGAGCAATACACCGGTAGCCACGGAGCCGCCAGCGTTGTAAACCAAATGTACAAAGGCGGCCAAACCTCCCCACCCCTCCACGGTCCACAAACTCCTCGCTCCTCTCAATCCTTCTTCGCTCCTCCCGTCGCAGGCGGGAACCCCAATGCTCAACATCGAGCCCCAAGTGTCGGACAAGTTCCTACCGCTGGAAATTTCCCCGGCATGAAGAGCGAGACAAGCAGTATGAGTGGTGATTCGGGTGAGGTTTCTACACCTCCTAGTCAGAGTCCTCCCAGGGGTCATGCGGCGGAGAAGGCAACCACTTTTGCGGGGAATAAACCGCGACCGTTGAGGTTGGTTCAGGATCAGAATGAGAGTATGAGGAAGACTAGTGCGGAACTTGATGAGGAGAAGAGGGCTAAGCGGGCGAGCTGGATTGGATGGGCTTTTGGGAAGAAGGATGAGGGGGCTGCGGCGGGCACGGAGGATGCTATTAAGGAGTAATGAGGAATTCGAAATTGGATAGGGAGGTGGTAATTCACATGAGCGATGGCATGTGTATATTGTAATGTATGGGTGGATGGATACTCATGACAGGTATTAACAGCGTATTGAAGCGATGGAATGAGGGGATTGACACGACTGGATGTATACGATGAGGATATTTTGGGATTGGGTTGTTGGATGGATTATTACTCCTTTTTTGTTTTTTTGGATGCAACCTTTTGTCATTCTTCTTTTTAGGATACCCCCATACAATACCTCAGCACCCTTATTCCTTAGCTACTTTGTTAGCCTTTTGTTTTCTTGGTGGTTGTTTTTTACTTTGTTTTTGTTGGGTGGCGCTTTTGAAAGCTTTTTTGGGGGTTGTAGTATGAAATATAAAATATTTTAATTCCCTTGGAATTTTGTGCCCTGCTTTTTCGAGGACTGTTGCTTCAAACGTGTAACGTTAATTTAAGACCATGATTTTTAAGGTGCAATAAGAGAGGTTAGGAGATCTTCTCCGATAATCGGTCTGCTTATTCCAGGGGACTGGGAACGTCGCTATTCCTACCCTCTTCTTGTCTAACTTTTTTTTTTAGTAACCTGCGAGTGAGCTGTGAGTAAGTCACAAGTAAGTTAGGTAAAAAATTGGGGTAAAAAATGGCTGGGATAAGCTATCGCTCGTCGACTAAGCGATAACTTTGTCGGGTAAGCCATCAGGTGTTGGGTAAACCATCAAGTGATGGGTAAACCAAGCACCAGGTTTTGGGGGCCAAAAGAGTTCACGAGTAAGCTCTTGGTTGTGGAGTGAGCTATTACTTGTTAGATAAGCTATTACTTGTTAGTTAAGTTATTAATTGTCGAGTGAGCTATCAAGTGTGAAGCGAGCTATCAAGTGTCGGGTAAACCATACTCAGGTTTGGGGAGTCAGAAATATTGAGTGTCTTTGGGGGCCAAAAAGGGGTGTTTTCAGCTGTTGGTGGGTTTACGTGTTTGTGGGTGTTTATAGGCTTCTGTTGATAAATGTAAGAGTTTGGGATTATAGGGTGTGGGGCTTAAGTTGGGTTGATTTTATGGCTTTGGGATGATAATTTTGGAAGCATTGAAGTTGCTGGAGACATGGATTCTGAGATTGTCTACTAGGAGAGTGTGTAAGTAGCACTTTTGGGATTTTGGTGGTGGTTCTTGGAGTTGGGGAATTTTGACTGCGCCCGGCCAAATGATAGGGTGCCGGGTGGCTATTTGGATAGTTGGAACTCGATGTCAGTAGTTTAGTTCTTGGTACGAAAGAGGACTTAGGGTTGATCTTTTTTGTGGCTTTTAAAGGGTTTTACTCTTGGCCTTCTTGAAGTCCTGGGGATGAAACTGTAGAGTTTATCTTCACCCCTAGTATACATGTGTTTTGTGCCCTCGTGAACTTTCCTTCGCCCGAAACTCTGACTTGTAACTCTAATTCCTTCTTACCTGGTCTGTATTGTGTAAGATGTTACTCTGTACTATGGCTTCTTCAAGAGTGTATCTGCTACGCTTTTTATTGATTAGCAAAAACTACTATTGAAGACAGTAATCAATGATCAATACCTTCATCCAAGACTTGGCTAATTGCCTCATCATAGTCCATTTCCGCATTATCTAAGACAAAGCACTTGAAAGTATTCAGGTTCATAGCGTAGAGCTGAAGAAAGCGGTAGAGTGGCTTAAATAATTGAAATTGGTCTTACTATTGGGGATGAACTTACCTTTATTCCTCTTGTTCCCACAAGTATAATAGTAATACGGCCAAGAAGTTCTCTAAACAGAAAAAAATAAAGAAATGTGATTCGTGTGGAAAAACCGGATAATGATAATATATGTTCCACCTGTTGGGGTTGTACGCCGAGGTGCATTGCGATTCTTTAGCTAGTCGTAGGCTAAATAGACCTTGGAACCGGCGAAGGTATAGCGATTGATGGATTGACGAATTTCAAAAGGGGTTTTCGTAAAAAGGAAACATTCAGCTTGAGTTGCGACTTCAGCGTTGATGGTGGTGTCCATGATTGTATGTTGACAGGTTGTTGCGAGGAAATGGTATGTCAGTGACTGTAAGACACTGTCCACAAACTACGGTAAAGTTCAAAGAAACAGGGGTACTTGTAGATGTACCCTAGCCCTAGTAAGAGCCTAATGTCCAAATAAAAGCCGATCAAAAATTCACCTCTTAACCACCTTGCTTAACCTATGCAACACCCACAGACATATGACCACATGAGATGTCGTAACCTAATTAGCACAGTTATCCCTCAGGTTCAGAACTCAAAGTCTCTCTCAAATGATACCTACCATAAAGCAAACTAGGATGAGAAAACCTCCAGAACTCTGAGGATTTCCTTGGTCTTGTCCATCCAGTGTGCTCTGTTCTTGACAAAGTTGATGAGCCAGAGTCAATATTTCACAATGGTTTACCCCAAAAGTTCTTAAAAATCTCTGCGCTCTCATCCACCGCATCTTCCCTACACAATGACATTTCCTGTTAGTCTGTTACAAGATGAGATGAAATTTTCGTTGGCTTCTACAAATCATTGCCTGGTAGGAAACTGAGCAGTGTCTGAGTAGAAAAGTGAAAGTCAAAGAAGAAAGAAAAACATGAGCTACGGTATTTCAAGATCCACAACGAGAGCAGTTTCCATCTCCCAAACCAACCCCTTTAAAACTTCGTTCTATTTAAAAGAAAGGAACACATTCCAGTTGCTACAATTCTTGCCACAAAGGCTAAGCCCACAGAAATCAAAGTCTTGCCTTGAAGAACTCCAGTCACTTTCAAGTCACGCCCCACGCACTTCTCCAGGTGATCCAACCAGTTTCAAACGACAGTTATCCCAAGCTTGCTAATAATTTCAATTCTCTCAGAGCCTTTGGCAAAAATGTTGAATGCTCTCAAGTCTGCTTTATACTATTTTTCTGATTCTCATGGCGCTGCCGCGGGTGGTGGAGCCTGTTCCTCTGCCACAACACCTCTAAGTGGTAACACGATTTCTTCTTTCTTCTCATCCTTCTTCTCAACCTCCCCCTCCTTCTTCTTCGACGCCTCCTTCTTCGCCTTCTTGCGCTCCTTATCTCTCAGCTTATCTGCTGCCTTCTTTGCCTTCGCCTCCTCATCCGCTAATCTCGACGCCTGTGTTCCTCCATATCTCAACCTCCACTCCTCTTCCTTCTTGTCGTCGATTTTGGTGAACAGATATGCGGCCTTGCCAATCTTGTGGCCACCTGGTAAAGCATCTGGAACCCACTTGTCCGGAATCTGGGCCAAAGTCGTATTGAGTTGCTCGACGATCGATGTGGCTGTTGATGGCATGTATGGGGAAGATAGAGATGCAAGCAGATATGACAGGTTAAGAGCGAGACCAATGATGGTATGGGTTCTCTCTGGACTGTCCTTGAGATTGGTATTGTCCAAACGGCCTGCAAGAAGAAGATTACCCCGGGCGGATATTTGCATAAGTTTCTGTATTCCAGAGCGCAATCTAACAGCCTCCAAATCAGCAACGTACTCGGCCAGAAGGGCGTTCACTTCGGATATAAAGTTGGGGAAATCGAAGGACTCGTCAGCGTAGGAAGCTGAAAATTGAGGAATGACTCCATCGAGCTTTGCGTTGACAAATTTGATCAGTCGGTTAACAAAATTTCCGAGATTAGCTAACAGTTCGCTGTTGTTGGCCGCGATGAAGGACTTCCATTCAAATTGCGTATCACCAGTCTCGGGTCTATTGGCCAAAAGATAATATCTCCAGACCGAAGGGGGGATTCCAGTGTCCTTGACAGTATCTCCAAACACACCAACACCCCTGGACTTGGAAAACTTCCCGTTCTCGTAATTCAGGTATTCGGTGGTCGATAAGTGATTCAACATGGTCCACTTGTCACCAGTTCCAATCTGCGATCCAGGGAAAATAACGGTATGGAAGGGAACGTTGTCTTTGCCCATGAATTGGTAGAGTTTGACATTTTCCGGATCGCGCCACCACAGCTCCCAGTCCTTTGTATAGTTTGCCGTGATGGAGGGATAGCCAATGCATGCATCGAACCAAACATAAAGCACCTTCTTCTCGTATCCTGGCAGTGGTATTGGCGTACCCCATTTAAGATCTCGGGTGATACTTCGACCTTCCAAGCCCTTGTTCAGCCATGATCTTGTAATGCTGACGCCATTTTGGGGCCATTCCCCTTCCTTGCTCGATTTGGAGAACCATTTGTCAATGTCTGACGCAACTTTGTCGAGTCGTAGGAATATATGTGTGGTTTCTCGTGGGACAGGAGTTGCTCCGTCGATTTTGCAGTGAGGATTGATCAGTTCGAATGGGTCGAGAAGGTTTCCGCACTTGTCGCACTGATCCCCGCGCGCGTCATCGTATTGGCATTTTGGGCATGTGCCTTCGACAAAGCGATCCGCGAGGAAGGATTCGTGCTTCTCGCAGTATGGCTGCGTAGTAGTTCTCTCCTCCAGGAAGCCGTTCTTGTGAAGCTTCAAGAATATGTCTTGGGCGATCTCGGTCTGCTTTTCTGTCGTTGTACGTCCAAAGTGATCAAAGGCAATCTCGAACCAATCATAAACGTCCTTGTGTTTCTTGTGAAATTCGTCGCAGAGTTCTTGAGGCGTCTGCCCCGTTTCCAGAGCTTTGGTCTCTGTTGCAGTTCCGTACTCGTCCGTTCCGCAGATAAATAGGGTTGGACTGCCCCTCAATTTCGAGAATCGCGAGAAGACGTCTGCGCTCAGCACGCTTCCAATAACGTTGCCCAGATGAGGGACATTGTTGACATAGGGGAGGGCGCTAGTGATGAGGATATTGTTCTTGCCTTTTTCGGGGAGAATTATTGGGGCCGCCATGTTGTGTGTTTATTGACAGGAAGCAACGAGTGCGAGTTGTTGAAGTTCCGGAATAAAGTTGCAGGGCGTTTGGAGGGGTTGTGAGTCAGCCTTACTGGTCCGTAAGGTTACTACGGACCATTCCGATACTAGCGCCGAGGCACCTTGCCTCAGTTATGTTTCTACTACCACCACCACTAGTATAAATCAACACCCACTCCTACCTACCAACAGCACAGTTTAGATGGAAAGACTCCCTGCTCCAAGATTTTTAGGCTCAACCGCTGTCTTTTTCCGAGTCCAGCCTCGAGTCGTTTTGAAAGCCCCTATCACAATTTCAGAGGGGAGATCATAATGGGCTGTTGGGTCAAAAATACGCGAATATGGATGAGATTCTGAAAGATATGGCGTTAAAGGCATAGATTGGTAAGACTATTTAGCTAGGAAGTCTTTTCTGAATATATATTCCCCTCTGCATCGAGGTGAATTGGCTCGCGGTGGACAAGATAAGTGGCAGCAATTAGCGACCTTACGAAAACCCGCAGCCTAGATTTCCTTGATGTAGAAAAATCGCAAAAATACAAGAAGAATACAAGTCGATGCGGAAGATTCTAATTAACTAGAATATCGAGTATTAGAAGATTTTATTTGGTTCAGGTTGAGTTGTGCTTCTTGCGTGCGGTCCTAAGGTCGGCCTATTTACTATGCATAAATGTGAAAGACTTAGTATAGGATTGATGATAGCTTTAAATATAACCGCTGTGTTTGACCGGGGCCGCCTCGAAAGAGTGTGTGGATTTTTTGCCATTTTTTTGGTTGGATTTTTTTGGTTTTTAGAACGACGACTTGCGATTGCGATCCCCTTTTTCCACCACAGCATTTTGGATGTTGAAGATACACCTTCATGGTGCTTTTGTTGTTATTCGACGAGAATGACCACAGTGGTTGAAAGGCTCCAGAGGACCTTTCATAAATTTTAAAGGGAACAGGACATATTTGAGAATTTCTACCATGGCTACAGAAGCTTGGAAAGTATTTAGCGAAGTGAATGTTAGATTTATTAGGGCGTTGCGAAAACATGAGGAAGTGCAGCAAATGTCCAACGCCGCTTTTACACCACCTGATCCCCCTGGTCTTCTTTCACAGAACCCAACCCCTTCCATTCAGAAAATCAACCACAACACCACCAATATTTCACCCCTGCCCTCACAATGCCACACGACACATTTGATGAAGTCCTCGGCCTCGAGGAAGAATTTTACAACGATGGATACCAACAAGGCCTCGCCGACGGTATCGCAGCCGGGCGCATCGAGGGGCGAAAATTCGGACTCGAGAAGGGTTTTGAGAAATATGTCGAGAGTGGAAGATTATATGGCAAGTCCCTGATCTGGGCAAATCGCATTCCTCAATTGCAATTGAAAAAGCCCTCTTCCAAACCGGTTCCCTCCGAGGAACTTGTTGCTAAAGAAAGTTCTGAGGATTCACCAGCTGTGAAATTATCACTGCCACTACTGCAGAGTAACCCAAGATTGGTTAAGCACGTGAAAGTTCTCCATGCTCTGGCTGAATCGGAGAGTTTGTCAACTGAGAATTCCGAGGAGGCGGTTTCGGATTTTGATGATCGGTTTAAGAGGGCGCAGACTAAGGCCAAGATTATTGAGAGGATGGTTAGGGAGGCGAGTGGTAAAGATGGGGATGAGGGGAAAGTTGCACCTAGGAATGATGAGAATATTGAGGATGCTAGTACTGGGAAACTTATTGCTTGAGGCATCAAAAATTCACGACTTGGTGTATCCTGCGATGGCAGCTGTTTTGAATCGCTCTTGCCTGATGAATGGAAACATGGGGGAGAAAATGGTTTAGGCTCCGCAGTTGGCAAAATCCAGACTGGACATCTGGTAATGATGGAATCAATTCAAGTCTAAGAGATTGATACAGTAAGTAGAACCCTATTGCATGTTATTCTATGTAGCTGATAAACCTTTAGGAAAGCATTTTATCCTAACTTCCTGGCTATGGGGAATTCACAAGATTGGCGCACACTCTGTTGGATTTTGTGGCCAACATTAAAAGAGCTGTGTTTTATGGTAGTTGGGACTAGGATGGATAATCGTTATCATTCTGGTATCACTCTCAAAATGCTTTCTTAAGTCAAAACCCCAGTACAATTGGCCATTATCTGGCTGACTTTTAAGAATACAAACTCCCAGCAATCCCACATCCAGCATATCAATCCAGGAACTCCGAAAGATCCCAAATAAAATTTCCCCGATGAACTGCCGTCTTCCTAATATAGACTGCTAGTTCCGTCACCTATACCCCCCAAGCTTTAACTGTTCAATTCAGCTACTCGCCCCAAATATTTGCGCGTCCAATCTTGCCATTCTCGCTGCAGTTTCCTGTTGC
Organism: Hymenoscyphus fructigenus; assembly: GCA_001414455.1. NCBI lineage: Eukaryota > Fungi > Ascomycota > Leotiomycetes > Helotiales > Helotiaceae > Hymenoscyphus > Hymenoscyphus fructigenus. The sequence goes on from LKUV01000095.1 coordinate 107,525, forward strand.
TTATCTCGTTCCTTGTTCCAGGCTTTCTCCAGGGTTTTAGTCTTCCGAACTCTGACCTCTTTGGTGATCTGTGGTGTCAACTCGTCAACCAGTTCTTGCCTAATTTCCCGCTTCAACTCCGCCTTCGCTGTACGCCTAACCTCCTCCAAAATAGCTGGTCTCAAATCTGCCTCAATCTCTTCCCTCATAGCGATTTCCTTCTCCAGAGTAAACTCTCGCCCAAATACAGGGCCAAGTTCATTCTTGAGCTCTTCCTTCAAAATTATACATTCGTTTTCTCTGACTTCATCTGTAATCTTAGGACGAAGCTCATCCTCGACATCCTTGCGGATTGCCTTGCGCTCTAGGTCCGAAAGTTCCTCCCGAACAATTTCAAAAGCCTCTTCTTTCGTCGCCTGTCTTTCTTCCTCGCGAACCTTTTCCAAGAGTTGTGGCCTCATCTCCTCCTCAATATCGGCAGTCAATTTCGCCTTGACTTCCTCCCTCTCCTCACGCAACACCTTTTCATTCTCCTTTTCCAAATCTTCCATCATCTCGGCTCTCTCCTTCTTCCTCAATCTTGATCTCCATAGCTTATGGTAGGCTTCTTCTTTATCTCTATAAATCCACCCTCCATTTGATCCTTGATCCGGCTATACAGCTCTTGTTGGATCTGTACGTTGTCTATAGAGGGTTGCACATGTACATTTGTGTGTCCGTTTCGGTAGATGTGGTGAAGTCAAATGGCATATGGCGTCTAAGGAGCTTATTCAGTTGAGGGTGATTTAGTATGCCTAGGGAATGGCTCGCCAGTAAGTTGTAACCCAAAGCGTCGCTCAACTATGTAATGAATGGAGAACATCGAGTAACGTGACGGGAATAGAATAGATAAAATCTGTTACTTACTGTCATTTCATGTCCATCCGTCAGCGGGAGGTTCAGGAGTCTTAGAAGGCTCGCGCCGATTGCGCTTTTCGCGGGGGTGGGAAGGTTCCGGAGTATCAGAAGCGTTGCGTCGCTTACGGTTCGCGTGATCTTGAGGAGGGGAGTCCATTGTTGCGGACTGGCAGGGCGGCAGTATGCAGTGGGAGCAGGCAGGACTTTGTAATGAGCGCGCTGGTGGTGGGATAAGTGCAATAAGAGGTGGGTTGGAATACTATCGCGGCCGAAAAGATTATGATGAGCCGTGACGATACTCGAGAATTATCGAAGTTGACGCGCAAGGTCAAGGCGAATTGGTAGTCGAAGTCCCTGATGCGAGGAGATTGGGGGTTTTTATGTTACCACGAGTTGCTCCGAGGTGCGGTGGTGATTATCTTATACAAGTGTTTTGAGGAGTCGAGCAAGTCAACATTCACCCAGCCTCGAGACCTTAAAAGAGTGGGGCAACGTCACCTTCAACGCCGACCCCTCTTCACCACTCAAGAAATTCATCTCCCCTTCAAAGCATCGACTGATTCTTTACAACCTCCCAACAATCATCTGTCCAACATCGCTTGGCCATCGTTTGCCTATCACTTGCCTTTCGTCGCGCTAAGCCTTCAATCCCTCAAGCGAGCCCACACTTCTCTTAATATCTTTGATATCGACAGGTTCTCCCTCTCCAACCTTCAACCTTCTCTTTAGATCGGAACTACCTCCACCCTTCAACTCAATCACCTTGAGCAATTGCGCCATATCTTGTCTTGCCACTGCAGATTGTCGCACTTCTTCTTGCTTCAGATCGAAACTACTCTCACTCTTCTTTTGCTTTGTACAACCACTAGTCTCAACACCTTCAAATTCGCAGCCATGTATCTCAATGAGGATGACAATTACGACAGTCGCAGCCGTCAAAGCAGCAACAGTGGCGACAGTGGCTACTTTGGCTGTGATAGCTTCAAAGATGTTTGCAGCGATGAGGATGCTGAGATTGTCGACATGAGCGAGGAAGGTGACCCTCTTGTTCTTAAGGAGGAAATGTTGTTTGCGTGGTGGGATAGAGTCACTGAGGAATCATTGCCATTCTGGGCTGCTATGGCGGAGCCTGAGCCAGAAGAGGATGCACCTAGTAAGTAATCACAAGCTTCTATTCGATCTAACTACCGCACCACTTTTCATACTATGGCATGCCCAAACTTCCACTGCATACTCTTTAACAACTTTTCTTTTTTTGAGGAGCTTCTTTCATTCTCAATTCCGATTTCAAAATACCCCATCCCCCTCTCCATTCCAACTTTTGGGAAATCTTTTCTGACACATTTTCGCGCACAGAGAAAGAGAGACTCAGCTACATCTTCAACGCCCTCGAGACCGGAATCCAAGGCTTCACCAAATTCACCCGCGCCCTCTGCTCGGCAATAGAAGACCGAGACCAACAAATCCTCGAGCTCGAACTAGAAAACCGCACCCTCTTCATGCGCAACTCCACCCTAACCATCGAACGCGACCTGCTCACCAAAGAGCGCGACGACCTCGACAAAGAAGCAACCCACCTCGTTATGCGCAGCTCAACCATTACTTTTGAACGTGATGAGGCTGCACGCGAGCGCGATGCTTTGAAGAAGGAGGTTGAGCAATTGAAGGAGCAAAACAAGACATTGACTATGCAAAGCTCTGTTTTTAAGAAGGAACGTGACGAGGCTGATCATGAGCGCAGTGTTATGAAGAAGGAAGTGGAGCAAATGAAGGAGCAGAACAACACACTGGTCATGCAAAATAAGTCAATCACTGTGCAAAGTTCGGCTGTCAAGAAGGAACGTGATGAGGTTCGTTTGGAGGCCAAGAAGCTGCGTGTTCAGAACTCGATTACCAAGAAAGAGCGGGATGGTTTGAGGGTTGCTGTTGATAATATGAGAGGGGAGGCGCCTTATCATGTTCTTGCTAGATGGATGGAGACTCCCGGCTATGGCTTCTGAACTTCTCGGGACTCAGACTATTGTTTGGTGTTTTCGTGGCACTTATCATGGTGGTGAATCTGGGAGAGATGGGTGTAGGGGTGTCATTGTCTCGAAATATTTCTTTTTAAAGCTGATGGACTTGTGGTTTGCGACGCTGTTTACATACGAATATGGTTGCATTGGGGCTGGGTTGTATGGAACACTTGCAGATACAGTGGTTCCATTGCGCGGAAATTTGTTTTTTATGGACTCTGGGTTTGCGAAGCTGTTAACATACTAATACGGCTTACACTGGGAATGATGGTATGGGACACTTGGCGTAGTGGTTTCATCGGACGGGAAAAGTGTTCTTATGGATGGAGTGTTGGTGTTGGTCGGCCTTGTTTCATGTTATCATAGAAGACTACTTTGACTTTGCTATTCGTGTAGAGGGAAGAGAGAATGTCTCTGGTCTGGGTTAGATCGATCTGGTACTTAGGTATTTTCCGACGGAATCTAGGAGTCACTGAAGAAGTTTCACCAAATAAAGCGATTTACGGATACGCTGCCGGTTTCATGATGCGTAGTGATTTAAATTCCAATAATCATGAGCCCTTACCGGTTGTAAATACACTCTACGATTAAAACCGAAATAGAGGTAAAATGTGTATCATTTCCCCAAACTCCCTTACTCACTATGGCAGAAGGATTTATCAACTCAAACAGAGAGAAATTATTCTATCTTCAACTCATCTAATTATCATCCCAAGCAGATCTATAGCTTACAAGTACACCGACCTCCACCCTTTCTTGGGTCAGCCGCCAAACCATTACAACCAAAAGAAAGTCATTACAAGTTCTAAACCGTTCCAAGCTACCATGATCACTGATCCTCAGAAGAGTTCCCCTCATCATCCCCCTTCTCCATATCCCTCGCTCCATTCTTCATCGCAATCGAAACATGCTTCTCATACCTCCTCCCCCGAATCCCAATAAAACTCTCCGTCGCCGCCTTAACAATCGCAATACTCCCCCCAGCCAACATCAAAATAGGCAAAATCTGCGAATAAGTCCACTCATTAACATCCGCCGCCCGATACAAAGCTAGAACCTCCATCTCAGTTCTCAACCTCCCATATCTAATGAATGAAACTCCTACAATAGCAGAACTAACTATAATACTCGCAAACGAACACGTGATCCCTAACCAGCCCATGCCAATAAGTTTCTTTGGTGTGAGTGTGAGTTTAGCTTGTAGATACTCGCTGAGTACGGAACCGAGAGCGATGAAGAGGAAGATGGAGAGGGTGGTGTATTCTCCTATTCCGCCACTGGCGGTGGTGGATGCGGTGAGATTATTGAGGATTTGTGTTGCGTTGGCTGTTGTATTTGCTGCCACGCCTGTTGTGGTGACGTTATGTGCTAGAGTTGACCAACTGGAGGTACCGAAGAGATCAGTGCTATTCATGTTTTCGAAGCAGGCTGCAGGGATGATTGATAGTGGGCCTGCGGTGGTTGGGAAGTTATTTGAGAGACGGGCTTTTAGGACCAGGCCGGAGAGGATGACTTGTGTTAGGATGGCGCCGAGACGGTAGAATGCTAGGAGTCGGCCTTTGTAGAGGAAGTCGGTTATGTACATTAGGAGATTTAGGTGTGTGACGATGCCTAGAACGAGCATGGTGCAGACGAGGTTGTAGTGGTATGCGGATAATTGACATGCTTGGTGGTTGACGGCGAGGAGAAGTGCGATGCTTGCGATGAGTTGTTGGTCGCATAGTGTTTGGAGGAGGGACTCGACTGTATGGATTAATTTGACGTAGTGTCTATGTTCTTCTTTATCTTTTCGTGAAGGCCGACTATTGTAGGCGTGGACTTTGACTTTATCGACGAAGAGGGCAAGGGAAAGGATGATGGCGATGATGGCGTTGACAAGAAATACTTTGACAATCTGAGATTTGTGTTAGTAAAATACCTATGGGGAAATACGGGTATTGACGAACTTTTTGACCAGTGACATCATCGTTCGGTGCCAGTTTCTGGATATCTAGCAGCGGATTATTGCTTCCATATAGTCCAAAATCGCATGTAACTGATTGGTTATGGGCCGCGCAAGTCTGCGGGCTACTTGGAATCATCCAGGGTCCCATATTGAAACCCTCGAAGTTTTGAAAGGTGGTTCAAGAAATAAAAGAATTAGAAATTCGTGAAGAGAGATGTATAAATCTCAGAATGAGTGTGTGATTCTACAGTGTGCAAAAGAATGACAGTGATAAGGAAGAAGGGGGGTTTGGATATTAAGTGGCTTAAAGAATTGAGAAAACGAGCATCAACACTCTTCTTTATAACCTCTCTTCTACTTTGAGGCTCAAATGTCAGACGGTCAAGCCGAGCCTCATGCACAACAACATTGCAGGCTTACAAGCTCCAGAAAATACATCGACCCGCATGTCTTCTCACTCAGATCAACCCAATGTAACCATCAAGCCATGTGTTTCAATCTGCACAAAACTTTAAAATAGTCAAGGAAATAAGGCTGTGGGATTCTTCTCCACTTATAACGGTCCATCGAACAGCTTTGGTGTGTTGTGTGGAGGCGCTTTTCAGCCTCAAGATAAAATTAACCCGTTCGGGCTCAAGAGCGAAGAAGAACGAGACTAACGTTGGGGCTTATGAAAAGGGGAAATTTGCGGCTCTATTTCCCAAAATGGTCAATATGGGGGCGGGGCTACATGAGGCTGCAGGAAGAAAATGTAGCCATCGTGCGATATCTGGGGGCCAAAAGCATTTCAAACTCTTGTTGTGTACGTTCGGTATGGTAAAAGGCTCATTTTGCTCTTTCTTGTGTATTTTCAGGAAGAAAAATTCGAGTAAAATATTGAGATGATATGAAGTAGAGTGAAGGAGGGGAACTTAAGGAAAAGGCAGAAGAGCAACAGAAACAAACAAGCGTGATGAAAGAGAAGAAAAGGTCCAACGAAGAATGAAATCATCATTTCTAGAGATGATTAGAGGAAAGAAAGGAAAGCAATAATTGGAATGGACTCTGAAGATATACATATTTCGCGCAGAAATAAAGCAATTGATCGTTGGTCCTCGGCAGTCACCTCGCCCCCCGCGATTCGTTTTCGACGACGAAAAATCGTGTATATGGGGAGGACGAGGAAGGATTTATACTCTGGAGGTGGTTAGAGTCGTGCCTTCCTTCTCAATTGCGACACGACTGCGCTGGTCATAGTGGGGCGAGAACAGTTGTTGAGGGTCGAGATCTTGAAGGCTGAGGTGTGTGTTCTCAAATAAGGTCACACAAGCTCCTTATCGGACGATAAGGAAAACTCCCCTCATTCTCACCAACCACAACCCGAAAATCACTGATTATCCAATCCAGTCCAACCCACTCGTTTTATGCTCTACTAGAAACCAAGTCTGACCCCAAGCCAGAAAAACAATGTCCGACTCAGAAAACGACCTCTTCGCCATCGACATCCATTCCTCCGACTCAGAACAAACCCAAACCCAAGTCCCAGTACCACAAGTCCCAAGAGACTTCCAATCCGAAGAAGACTTCCTGAACCAGAAACGAGTATGGAGAGCTAAATTTGAGGTCGGAGAAGTCAGTCTTTCCACTCCCTTCCCCTTCCTTCCCCTTCTTCATCCCCCCAACCCAATATAAAAAGAGCCTACGGAATACCTATACAACTAAAACTAACAACTTCCCTAGCTCCACAAAACCCTCACCCTACCTCTCTCAAACCCCAGCAAACCAGAATCCCAAGCCATCCTGCACGCAATAGAAGAGCTCTATTTCTTCAAACGGTACCCAGAAGCTCTCAAAATCGCAGATGAAGCACTGAAAGGAGAGCTGATGGTGGAATTTAAGAAGGTAATCGTTAATTATCGAGGGAAATGCGAGGCTAAGATCAAAGCCCATAGACCTGCTGGGTAGAGGAAATGTAATTAACCACATGCTTGCTTGATTGGGAAAGACCATGGCCCATAAAATTGTACGAATCCGTCAAAATTATCCACTGGTGCTCTTGCTTCTACACTGGCTAGAACTATGAGAAAGATTGTTGCTGTTTCTCCATAAAATTATACCCACTAATGCCCATGCTTCGTTCATGCATTGCCTCGAAATTGGGGATTTTATGTTCACATGCAGACAACGCTCAGACTCTTTATTTATGTTTTTATGTCTTCTTTCATTGTGACTCATTTTGAAATGAATTAAGCTGAGACCAACTAGCTTTTCAGTTGTTTTTGTTGTGTTATGTTTTGTTGTTATATGACACTCTCTCTATAGGTTCTACTTCCCCTCTTCTATTTGCCTAAAAAGCCTGGCCAGTGAAGTTGCACATCTGATAGTGTACAACGCAGGGAGATTTTCCAAAGCGTGGAAAAGCAGCAATTTTGTCCACCCTTCTAAACCCGTAAACGCCATGCTGGAAAAAGGCAAAATCTCTCAAATAAAACAAAAAACATTATATGTACCCTGTACCGCCCGCGCCCAGTAATTCTAAGTTTTTATGTACCCCCAAGTCTCCGTAGTCTGTCTGATGCTGGTGTACCTCTATGCGCGCTAATCGAAGGAGGGATAGAGTCGTGAAAGTCGTGAATGAATCGAATGATGAACCTCAAAGTTCCGTCGTCTCTCTTTTCCCTCTATGATGCTACCATCTTCTCTTGTTCTCGTTGCTTGAGTTTCTCTTCGCTGAATACTCGTCGGCTCATCTCTAAAACAGACTCGAATCCTTCCTTGCCTTTGATAGCATTTTCTTTGAATCGCATCACGGCATTGTCCTCCACGGCCGTCTTGACTTTCTGCCATCCACCGCACAATGCGGTGACCTTTGCGTCTTGCTTGAATTGTGTTCGGGTCGCGGATATAGGTTGGTAAACGACGGATTCTCGGACGCTGAGGATGTTGGACCAGGTCAGATTCTGCGAGACCATGGTGACTTTTTTCGATTCGGGGTCGACGTAGGAAGTTTCAAAGACGTGTGAAGTATCGGATGCCCCGAAGAGAGAGCTCAGCCATTTCGGTGCACTCTGTTTGCAGGTAATCAATCGTTCCGTTCGGAGCTGCGGAAATAATTAGCAATGATCAAAGGTGGACGTTGGGGAAGAACATACAATTCCGGTTTTGGTATCGACATGTCGCGATAATGTATCTACGGCGATGACATGTGTCGATTTATCGTTCCAGGGACAGTACTTCCTCCAGTTGGCGGTTGAAACCTCCTCCCAGGAATAATCGAACGTTTCCTCGTTCGAGAAGACCTTCATCTTGCTCGTGTGATGGTTGCAGGACTAGTCCCGATGATTATCGTGGGTCCAGGCGCGTCGGTTTAAAGGATCGCTTTCTCTGAGTTGAGGTTGCTGCTTTTTGTCCGCAAGAAGGATATGCGGAGTGGTCGAGGTGATTGTTTGATATTTGTAGGTCTGGAGTGAATGGAAGGTGCAAGGTAGGAAATATGAGTTGTTTTCTAATTGCACGCTGTCTGTGGAGAGGGAGACGCCGGGGAGAAAGCGGAAAAGAACCCTTGAAGTTGGAGAAGTTTTTGCCTTCTGATTAGCGTCATTTGTTTGCCGAACCCCCGACCTACTCCGGTAGCCGGATTGGCCGATAATGCAGGTCTGCCAAGACATATGATGGCACCGTCTCGTTTTCCTGGTAAAGATCAGAAACCGATGTCTTTTCATTTGTTCAAAGTCCATCTTCTTTCATACAGTAATCAAGTTCCAGATCCAGCTGGCAGGTTCAAAATAAAAGGATAGGAGAAGGGATCTTCGTTTCAATCTTTATACGGACAGCTGCATGAGGATGATGGAACCGTGTTTGGCTTTTCCCGAGGTTCAATTCAGGTTTCTCCGCGATTTGAAAAGCCTCACCACCCACCACCACCAAATCTTGTACTTTGCACACAAGCACAAAGCAACCAAACCTGGCACAACTAACCTCAACCTGATTACAAGTGCAACTACTACTACAGTACTTAGACCCAAGATAAAGCCGGCGTTTCAAACTTATACACTGGGTTTGATCACGTGCTGGATTTGCTTAGGGAGAGATCCGATTCAGTGGAGAGATCCAAAGTTGGAGGGTTGGGTTTTCATACCCAATGCTCCTTGTTGGCTGTCAGAAGCCTGCCATCTCTGTTGCTGTTTGGGCACGAGGCAATATAACCGGAATACAGAATTAGTATCAAATTCTTCATATCTCCCCCGGCTTTTAGATGGCTCGCTTGAACCAGTCTGGCCGCACCAACCTGCCAATCCGTGGTGCTCGATAGGCTTCTTATTTGCTGGATAACTTTAGACGCCGCGGATCATACAGAACGGGAGCAGACTACCTAGACAAAACCCCTGACCCCGTCGTCACCCTTCGAGTATGACCAGACAAGCCAGCCACAATTTATAATTTAACGTCGGCTCAACCTCTTCTCCTCTCCTCTCCCTCTTTGCGCTCTTTCCTCCCACTTCATACCACTCACAAACACCTTTGCGCGCGTGAGAATCCCATTGCGACTTGCGCAAACGTCCATATCCGAAACAGCTTCGTTTCCCCCTTGGCGCAACCCCTCCTGTCTGCGCCGTACCTCCCAACACCTTGATATTGCGCCATTTGAGACCACAACTGATCCCCAACACCTCCCAAGATGCCTCGCGAACTCAGAAAGCGTAAAACGCCTGTTGAATATGCTGAGGAGCCAGATGAGCCGGCTCGCCCAGCTAAGAAGAAGGGTCCTGTCGCAAAGGCCATCGCAAAGGTCAAGGAAGTCGTTGCGCCAAAAGCCGCAGGCGCATCAAATGTCGAAGTTGGCGCTACTATTGATCTCGAAAGCTTCGGTGGTGAGATAGAGACCCAGGAAGGAACCAAGGTCACGCTTAAGCAGCTCGTTGAGGAGAGCAAATCTGGTGTTGTCTTGTTCACATATCCAAAAGCTTCTACCCCAGGATGTGAGTATCCGACCTTTGTTTTCTCATCTACTCAGCTCAGATCTCCTTGATTAATCCAAATAGGCACAAAACAAGCTTGCGAATTCCGCGATAAATATACCCCGCTCACTGCGACTGGCTTCTCCATCTTCGGTCTCTCCAAGGATTCGCCAAAAGCAAACACCACATTCAAGGAGAAACAGAAACTTCCATATCCACTTCTCTGTGATCCCAGTCAAACTCTTATCACGGCAATCGGTTTGAAGAAAGCTCCCGCTGGTACTACCAGAGGTGTTTTTGTCGTCGACAAATCTGGAAAGGTCTTGGCTGCTCAAGCTGGATCTCCATCGGGTACCGTTCAAGTTGTTGAGCATCTCGTCGATAGATTCAAATCTGAGCCGACTGAGAGCAAGAAAGAGGTTACTAATGGTACCAATGGTGCCACCAAAGAAGACGAGACAAAGGCCGAGGTTGCTGCTCAAGTAGCTGACACCGCGGAGAAGTTGGATAGTAGTGAGGGAAAGATTGTTGGTGCTTGAGATCTTGTTCATTTGAAAATGATGAGTATCTGGAAACTTTGAATGATTTACTAGCGAGCTTCTTGATGGGATTTTCGTCTCGGTCGTCGGTACACAAAATAGGCTTTGACTGATTGAAGGAGTGTTAATGGATCTGGATTGTACTTTATTGGCAGGATTAGTAACAATTCGCCTTTCTTTCAATATCTCCAGTTGTTAGACATGAAGTGTTCTCAAAAATCATGTCCTAGAATTGATACAAATCCGGCCTTGTGAGTGAGGGCTCAAGGACTTGGAAATGTAGCAGCGATTCAATAGTAAAATACCTTTATCGCATTTTGCCCAGGGACTCAATTAAAGTACTCTTAGAAAATGATACCAAACCCTCATATAGATAGGTTTATGAGTGATGCGAAGCCTCATAATCCATTTCGATTCCCTTCTTGTAATCCCAGAGCTCTGATAGGCAATCCATCCCGGATAAACCCCGGAACCGCGCGAAAGCATGGAAACTTGAACGACAACCACCTCCAACCCATCATCTCAAGCTCTCCCTCTCACAACCAACACCCAATTCCCCTCTCACCACCCACTGAGAGCAGGAATCATGTCTTCTCAGGCAGCGGCCAAAGTCGCGCAAGCCAGCAACCGCGTCATCGACGTCCACAAAGTAATTGCCCATCTTTACCCTCCTCCTACTCTCTTCCCAACGCCATTGCCCACGAGACTAACAATTCCACACAGAAATACACAGTCCAGTCCACCGGAGTCTGGGAACTCATTCGCCGCTTCTTCGCCGTCGACTCCACTCGATCGAATGGAGTACCATTGAACCCCCAATTCCGCAATCCACCCCCCGGATCTAACGAGCCCTTCTCCTTCAAAGACCCCGTTACCCTCCCCGCAGGCGATATAGCAGATAACCCATACTGGAAACGCGATGCTCGACGTTCATACCCGCAATTATCATTCGTCAACCAGGCTGATGCCGTTGCGCTCCTAAGCGTAGGAAGTGCGAGCGCGCCGAAGAAGGAATTGATTGGGGAGGCGGGTACGAAGGAACTTGCTAGTGTTCAGGAGGAGGGACAGACTGGGTTGAGTGCTTATTTTAAGAAGGAGGGGAAGAGTGGTGTTTTGGCGGCGCTGGGGAAGGATGGGTTGCCTCCGCTGCCTAGTGGTGCTAGTTTGAAGGTTGGAGCTGATAAATATAAGTTGACGGAGGAGAATGCTTATCCTGAGGGGGAGACGTAAGTTCCTATTTTGCTTTTGATATTTGGAGAGAGACTAATTTGTTATAGATACCCGTGCCGGACGTTCCAGTAGAGAGAGCGGAGAGGGAGTGAGAGATCGTTTGAGGGGCGTCTTGTACATAACGGGAAATGGCAAATTTTAGATTTTTCTACATAGCTTACGAGTTCCAGTGTTCATGGTTTCGATGATTTTTCGACTTGGAAAGCTTTTCTTCGAACAGAGCGAGGATGATTGACTAATCGTTGGAGCATTCTCTGGCCACAGCTGAAAGACAACTTTCTTAAAACATAAGAACTTGAAGTTTCAAACATAGTATTTTGAGACAACGAATTAAATGGAATAGTGGTTTCAAATAAGAACAGATCTACAGTTCAAGTATAAAAGTACTGAGTTGAAAGCAATCACTCCCCGATTCCTCTTTCGTATTGACTTCGTACGAGCCATGACGTTTCCTTCTACTCATCCCAATATCCACCGTCCCAGTCTCGCAACTCCACTTACACCACTTGCCACAAGCGTGTATTTCGAGCAAGTTCAACCCCATTTCAATAAGAAAAGAGCTCGCCATCTCCATTTCACATGGGATTCAACTCAGCTTCGCCTAGACACTTCAAACCTCAAACAGGTATACGTTGGCGACTGGCGGTACTCCAGGGAAGGCGTACGATATCGACAAATCTATGTCGAAAATCCATGGCATCTCGAATTCTACATCGACGGAGGCCAATTCCAGTTCCAAAACTTGGATGGGAGTTTCGGCTACAAAGACGGGCTCCAATTTGCTATGAAAAATGAGAGGTATTTCCCAGATGGAGCTTTGTACGCGCTTGATCCGGAGAGGAGGGGGTGGGTGAAGGATCCTATGGGGTATACTATTGCGAGATGTGGGAAGTATGGGGGAAGGGTGGAGCTTGGGAAGCCTACGTTACCACCGAAGCATTGGGTTAATAGTTTTGATCGTCGTATTGCCCGCTCTGTGGGAAAGATTGCGAGGACCATCTCGCGAAAATTGACTGGGAAAGGCAGAAATACAGAAGGATAACTGATTCTCTCGTTCCCCCCTTAGTTTGGACTTCACTGCTCGCTTCTCGTCAAACTACACTTCTTTACTTATTTAAAGCATGCTGTATCAATAAAAGAGTTCCCACCCAGCAATTATAATCGCACCTGCAGTTCATTGAATTGTGAAACATAAAAAAGTAATAATCTAGCGAGTACGAGAAATGTAGCTGCTGAGAAAAAACAAGAGATGAGTACGTGGTATTGAAACGTGCAGTGTAAAAAATGGGTAGAGTAGAGTAGAGTAATAGGCCGTTACTCTGCTCTATTCAAGGAATGTGTTACTCAGACTCTACTCTACTCTACTCTACTCAGAGTTACCCAGAGTAAGGTTGAGCAATGAGTAATTTGTTTCTTACACTGGAAACGTGGCATCGATTCGTGTTCACTTGAAGAAACACCTACTCATCTCCAAGGCTCGTTTTTCAAGGCTCGAGTAAAATGGTGGCTATGAAAGATTCAAGTTGTTGAGTGGCATTTTCTGGGCAGGCTTGAAGAATCAGTTTGTTCGTTCTTTGTTTGTTTGGTGGCTCAGCTGATATTAGTAGGGACAAACTTATCAAAGAGCATATTGATAAAACAAAGACTTGGTTTTCTAGTGTTTGTCCACATAATTATATTATTTCATGAAAGACAATTATAATCTCTGGCAAGATCTCCGAACCTTGGCCACTTAAACTTATCCACTTTCTATCTACATCATTTACCACACGCAAAGACATATTATTCATGCACTATGCTTGGAACAACTTTGATGTCACTTCCCAAAGAGATCCGCCAGCGGATTCTCTCTGAGGCTCTTTCTGTCGATAATAATACGCATCTTTTGACATGGGATAAAGGTGCCATGTACTACGATTGGGAGGAAGATGATTTCGGACTCATAGAATGGAAGACTGACATGGCTTTACCCCTTTTCCAAATCAGCAAACAAGTTGCCAGCGAAGCCATGGAGCGTTTCTAAATGGAGAACACTCCTATAGCAATTATCTCCGACAGCCATGAGAAAAACTTTGTAGAAACTTTCATCAGAAAAGTCATCCCTACAAAGCGCATTTTTCCTACTGAAATGCCGCAGCATGCTCTACTCATGGACCTCCAATTCCATGACGCCCATCCAATAAAATAGGAGGCAAGAAAGCCCTTTCCAATGTGGCCGCCAAATCAGCCTTATGTGGGGAAGGGCGAACTGACTATGATGGCAGCACGACATCTACCTATGTTGGTTAAATTAATCAACAGTACGTTTGCCTCCCCTCTTATGGACAACTCGGACGAAAGTAACGGAAACAGAGTACCTAAACTTCCTATTTACAGGATCGTGTTGAAATTCAAGGACGAATTTGGAAAATGGAAGTTAGGCCAGATAGCAGATAGCTTGAAAGGCTTGCGTCAATTTTGTTTTTGATACAACGGAAGTGACTATTCGTTTGCTGACAATGACCCGTGCCGAAATAAAGCCAAGACATTCGAACGAGGCATAGTCATCCACGGACTTGATCCTGACAATACAAAGAAGTTATTAGAGTCATCCAACCTTCCGATTTTGAGCGTGGAAGACGCCTTGGAAGAGGTCAAAGAACTCATAGAAAGAGCAGATGAACTGGCTGCAGGAGGGTATTACTACAGCGTGCACTCAAATTACCTAATTGCTATAAATTCCCTTCGGTATGAGATAATTCCACATGGCAACAAAGATCTATGGGGGCGGCAAATGGATCAAATTGTGATTAACTTCCAACTCCCCGAGCACACAAATCTGATTCTCAGCTGCTGGAGAAAACTAGCAAGGCTAGCTCTTGAGTACGGGCGAGGAGAGGAATGCGGGAGATCCAGAAATGCCATAGCTGGAGTTTTGGATGGTCTAAATCGTGATAGCTGGGTCCAGGGGGTCGTCCCATCAGCTTCGGCTATAAGCAGATGGCGATCTTTCAAGAACACATCTTCGATCTTTTAGGACATCAAGAAAGCTCTTTGTTGAAGCAGGCTGCCAAGATTGGGAGGAAGTATCTTGATTTTCAAGAATTCCGAGAATATTACGAAGATGTTTTCGGGACTACATCTGAATCAGTTCTTGATAATTACGAAGACTTCTTCCAACCAGAGATCTTTGAGTCTTAATGAAAGTCACTCCCTATGGTTAGATTGAGAATGTGCTAGGTTGCATTTCTAAAGATCTAGAAACTAAAGCCCTTTAGACCCTAACTGTCAGTATACCATACACCAAAGAAACCAACCCAGACAGCAGAGAAAACACCTCATTTATCGAGTACATAATGAACACTTCTTTAAATCACCCCAAACTTGTAGAATTTACGAACATAAAGCGACAATTAAATCACAATTGCTACTAGGAAATTGAATATCTAAAATTCCTGCCGAAACTTATGTTGACCTGTTAGCATGTATTTTTGATCTCATCTCGCTTAACTTCCCTAAAATCTAACTCTTACTTATCTCTACTAGCTGGGACTTTCAACAACTTGACAATGTAAGGCAAAGTAAAGCAGAAGAGAATATTGTTTTAATAGATTTATCCTTGTATTGGATCCAGATTTCCTTTCTTATTAATACACCTACATAGTCTGCGACGGTTTTACTTAGACTTTGAGTTGAAATTCTAGGGGTAAGTGTACCAAACAATGATTTCTAGACCCGTGAGACTTAAATTATTTCTCTTTGAAAGCTGCTGCTACCTGATCATAGTTCACTAAAGCTAAGAGTCTGAAGGTAGCGTTTTCATGTATGTATACACAAAAAATAAGTGAAGGACAATAGGCTTTTCTTCGGTGACTAAGTTAGGGTCAGGGCCAGGGCATCTATATAAATATGTATCTCTGAACTCTCCTGGTGCATGTGGACAATTTAAGTCTTTGTACCGCACAGCTAACCTATCAACAAAGTCAGGAAATACAATCATGGCTTGCACCAACAACACTGGAGTGCCAACTCACACCGAATGTTTCCTTTTCACCAGAACCCCTCTTGAAATTCGTCACATCATCTATCGCTACGCCTTGGCAGGCTCCCGAATCGAGTTCTCTCACTCCCCAAGACCAAACAGCTCTGCTCATACATCTTGTCACCTAGGAGGATCTTTATATTATTCCTCGGGAACTAATCACTGGAACTTAATTTCAGTATGCCGTCAGCTCTACGAAGAAAGCAGACCAATATACTGGGAGGAGACACACATATCTGCAAACCTTGTTATTTCCTCTCAAGCCAGATTTCTCTTAGTAACCCTCCCCAATTTCGCCAAGGATCATGTCCGACATCTGCGCGATATTCGATTTGATACTACATCCAAATACGGTAGACTCTCTTATCTTCTTAAGTGACTTCCTATGCTTACAACTTGCTATTTGTCGGAATATAAGCAAGTCATTACACATCAGACATTCAACGCTCTCGATACAAAAACTCTACCCGCGCTCCTTAAGAGATGCTGCTCTCCAGCCCCGAGTAGGGTTTTGCGCAGCTTCCCTAAATATATACCTCGGGTTACGTTTATTTATGGTGTTTCTGTCGAACTTATGTGCACGCACTCGCCTAGACATGATTTTCCATGTCCTGAGAGGAAATGTAAGGTAAGTGACACCTAAAAACAAGGCTCGTTTGATTGTCGGAGCTATGCTAATTCAATTTGTTAGAGCTGCTTCATGAATTTGAGTACGGGAAAGTGCTTTATTTCAGATGATGAATCCATCGATTACGAGGAGGAATTCAACCAAGTCTTGAATTAAGGGACAAAGAGAATGAAAAGAGGATTTCGAATCTCGGATGGTCTGTTTCATCAATGACATAAAAAGAATTATCGAGAGGTTCCTTGCTGTGTTTGATGTTCATATTACCTTGTCGGTGCCTCCGGTGAAGGCGAACTCGCGATGGCACAATGAAACATGGCCACATTGGGAGTTAGGATGGGCTCGGTAGTCTAAGTAGTAAAACCCATCTTCATCTCCAGAAAACGGCCTTGTGAAGCGGGTTGAAATGCCCCGAGAAGTGCATGAACCAAGCTATGACCTGAAGACTTGCAGCAAATGTAGTCTCACCATATTTGTTCTCTCAAGTTGGTCAAATTTCGCCGTGCTCCTTGCTGCACTTACTAATGAACTTGCTTTCCCGGTAGTCCATCCCCAGAAATGGACATGCTTAAAATACAAGTTGAAATGTTGGGTGGCGTTGATTGATGAAGTCAAAGGAAGCGCGAAGTGATGCACGGAGAATATGGGATATAACCTATAATGGTCCAACCTGATTTAAGGCACTTATGAACCGGAGAATGATTCTGTTGCTGGCTTGGCAAGATTCATTGATGGTTCTTGCCATCTTCGCCTAAATTTCACTTTTCTATTTACCACAACAGTTCCTTGGCCTCAACACAAGAAATCTGCCAACTCCACAACACAAGTACAACGCGAAGGACCATTTTATCAATGTAAAGACACTTCTTCAAAGGCCCCTTGTTCCGATTGTATTGCAGCGAGGGCCAACGTCCAATCACCTTGCACGAATCCCCCGAACCTTCCCCGCCTCCCACACCCCCACCCCCACACAGACCCACAATTCCCTTGATATTCCAAAACAAGAGCTTTTGGCTCTCATAGGAACATTAAAAGGCGACTAGATGGTTCGGGTTAAATTAGTCTTCTTGAGAGGATCGATTGGGCATACGAAGCTAATTTGATAAATTCGACCCGACAAACAATTTTCGACACTTCCGTCTCGGACCTCTAGTAGTAAAGTTCGTCTGGTTTTCATCCTTAGGCGCCCCTCGAGGGGTGAGGAACTTTTGCTGTTCCTTTCTAAAGGAATTTTTTTTTTTTTTTTGGAGTTGTAGGGTACGAAGGTAAGTTTGAACGAGGCGTAGAGGCATCCCACCACAACCAGGCACCCACCTCCCAATGATGGGGAAACATTGATATTGTGCAGGTATATTCTAACCATACCAAACTTGAGCTCTTCTTGTATTGAATGGAGTATAACAACCTACGGCGCGCACATCGAAGTTTTGGTCTCCATCAACGCAAACTCATAGACAGGATTCTTTCCTAGCTATCAATCTGAACACAGATTCGCCAATGACACTCCAATAGATGATAGGAGTTTATTTCACCTCCATCATTGCACTCAGCCATTACCTCGAGGAAGCGCCGAGCATCCCACAACTTCTTCCGCAACACCAAACGTGTGTCGCAACTTCGAAACCACCTAAAATTGCGTCGACGGCTATGGTGGCAGACAAGTTGGTTTGAGCACGATTCACAATTTTGTTGATATTTTCACAATGGCTATCGAAAGATAAACATCTCCACGCAGTCGCAGGTACACTCAAAAATGGAACTCTTGGAGAGAAGTTCCCTCCATTTATTGGAATGACCAGCTAGGTAGCACTTTGCTCGCACAGCAGCCTTTACATACATGTAGGTAAGTTCCTCTTTTGGGTCTGGACAAAAAATCTAACACATCAACAGAAATTACATTATGCCATTGAATTAATCGCAACCCCCATTCCCCCTCCCCCTCCCTTTACGAGCCATGAGCTACGAGCCACCCCTTTTTCGAAGTCTCTCTAGACTCCTTCGAGCGTCGTCCATCCTCTCTATCCAAATTGCCTTCATTCACGCTCTCCTAAATGGCGGAACCAAAACCGTTTGCGAAGCATTGATATAATACCAGCTTATGGAGTTTCATAGGAGGGGTAATAAAGACTGACTGGAGACGGAGAAAAAGTGCTTGGTTCCCAATAAGAGTGAGCTAGGTGTCGTTTTGGATAGCAGATCGAGTGTGTAATGGCAAGAAGGAATATGTGTGTGGTAGTGTTGTTTGAGATATTGTAGTATGTGGTTGTACTATTGGGGGCAACAGCGAGATTTACAAAGAGGCTATTAATATCCATTTGCTTTTGCACACTCGCTCTGCCTTACTTGATTTCGCATCTCATGGAGCCTCTTAATGCTGTACCTTCACTGTCACCTCAGTCTTCGTCGTTGGGGTTATCTCTACATCGCATATTCTCCTCACCATCAGTATCGCACCGCCTCAGCCTCCCTAACTCAACCTTGAGGATTCTATACCAAAGGCAATTGTACAAGAGTGAGGGAGAAACAGCAATAGTATAGGCTTATAATGACAAGTCACAATAAAGACAACAAGGCAATATCAAATTTTGTTTGCAACGCTGTGTTTTGATTGAAACGCTATGTGGCCAATGAATGAACCACTCAAAACAATAAATACAAAAGAACGCTGTGTCTTCTACCGCCGAGAAGCCCCAATGACTGTCACATAGTCACCCTGTCGTCCTCCCGCTGCCACACCAACTCCCCTACACCACAACACCACAAGCGCACCTATGAGTTGTTAGTTGAGAAGTCAGAGGAGTTGAGGAATTAGAACTTACCAATGAAAGACCTTCTCGTCGCCCCCAAACCTCCTAAGCCCCCTGCTCCCTTTGAGCATTGCAAGACGAAAGGTAAACTGGAATTCCCCTCCTATAAGTCAAGTACCTGTCGTCTCCACCCGCCCCCACCACTGACCCAGTGCCAGACTATTCCTCCCAAGTCTTCACAAGGCCAAATCCTCCATGAGCCTGTGCATTCGCTTTTGCTCACTTCGAACTGTCGAGTTAGTCGAATACCAGGGACTCTGGTATAATGTTAACAATCAAATCGCAACGTAAGGTACAGCAAAAACGGGGAAGAAAAGCACGAGGGATGCAAACAGAGTGGATGACTGTTCCAGTATTAACCTGGCTTTTTGGGGGGTGAGAAGAGTAGACACAAGAACCACCAAATGCCCACTCTTCTCATTTTCTGTTGTCAACTTTTTTCTCATTTTCATTTTCTGGAAGAGCAACTGGAAACCAAACTCTCCAAGTCAAGGTCAACTACTTGAAGTAGTTGATCTTGACTTCTGTGCAGACACAGACCAAAGATAGGGACGGGGGATATTAGATCTAGCACCAAAATCCTCTTGCTAGCTCGGAAGCCGACCTTTGAATTTTGGGTCAATTTACTTTCTACCAAAGCAAATTGCCAACTTGACAGTTTGCCTGGCAGTCCCATGAGGGGCAGGAATCCGGGTACGATCATCCACCTTCACCGAATCCCGAACCGACTTCTTTTTGGGCCGATCCCATGATACAGTTGGTGATGAGCATCATTGTAAAAGAACAATCACAAGTGGGGAGCTTGTTAAAGTACTTTTAAGAGCAAGAATGGCAAGTACAAAAACATGGGTAGCAGAGTTAACTAACTGAGCACAAGGGAAAAAATAAAAAAAGTTGAAAGGTCTGGGAGCGAGAAATCTTGGTAAAGTTGGGCTCTCGCTTAGCAGATTTAGCTCAGAAAAAGGGGGGGACAGGCGCAGCCTTGGATAATTGAAAACTCCCCGCATCGTCGCACCACCACGCAGAAAGATAACTCCGAAGAAGCAAAAGATTCATTAGATATCGCATGATATGTGACCTTCTTACTAGAACTTGATAGCTAGCGTAGCGGGCGCAATGGGTGAATTTCCTTGAAATCCAGTTCCGAGCTATCGGGCTCTTGACCGACTCCCCGGATCACGTGGGACTTCGAGGAGGAGGATGAGGTCGAGATGGAGGAAATGGGAATTGGGATATTGTAGGATCAGAAGCTGCTGGAGGCATGAAAGTGATTGGAATAGAGTACCTGCATCATGGGCAACAGTTTGCAATAAACAGCCAAGTCCCCAGGCTAGCTTTGAAGAAGTTTATTTTGGGCATTTTGCGACGAATTTGGGGGCTCGAAGGCATATTGTGAGCGATTGCGCAACTATCACGCTTGTAGGGTAGATGAAATGTACATCGAGATGATTGGAACACCTCAAGGATCATTTTGATCGTGATTTTTAAGGGTTGGGGGGTCTGGGGATTAAGTTTGGCTGGGGCTGGGCGCGAAGGTTTGGGATGGACATCGCCGTCGAGGTAGCGACTATGACTTCTGAGACACCAAAACCAATTCAGCGACTAGTACAAAGAACAAGGAGCGGTTGGCAGCGATTCAGCATTGATTGGACTCCAAAAGCATTCGCAGACGCTGAAATAATAACCAAAACGAGCTGTCTCGCGCGAAAATACTATACGGCGACAGCGACAGTGGCACAGAATCAACACCAAACCCGAGTCACGAATACTACGAGGCACAGAGAGCGATTGGCAACGACTGGACATCGAGAGACACCCAAAAACTTGCTAAAAGAGTTAATTCCAGCGTCTCACTTATCGTTCTTGGCACTCCACACCCCGAGTACAACGGCATTGTTCGGAACAGCGTCGAACAACCAAATCGATTACATGAAGGATTTAGAATAATGGTCTTTCCTTACTCGAGTCTGCTGAGACAATCAATCTAAATGTTCGAAGGCTTTGGGGCAATATTCCTCAGAACGATACCCTGAACTCTTGCTACTATGACCACAATGGTACAGAATCAACAGCAAGCATGGCATATAATCTTTGCAAGTAACTAGAAATGGCGATTCCCTCCCCTATTTCACGGTTGAACTCTAACGTATTTTACGCAGTAGAAGAATTAAAATTCGATTTTATCCTACGATGCACGAATACAAGACGTTGACAGTAGAGGATGCATACGCGGAGTACCATAGCACACACCAGACACATACACATAATTGTTATTGGGGAATTTCAGGAATTAAAAGTCGGATATGAACTACAGAGAATGGAACCGGAAATTGAACTGGGAAGAAAGACGCTCTCTTGTTGGTCAATTGATGAATACCAAGTACTACAACCTACTGTGCTGAAGGGCTGTGGACAAATGGGCAGATTTAACGAAGGGAACAGGAAGACTCAAGAGTTGGTATGTTCAATTCTCCTAAACACCCTCACACAAATCCCCTGTTCACTCCAAGTCTGTCTGCCCAAGGTTGTGATAAAAACTCAATGGTTCCAGTACTCTTGCATCCCCGAATCGAGTTTCGACTACGTCCTCCATCAGTTTCGAATATAAGAGAATACACGAGACGGGAACTGTGGAACGGGACGACTTGGTCGAAATGCGACAGAAAAGTCAAGTACTCTTGCATTTGCGAATCAAGAAATCAACCTTTCCGCCTCGATTCCGAATTAATAACACGGAGGATCACGAGGAATAGACGAAGAACACGAAAAGAGCTGGGAGGATCAATAATTGGTTTGTTTGATCATCCTAAACCCCTTCACAAAATTCCTAGCCTTTCCGGAATTGGGGGCTCAAGGTTGCCGTATAATGCACAATTTCTGGTGCTTCACATCTCCCAACTAAAACTCAACTCCATACCCCTCAACCCCGAATATAAGAAATAGTAGTGGTGGTTATTAAGAGTTAAACAAATTGGCTGACGGAGCCAGGCGAAGCAATGACTGAAATCCCAACGCTTCAGCACCATTCTACTGGGAGACACCGAAAACGGGAGTGCAATACCCTGCTAGAATTATTGCCTGTATGTACGAGGTATATACTAGACTCTTTCTAGCACACCTCTTTACGAAATTCGACTCTGCCCTCTCCTCAATACCAAACACTAGAGATATCGGCGGACTAGGGAGCATGGAAAATTCCCGCAGCACACACCTACATAATTTTTGGAATTTATATATCGGAAGGAGATGAGTTCGAGAAGCATAGAAGAAAAGGGTTCAGCTAAACTTGAGAGGGGAAGACACGAGGCATCAAGAACCAGCTTCGAAGCCGAGCAATTGAACGAGCACCCAACGAACTGCGAGCCGCAAGCCGCAAAATCCGAAGCTAAAACCCATCGACTGATACCAACGTCACAGGAAGTGGGCGAATTCGTAACTGAAGACCATTCCACCAATAGTCGAAGCAGTCCAAATACAAAATTTCGTCCATGCTAGTTCCAGGCGCGGTGGTAAAGTCGTAAGGGTCTCCGGATACACGCTGCATGCTTGTGAAGAGGAGGTACTTTCGTATGGAGACGTAGCATTTGGGCTATGCCTGTCACAGGCAACTGCTCTGCAGCAGAAGCTTATGAGAGCAGACTCCAAAGCCCACTGTCTCGAGCCTGAACATATTCGCAATGTCACACTCTAAGCACCCAGAACTCAAGTCTCCAACACAAAGCCATCAACCTCACAGTGAAGCAGCGCACACTATGACCCCTCAGCGTCTCCTCCAGCGACTTCTCATCGACCTGACAATGGCCAGCGATGATCCAAGCCTCTGAACCCTGTAACTCGTACGAAATACCACATCCTCAAAGCTTGCATCCTCTCAGCCCTCATTCAAAATGAAGAATCGAAAGTATAGGAGGCGAAAACTCGAGTGAAAATGCCCTATTCCAGTAATCCCACGCTGGATGACCCTAACTACTTCTTAGGCTTCACACCCCACTATGAGTATCATGACGCCCCTCCCCTTCTAAACCGGAATCCAACTTTTTATCGAACTCGAACTGCAGTAAACCAACAAATACCAGCTTACGCGCCACATTTTTGGCCCCCAAAAAGCTGCCCAGTAAACCACCAAAACATCAGATAAGCCAACCAAGAATTTGGGGGCCAAAGAGGAAGAATTGCGAGTAAGTCATCAACCATCGGGTGAGCCATTGAATTAGCTGTTGAGTAAGCCATTGAGGAAGCCATTGAGTAAGCTAACAATTACCAGCTTACCCACCACTTTTTTGGGCCCCAAACAACTACCGTGTAAGCCAATGAATATTTAGGGGTCAAAAATAATTCGCAAGTAAGCCATCAACACATCATGCAAGCCATCAAATAGCAGCTTACTCGTGACTTCATTTTGGCCCCCAAATAATTATCTAGTAAGCCAGGAGTAAGCCAGACAAGAATTGGGGGCCAAAAAGAAAGCGGCGGGTAAGCCAACGATTATTCAGTCAGCCAAACCCATCATGCACTGAACCAACGTCCAGTAAATGAACTTCGATACACATCTGACTGTCCATGATTTCAGATGCAGAATGCTCTGATCCCAAGATGGCCTGACTTCGTTGAAGGTTCGTTCTGGATCCCAGCAAGACACCAAACTCCAGGGCCAGGTAAGCGCAAGACAAATTCAGAAGTACAGTAACGCAGTCCAAAGCTAGCACAAAAATAAAAGGAGGCACCAAGGAAAAAACTTCCCCTCAAAAAAATTAAACTTATACTAATAAGAAGTAAGCCCAAATATACCCATCTCGCATCATAGTCGTCATGTATCATACAAATAATGTACAGCGCCCCCCAGAAAACCCCAATTTCCCCAGAACCCCCAATATCACCTTGCCGCATGTTGACTTTACTGGGTAATAACCCTCACACACTGAAGTAACATCCCAAACATAAGCCCCTGATTAACCTCCTCAATCTGCAAACAATCAAACACCCGTCCCATCGCCTCCCCTGTAGCAGCCTGTCCCATAACACCCGTCAACGCAGTAGGAACCCCCCGTTCAACAAGTAACTTCCTAGCCTTGATCCTCAATCTCTCCTTCTCCTCGGCCGTCATCTCAGCCGGCCAAGCTTTCAATTCCTCCTCCGTAGGCATCGTATTCTCCCGCAATTTTTTAAGATGTGAGGCAATTCCTGCATCGGAAGTATTAGATGCAATGACGGAATCTTGGATGAGGGATTGGATCGAGGATAGAGATGGGTTGCCAGGGCGGAGGAGGAATGTTTTGGCGGCGTTTAGGAGGGTGCGACGGAATTTCCAGGCTGAGGAGAGGGTGTAGAGTTCTGAGATTACGGCGAAGAGTAATTCGACTGCCATGCGAGTTTCTTCTTCTGTTACGGGTGGTGCTTCTCTGCGTGGTTTTCGAGGGGATGCATTTACTGGTACGGAGGTCCTTCGGGTTGTGGACATTGAGGAACGTACTGGAGATGGCTGGGATGGTGCGGTGCTTGTTGATGTTCGGTTTGTGGACACAGTGCTCTCTGTCAGAACTGTAGAATCTGTCCCGTAGTCTTCAGATATAGCGCTTGGTGGAGGTGGGAGCTTGAGTCCGTCTAGTGTGCTTTGTGTGGGTGACGAGAGGGGTGTTCCTCTTCGTGAGGGAGCTCTACTTGGGTCTCGACTTGGTACTGCACTCCTCTTGCCACTCATTGAAGATCTTGCGGAGGTAGAAACTCGTGGTTCCCGTTCGCTTTCGTCTTCTGCAATTGAAATATGGCTAGGTCTTCGTTCCATCTGCGGTAACTTGGAAGGTTGTGTTTGAACGACTGGTACCGCTCGTAAACTATCCACGCTGGCTCTCGTCTTGCTGTTGCTGCTAATAGAAGTGGTACTGTCCATTCGAGGTAAAGTTGTGGTGGAGCCTTGACTAGTATGTCCCAGATTGGTTGTACTTTCAGTTACCGCCTTCTTCTGTCCGAGATTTCCAATGCTGTTAAAAACGCCTGTAATGCCTCCACCGATTGCTTTCCCGCCTTCTGCTACCCCTTTTGGAGCACTGGTAATTGCATCAAGCATACCTTTCCCCACTGTGTCAAAACCGGGATGAGGTGGTAAGGTGATGCCAAGGAACCCGCTCTTAGTACTTGAACTCGAGGGGGTCTGACCCTGGTCTTTTTCAAGAAATCGCTTCATGCCCTCGCTTTCAGCTAGGTGTTGATGCCACAATGCTTCTCTGATATATCTTTCCAGTTCACCTCGCAACGAGGATTTCGTATGTTCCTTCCAGCTTGGCAATGCGCTATGCTGCTCAGTAAATGCTGTTACCCCAGAGAGCTTTGCGATTCGTCGGAGAACCTCATGCAAATTTTCGAAATCATTATATTTACGGACAGTCATCCAGCCGGGATAGTCGGACGAAGCTGGCTCGACCTGAATCAGATAGTCGCTGTTAGGCTTATTTCGAATCTTTCCTTTGTCCGCCGCCGTCGAGTCGTCATGAATGATAATGTTTGCGTTTTTAAGCGTAAGTGAAACTGTCTTACGCCGACGAGGGGACTCTTCCTGGAAAGCAGTAGGAATAGGAGGCACAATTTGGTCGAAACTGGTAAAAGGTGCGTGGCTTTGTGGTGGCAAGGAACTGTTTGAAGCAGATGGGGAAACCGATTCCCTCAGTGGCGATGAGACGGGAGAACCAATAACGGTGTCAATTATTGGCGGGGCGCCGTTGGACTCTTGCGAGTTCGTGAAGCCGTTTGGGATCGTTGGTGTGGCCTCTTTTGGTGTTGTTGGGATGGTCATCTCAGCTGTACTTACAGCCAAATCTTGCGCATTCTTCTCAACTGCAATCGCAAGCTCCTTGGGTACATTGTCCAGACCTTTGTGTGGACTCTGGGGTGCCTTTGCATCTTCTTCTGCCATCAGTCGAGACAGTCTTTTCGCCTCCTCCAGGGCTTCTTCCATAGCCTCCTCAGCTCTGCTCACACGTTTCTTGTGGCCTTTTGCTGCTTGTTGATCCGATTTTGAGTTGATTGGCTTGGTAAGGCCAATGTTACCCACATTTCCATCTATTTCATTGAAGGGATTGCTGAGATCAACACGATCTGCCATGGCAACATCAATCGCTTGACTCAAGTCCGGCTCCCCATCTTCCAAAAGATAAACAATCCAACCATTTATCCACTCGGGTTTGGAGGTGCTTTTCAAAGTCATATCCAACACCACTCCAGCTAACATTTCTCTAAGAAAGACCCTTGAAGGATCACAGTCATATGCCGACTTCTCCAGGAAGTTCTGCAATACATCGTCCGCGACCATCTTGAACTTTTTCATATGTTGTTTCTTGTTTAGGACGTTGGCCAGATTCGAATCTGGATTTGCCGATAAATATGCGTATACTGCCTCGGTGGCCGGCATGGTAGCAGGTTGCGTCGCGAGGGCACTCGATAGCTCATGGAGGAAGACAATCACGATGGAGGACGAATTGGTGAGGAAATCGAGGAAGGCATCGGCAGGTCTTTTGCGCGACAGATGTGAAGATACCGACAGGACAAATCTCGTTAACGTCCGGCGAGCAGCTGTGGGAAATGTCGTTTCTTCCGGAAGGATAGGATTGTACCACCACTTCACATAATCTCGAATCACAGCTTCCACTAGTTCATTAAGAGCAGCTCCAGTTTCCGGTCGAAATCCATCAAAGCTATTCTCCAACTCCGAGTCTTCTTCCTCTTCCAAATCTCTGGGTTGCACATCTCTCCAATCCAGGATCCTCTTGACCACATCTAGACCTTGCTCTCTCTGTTTGCTCTTAACGTCTCCAATCAACGGACTTTGTCCTTCATAGGTGGAATGCAGAACCACGCCCCCCAATGCGCCAATGAGGACCAACCCCAATTTCCCCAAGATCAGATATGTACATGCCGCCAGGCCTACTGCAATCGCGCCGAGAGTTTCCGGCGTAGCTGTGGAAAGAAACCGGAGGCCTTGTGTGAGAGGATCGTCCGCCTTTGTAGATGGCACGTCTGATGTTTTCGTAGCTATGGGCGTGGCCAATTCCTGAGGGGTTTGTTGGAGGCCCTCGCCATGTTTTGAGTCTCCGCCAGTTCCATTCATCGCGCTCGTGTTTGCTGCTTGCGCATTCTGGGGAAGGGGTCGATTTTGACAGCGGTTTGCGTCTGGTAGGTATTTGGCAGGTAGAGGAGTTCGTGGGGAGCGTGAGACAAGGAGGAGGAGGAGGAGGAGGAGGACGCGGATTCAAGAAGCAGACTGAGACTGAGGATTTAGATGTTTCGTGTCAACTAGTCTAATTCTCGACTCGGGATTCGTAACGCAAGACAAGCCCACAGTCCAACGCAGCACTCGTATTGGCGCATGGGCATGCGGTAAGAACAAGCATCCCCAAATTAAAATGTATGGGGTCTTGCCACTCGGAGTCTTTTCCGATCACCGGTCCGTGTTTCTCTCCGAAGTGCCTAGGTCGGTCATACATCGGGTAGCCCAGCTTGGCCTCCGCAATCGCGCCAAACGCGTCTCCCCAAAGCTCTCTCCAAGCTCACCAAGCTTCGATATCAACGCTCATTGACCTTCCACTATCCCAACTTTCGTCAACGCCTTGAGCATACCAAAGTCACGAATCCAATATGCCTAAACGCGCCGCTGAAGACGACTACGAATCGGACGGAGGTTTCGTCGAGAATGACGATGGCGCCGCTCCCAAGAACAAGAACAAGAAAAGCAAGAAGGCCGCAACTACAGAGTCAAAGGGCAGCGCCGGCTCCTGGGATGTAAGCGATGCTTCTCCAAACGACAGTCATGCGCTTGGCTGATGTCTGATAGCTATCCTCCGGACGAAATCCAAGACGAGTTGAGATCACCGATTTCAAGAACCAGAAATTGATCAATATTCGGGAATTCTACTTGAAGGATGAGGCCTATTTACCTGGCAAGAAGGTATGTTGATGATCACTTTCTACTAAAAAGTTGACTCTAACTAATACTTGTCCAGGGTATCTCACTTACTGTCGATCAATACAAAGCACTTCTAAAAGCAATTCCGGAAATAAGCGCAAGTCTCAAGGCGTCTGGTGTCACATTTGAGGAATCTACCGCCATGGACGAAGACGATGAGGTCGCGAACGAGAAACCAAAGAAGCGAAAGGCTGCCGTCAAGAAGGAGAAAAAATCCAATATCGATGAGACGAGTGATGAGGAATGAGCAGTGAGCATCGAGGATGTATGATATGGGGTTACATGGATTTTTGCCTTGGCTGAATGTTGCTACGATATTGTTTGTCTATAGGCTCAGCTGGATGGAGTTGTTTTTATGCGAAATCGCGCTTTTTACGAGATCTGGGTTACAGGACGGGCTGCCTGGAAATAGCACTGGCATATTTCACGCAGGATATGTTCTATTTGAATGGGCAAAGTGTTGCTTCATGATTGCGCAACTGAATTCTTCAGGCGCATGTGGCAGAGTAAATAGGATCAAGACAAAAGATTCTTACTTTCTCTCTGCTTCCCCTTCCACTCCTCTTTCCTGTCTCAAAATGTTGTTTTTTGCGTGTTACTGGAATTTGGCAATTGCCCTGCGTTTCGGACAACATATTCAATTATTCTGAAATGTTGCAGGAGATTATGCAATATTTCCCCTCATTTATTTCAATCATCGTAAAATGTTGACTTAGCAGCGAATCAGCAGCAGATTTTCCATTTCCATCAAGCAGAATGCGCAACTGCCTTTTCCCACGCAGCAGCCATCACATCCGCTTCCACAAATTCGCATCCATAATTCCTCAACCGCTCAAAGTTTCTCTCAACTGAACTCGAGGGATGGGTTCTATTTATTTGCTAGCTTGCTATGTTTACTAATTTCTAATATAAGGAATGGCGTCTCTAATTCAATTTACTTTTTTCATTCCCCCCCTGTCTCTCTAACTTCTATCAAGTCGAGAGATGAATCTCTACTCAAATTTGCTCTTTATAAGTACCACTTCCCCTTTCATGGAAGTGGAAGATTCGATTGCATTCTGAACATGTCTATTTTACTTTGTTCCTTCCACTTTCCAACCCCTTGAAGGACAACCACTCTATCCTTCTTCCCGCATCCACCACTTCCTACTTTCACGAATCTGAGGGGAAATCACTCTACTCCAACCACTTTCGTGGAACTCGAAGAGTGACCCTCTTATTTCAACTTACTTATTTTTGGAGGTTAAGAGATGCTTCAAGTTGCTCTTCACTACTCATCTTCCCACTTTCGTGCAACTCGGGAGATTTCTCTACTTGTACAGGACTGAAGAAACGATCTCTTCACTTCGACTTACCCTCCTCTCTTATAAAAGTTGAAGAAAAAATTGGCGGATAACCCCTCTACTTCAACTTTCACTTGACTATAGTTCAAAGAACTCAATCGAAGACCCTACGACTTTGACGTGCTCTTTACGCTGAGTGATGGTCCCACTTCTTCAACCACTTTCACGGAGTGGAGAGGCAACCTCACCCCTGCTCTTTATATTTCATAAGATGCCTGAAATGTGGAATCCAAAGGACGGTTTTTTATTGAAGTTGGGTAACAAATCCCCTACTCCAACTTACTTTCCACAATCGAAAGATCTCTTTACTTCACCTTGTTTCTTCGCACGTTTATTTCCAAACTAGAGAGACGGGTTTTTCTAGATATTCTTATCTTAAAATGACTACTCTATCTCAATTTAACTATCTTTTTCTATCTTTTGGTCTAGTATATTTCTTTTCCTACTGTTAGTATTGACTATTCGAGACGCCTGTTTGGTTAACACGGAGGGGGGTTAATAAAGAATCTGTTGTGCTGGATTCATAACATCACCTGACTTTCCTCATTATTTATTTCTATAATGATCTACTGTTTGATTTACCACTTCATCGACTGTTTTACCTGCTATCTTGATCAGCTGTATGGTGTGCAACGTGTATACTGCACCGCAATTGATGAGTTACAGTTGTTGGGATATACTTTAAGGACAAGGCGCAATTATCCGCATGCGGAACTTTGACCTGTGCGACTTCTATATCTGGAAGGAGGCCGTGCTCTCTAAGCATAATTTCTGAGAGTATCATGCTTCTAAGCTCTTCTAAAATTGTTTATTTAACTCAAATATTCTAACTTTTTAAAATAAATAAATTAAATTAACAGAATAACTAAATTGAATAAATTTCATTTAGATAAGAAGCTATACTCTATAATTTCTAGTGGTTCTAAACCTCTATTAATTAATTAATTTTTAAAGAATTGGAAAAATAGGATAGAATAGCTTAACTTACTAGACTTATTACTTAAAAAAACTAATTATATTTATAGAATAACGTGTTTCACAAGCGAGTCGCCCACACAAGCGGGTCGCCCACTTTTTCAACCTAGTGTGATTACAATACAAAATACTCAACACCACACAAAGTTATTATTACTATAGAAGCTATCTAGTATTCTTTAGAACTTTCGCTATCTTCTATATCTAGTATTTCTGCCTGACAAGTATAAGAATTATGCCCAGTTTTACTACAACAGCTACAGTGCCTGTCTGCGCAAACTCTCTTCCTAGACTCTTTATCTTGTTTCTGGCTACTATTTTCCTCAGAAGCAATTAAATTAGCTACGTTGCCTACTGTTAATGTCTCTTGACGCTTGATATACTTCCTCTTATGACTTTTACGCTTAGTTGTAGCCTCAGTTATTGTACAAAGACTGGTGATTTCCTTGCGTATTAACACTAAATCATACATTACCCTCGTTGAGCCTTTTTCGAGTTGATTAAGAGACTGAATAATAGAACTAGGTGACGAGTCTTGATGTCTTTGAATCTGATCTCGAATAAGTATTGATTAAGCTATTATTTCACGTGTGTTACTTAGTGTTCTAGGTGTCCATGGAGTGTCTTCTAGTATTGTTGGTGTTGGTGTACAAAGCCTTAGATCAAGCTTTGACAACACAGCTTCTGGGTCATGTAGAACTAGCCCAGCTTCTCTAAAACTCGCGTAGATATTATCCTTTGTAAATGCTTTATAAAAAGCTGCTTTGAACACTAGAAGAAAGGTTTCTTTGGCAATATAATTAACATAATTGCGTGCCAAGCCTGATATCTCAGCTCTATATGCTTGCTTTAACAGCGAGAAGTAGACTACATCAAGCAGCTGTAGTAGGTGCGATGAGTGCAGAGGCATACAGAGGGTAATAATGTTTAAGTCTTTATAGAGTTGCTGGAATTCAAGCAAGTTGTAGCTTTTATGACCATTAACAATTAACAAACGATATCCTCCTACACTTTGTGCCTTTGTATGCTTATCAAAATGCTTTAACTATGTAACTCCAAGCTTGCTGTTTGTCTAGCTGTTGTTGCTAACCTTAATTACCTAATTGTGTGGTATATATGTGTCTTGGTACTAGGTAGAAATAAGTACTTTGCCCGTGAATATAATAAATAGCAGGATTGCCTATCCTGTTGCGTTGACTCCCTGAATAACTGTAACCTACTCGCGATTGCTTGGCTGAACTTGCTTTTGCTTCCCACACGTTTCTGAGCTTGTAACAACAAGTTAGGACGAAATGACTCCTATCATAAAGCCACTTTCGTTAAAGTTATAAATATCCTTATCTTGAATACTATATTTCTCTTTGATAGACTGTATAAGCGTAAACCATAGGCTAATAACTCACAGATCCTTAGTCAAAGCTCGCTAACAATTGTACAAACAACTCTATCGAGTTTTAAGCTCAGGTGTATGTTTTATAAAGTTATCTAGCCAGTTTTTGCCTATAGGCTTTCTGTTGTACTCTCTTAGTAGATTGTTGGCCATATCTTGTACTATATCCCTTATAGGCGAAAACCCTTGTGAATCCAACTCTAATATATATCTGACTATTGCCTCCTCCTCTGGCTTTGTAAGCTTTTTTGAATTAGGCTAGTAATCGTGTCGTGAGGGCTTTCTAGCGCGTCGATCAGAGAGAGTCTTTCGAGGAACATAGTAAATCTTTGCAGTACTTTGTTCAGTCAATGACACGTTGTTTTTGAGTTCTTGGGTTGCCAAAATAATATTAGCTTCTTGAGAAGGTAATTGAACGTTGTAGTGTTGAGCTATTATAACTTAAAGGTGGTAGATAGTGCGCGACGAGGAAAGTGGGCGACCCGCTTGTGTGGGCGACTCGCTTGTGAAACACGTTATGTAAACTTTATCTAATTAATCTAATTAACCTAAATAGCTAGAATAAAATAAAATAATAGTTAGATTTACTCGACTTACTACTTACTAAACTATACTCTATAACGTGGTTTATCAGCGAGTCGATCATATCACCGAGTCGATCACTTTTCCTTGGCATAGAACTTTACACCTAAATAAATCAACTACAATATATTAAATTAATTATTGCTCTCTATATCTAACAAACTAGATATATCTATAACTTCTTAACAAGTTCGTGCGTTATAACTAGCTTTTCCACAAGTTCTACAGCACTGCCTAGAAGGTTGCCCCTCCTTACAACCAACCCCTGCCTCACACATGTCGCGTTGTACTTGCTTATCTACATCCTCCTGAGCTAAAATATCCTGTACATCCTCTACTATAAGTGCCCCTCCTTGACAGACACGGGTCTTTTTAGCCCTACAGCGTTTACTTAGGGCTTCATTTGCAGCGCGAAGGGTACAGACCTCAGCAGACAAAAGAGTCATCTCATGTACCATTCGCTCTATACTCTTTGCTAACACAGCAACTGTTTGAAAAAGTAGAGTTAGCGAGCTTCCTTAGTAACAGGCTATATGATTTCGTACAAGAGTTGATTGTGAAAGGGCTTTAGTTAGGTTGGAAGGGGTCTGGGACACCCAGGGGAGGGAGTTAGCACTACATGTCCAAGGGGGAGTTAGAGTCTATAACCTTACGTCAAGCTTTAAAAGCACTGCTTGTGGGTTGAATAGTACTAGGCCAGCTCCGCGGAATCCAGACTAACAGTTTAGGACTGTCATTGTTTCCTTATATGCTGCTGTAAAGGCTAGAAAGAACTCAACCTTTGTAATATAGTTAATATAGGCCTTGATAAACGTCTCAATCTATCAACCATACACTTGTTTTAACACACTGTAGCACCTAACATTAAGTGGCTAGGTTAGATGAGATAAATAAGGAGGTAGTCCAAGAGTAATAATGTTGTATTTTGTACAGTAGTCTTGGAACTCAGCTGATTCATGACTCTTGTGCTCATCCAAAACTAGTATTTGATACAGACTCTTTGCATAAGCTGTAGTGTGTTTATTAAAGTGCTTTAACTATTCTAGGCCTGTTTTATTATTTGTCCAACTATTGCTTGTCGGTTTAATAACCTAGTTAGGTGGGAGGCTGCTGTCGGTATACTAGTTAGAGAGATAGTTCTTGCCCTGAACTACCAAGAATGGAGGAATACTCCAGCCCTCCCTATTAATACAGGCAATTGCTGTAGCCTATTCCCGATTGCCTGGCTGAACTGCCTTGCCTCTACCACACTGGTCTGCACAAGTAACAACCATTCTAGGACAAATAACACCTATCATAAAGCCTGTCTCGTTAAAGTTGTAGAAGTCAGAGTCTGTAACCCTGTATTTCGCCCTTATATTCTCTACTAGCCGGAACTATGCGCCTAGCACGTCGGGATCTTCGCATAAGGCCCTCTGAAAGTCGTAAACGTGATTAAAACATGTCTTAAGGTCTGGTTGTCGTTGTACAAATCAATGGGCCCAGAGCTTGCTGACGTGTCTTCCCCCTTGTGATTCAAGGATAAAATTAGCTATATCTTCTACACCAGCGAGCTGGGGCGCAAATCCTCTGGAATCCATATTGAGTATATACCGAATAATCACATCCTCTTCTAACTCAGTCAACTTATGACAATTGGCTTGAGAATCAGGGCAGTAGGTTTGGCTAGCTATTCTGTCAGAAAGAGTCGTATATAGTACTTTGTAGATCTTTGCCGCAGAGCGTTTACTTAGTTTTTTGGACAACCGAATAGCCTCGATAGCTAGAGTAATTCACACTTCTTGAGTTTGAATTTCTATAGTAAATAGTTGAAGAAAACATGTGTTGAAGTTTTGGGAGGTAGTGCCAAGGAAAAGTGATCGACTCGGTGATATGATCGACTCGGTGATATGATCGACTCGCTGATAAACTACGTTACTTGTGAAATATTTGAGACTTTCTTTCTTTAATTTAGTCAATCTAATAATCAGAGATAATAAAGTATAACAGTTAGACTTACTAGAATAGCTACTTAGTAACGCGACTATTAGTGAATAAAGCAGTTTTGTGAATGGCAAAGTTATGAATGATAGTCCGCCTGGATTACCCCTTGCTTACCGAATTTAACACGTGACAGGAATGAACAATTCACTG
Source organism: Hymenoscyphus fructigenus (assembly GCA_001414455.1). Taxonomy (NCBI): domain Eukaryota; kingdom Fungi; phylum Ascomycota; class Leotiomycetes; order Helotiales; family Helotiaceae; genus Hymenoscyphus; species Hymenoscyphus fructigenus. The sequence continues at coordinate 141,896 of LKUV01000095.1, forward strand.
GTAACAACGTTTTTAATTTACATCTACAAAGTATCAAGTCCTTAAAACACCAATCTCAAAATCTTACGCGCTCTTCCTCGTGCAAACAATTCCAAACATAATCAGTAGGACTCGAGCACCCTTCAGCCCCCTCCCAAATTGCATGTCTAAAAACTGGATCCCTCAACTCTCCACCATCACAAAAACACTTCCATTCTGCATCTTGCAACTTCGAGAACCGCATCATGCGGGTGCGAAAATACTCCATAATCTCCTGCTTTGCCTCCTTTCTTAAATTGTACATCCTGGTCATCCCCGCATCGAGGGGTGCGGCAAACGGAGCATTGAGGAGCTTACTGCTTTCGCAAAGACAGATGGGCCAGGATGAGGTGGGGGAGCGGTGTTTGGCGATGATGATTGTGACCTCCTCCACCTTAGCAAATGCTCTGGGGACCCATGTTCCGGCGCGTGGTAGGTTGGAGCTCCAAGGGTTGGAGGGATGGTGTTGGTCTAGTAGCTCGAGGTCGATTGAGAGGTCGAGAGCTGGTTGACCGTGGCTGGCGAGGTGGACGATGAGGTTGTGCCATGCGTGGGGGGAGAATCCTGTTTGACCTTCGCTGGTGATGTAGAGTGTGTCAAGTTTATCATTATAGAAAAACGGAGTTGAGAGCCAATCTCTTCGTGGGATCAGGACTGTGCCGGTGCGGTTGAGTTCGGAGAGGGATTCTTGGTTCGCGAGGGGAAGTCGATTGGGTCCTGGATACTGTGTAAGTTTGGAGCGCAGTAAGTGGGAGGATATGAGCGTCTACCTTTTTCACCAACGATGAGATGGGCTAGTGGACCTGATGGAATGGGCAACGTGTAGCCTGGAGTGATTGCTGGGTCGAAGTCGTGGGTGCCGGTTTTTACTTCGAGAATTCGTGGCTGACGGGCAAGGCGGAATACTCTAAGGCGAATCTCGACGGGGAAGTCTCTAAATTGGGGAAATAGAGCGGGATCGTCATTGTCGGGAGAGGAAACGGCCTGTTCGCCATTGCCATCCTTGGGAACGATGCTCAATGACCGATCCGTCTCTTGAGATGGGAGTTGAGATGGCTGAAGAATCGACTCTGAAGGACCTGCTGGTGAAGATGACTCTTGGAGGGGTTGAGTCTTATGAGCGGATCGCCTATTGCTCTGGAATCAGACTTGGGTCATTGTGTATAGCAGAATGAAGACTTACCTCAAGCCCGTTCGCTTCTTTGCGTTCTTCTTTGCGCCTTTCTTGGGTGGCATGATTGGTGTTTGCTTGTGTCGTGATGAAAGACAGATGATGGCGGATGGCGAAAGGTTCAAGTTTGGGCAAGGGTTGGTGCTTCTGATATCAGTTGCTTAGTCGGCAGAGTTGCTTAGTCGACATGAGAATTTTGTTGGGAACAAAGAATTTATTCACTAAGGTTTCATTCAGCTTTGGGTTGTGTATGCCAGAGAATTGTTATGGGATGGCGAGAATAGCTTTGCAGAAGCTTACTGCCTCTTCTTCTCATTTAGTGTGTAAGTGTTTTAGGATGGTGATAATCTAGGATCACACATCAAAGATTTGTGATGTCGCTGCGCCTGTCAGATTCAATGCAAACCCTCTTTGTATCCACGGGATGAAGCGATGAGAAAATAGGAGCATTTGAGTAACGTAATGAGGAAAGAAAAAGTATGAGCTCACCAGCGGGTGTCAAAACTCGCGGGCTAGCGATTTCCCACCACACTATACGCTGAGAACCCCACAACGATATTGAAAAAATAAACCGGGCGAAGCGAAAGCACAAAGTTTACTTATTAGAAATACTGTCGCTTTGGGCTTCTAATTCCAAGTCGTTGGTGCGGTTTTGGTAAGTGGCCAACGAGTTCTGACACCCCCTGGTGGCTAAACAATATTTAATTCTAAGAGAATCAACATAAATGTTACATTCCCATTTATTCCTAATCCAAATCACTCTTTTTAGGGCCTTTTGATACAATTGTTACTGGTTCTTTAGTTTATCGATTTAATAGTAAATTTACTACTACAGCTATGAACAGCTGGCAATGAATTATATGAACCAGCAATGGTCAGAATTACTACTCTTCTCCTGACATAAATGCCACGGCCCACTGTTACCTTCTTACGCAACTTTGAGTTTCAATTATATAATAACTAAATAGGAGCATCTGTATTATAAAAGCTTGAATAACATCAAGTCTCACTTAATTCAGCATCTTGATTGACAGCTTGTGAAAAAACCTTAACTAGTTCTATAAAAGTATATTTACTCTTACGTCAAGTCGTATGAAATACCCTCTAACTCCGCGAGGGAGCCTTACCTATACAGAGCCTACCAGTAAACCGAGTTCTGGTAGCAGCTTGTAAAACTAGGGGTGACATCGTACCTCAAACCCGTACCAATTTTAAAGAAATCTAAAAACGGTGGCATTTCTGTCAATCGCCGTTAATTTTATTCAGTTGACAGTCAACCCATATGTGACAGCGTCTTATGGAATGGATTTTGATTTTTTGTGACTTGATACATATTCCTACAAAGCTCTCAAAACGCCCTCCACCAATATATGCCAATGCCTCGCAAACACAATGAAATAGGCTCGTTGTGTGAGTAAATTTGTACAATTGGATTCTTCATCCCATCCTATCGTGACAACCCCGACGGCTCCAATACCAGTTCCGAACTAGTCCTTCTGACTAGATTATCGTTCGAGAGTGATTTTGTTTTCCCCCCTCCAACCCATTCCTAGTCGCCTCTTAATGCCATTTGCATTCTCTTGAGCTTATCCTCGTGTGCCATCTTCCTTCTTGGTCCCCATCTCTTCTTGACGGCCTCCATCTTTAATTGTTCCGCATTCTTGTGGTTTGGATCAGGAGGTTCCCCACCACACTGCCTCAAACAAATGGCCACGAAGACCACTGAGCAATTGAATTTTCTCGCCAGCCTTTGAGAAGTCCATTCCTCCGCCCCTTCCTCCCTCCTCAGTCTCTGCATTTCCTTAATATCCGCCTCTGTCAAGTGGTGACGTGGGACTTCGGCTTTTCGGCTGACGGGTGGGGGTAGATATTTTGGTGTTGGGTTGATCTTTGCCTCCAAAGCCGCTTGGGCTGCTCGACGTTTGTCCTCCTTGGGCAAGAATTTGAGAGGGGTATGTAAGACGTTTGGAGCTGAAGATGGAGGGTTGAATATGATGTGATCTTGTTTGGGCGATTCTTGGGATTGGAGGAAGGACGAGTCTGGCCGGATGTTTAGTCTATGCTGGGCGCGCCGGTAGGACTGTTCATGACGGCGAGACGAGGTGCTAAATTGGAGGAGGCATTGGTGTCGACCAGCGAGGAGATTGACGGCAGGTCTCCGAATTAGGTGTGAGTCCATTGTGGGGGAGGGAGATGGCAATGGTGATACTCGTACGGGGGAGGCAGCACACGAAAGGGTCTCGAGGTGTTGAGGCTGTCGTGAACTTTTTTGGAGCTTTGGTTTCTAGGCCCAATACGGACTAGCGTGCCAAGACCACGCTCTTTCTTCCAATCGGCTTCTCGGTCATGAAAGTGGTCATCGGATCTCTGGCTCGCACCAGGCTTTGGCTTGTTGCTGGGTGCAGCAAGGCACATCAATGCCATTGAATCCTGTAGCTGGTCAGGCTCATGCTCAGCACCACAACCAGGAGATCCTGCAATCTCAATCTACCAACAGCCAACTATTGCCAGCCAACGCACCATGAGTGGCCACTACGTATTCTCTTCCTACTAGTATCAGAGCATCTGTCCTCTCCCCATCCCTCCCACCGACCTACATACCCCCACCAGGTAGATGGTCTAGAGAAGCAGCTGAACGCGTAAGTACCCAGGTATCATTTTCACTTTCCTTTTCTTACAACCTGTTTTGCTTTAGATTAAGTTGCATAGTACATGCCCTCCATAACGCACCAACATATAGCCTCAACTGACACACCTCAGTATTTTATCTGACTGATCTGCTGCGACTTTCCTCTCGACTTATTCATTCTTCTACCCCAGCGTCCCGGATTTCTCGAAAATATGAGTGCTTCCGAAGCTAGCACTCTGCAACCCAACACTCCTGTCCAGGGCAACCACCCCGTCGCAAATACCTCCAGAGTACCTCTACTCGGTGAAGGATTCCAGGAATCGAAGCGTGTCTCTGTACCACGATCTGCCGACAATAGTGACGTTGAACACGAGGGGGCCACTACGTCAGAGGGAGGAAAGAACGGGAAGCGCAGATTGTTTGGTTTTGGAAAGAAGAAGGACGACGACAAGAGCAAAGGCAAGAAGAAGGTCGAGCTAACGCCGAGTGTGAACGTTGGTATTGCGCAGGCCCCGATGGCTGCTCCCGTCCCGCGAAGGGCTCCATTGCAAAACAGCTCCCCTCAACGAACCAGTCAATACTACCAAGCACCTTCTTCTCCGCAAAGAAACTTATCTTCCTCCTCCCCTCGAGTCGTATCGCCCGCAGGCTCCCAAATTTTCGAACGAGATGTACAAGAAAGTACCTTACCACCAAATTCGCCAGCTATCCCATCGCATATCCAGACGGAAAACCACATACCGCCAGTCCTAGATGCCTCATCTGAAGCTATCACCAACAACAAATTGGATCCAGACTCCGTTGAAATCGTCATGCATTCCTCTCATCAGCCAGCAGCAGTAACTGTCACAGGTGTTGGAAGTAGCGAGACAACAGGTGGCAATTGGGCCGACGAGTTGGTTGCGCACCCAGATAAAGACGATGCAGCTTCAAATTACGGTGCGCTGGACAACACAGACATACGACGACTAAGCTTCATCTCATTCTCCGATATCGTCCAATCCGAGCACGCAGAACATGCTGGGAGCAGAGATTCCATCTACGTTGCCGGCCTCAATTCCTTATCGTCGGGAGGTGTCAACAGATCTCCTTCGCCAGTTAGATCACCCGTGTCATCCCAAGGATTCAACACTTCGCCTCCAACCAGCAAATCTGCCTCAGTCATGGGCGTAGACATGTCACCACGTTCAAAAGCTTTAGGCAGTCCAACCTCCTCGCATGCGAATGGAGGTGAGTTGACGATAGAAACAATGGCTCAAACTATTCGAAGAACCGGCAGTGGAGATCTCAGCGGCGTCAGAAGTCAACCACTGAGTCCCGCAAGTCCAGATGGATTATCAGATCGGTCTTTCCGGTGAATGTGGCGTACGTAGTACAGTGCAGTAGTTGAGGTTCAGGGAACTTCTAGGTGTTTTCGAATTTTGTCGATTTTTCGAATTTTTTTTTTTTCACTTCTCGCAGATTCAAATATATATCCAGGTTCGCTACGGTTTTGGGTTTTCAAGGGCAGATTTTTCTTTTGGAGCTGGTATGGCAATTATGGATAGGAGGTCCGTATTCTTTTTTAGGAGTTTCGGTTGGGTGCTTTTTTACTTGCTCAGATTGCTCCTTTTTTTCCCCTGCGCCTCGACATTTCGGAGGAGCTGTTGCTCGCCGATGAAGAAATTGAAACTATTCAGCCACGATTTTTTGTTACTGTTGCCTTGTTTGAAGTTTGACGTCTGGAGTTTGAAGTTTGAAGTTGGATTACAGGCTGAGAATCCTTGGTGATGCGGTGCCCCTGGATTTTTTGTGGTAATGTGCCTTGTTCGACCCTGTCTTGTGCTTTCCCATCATGCCCGCCCGCGCCCGGGATGAGAATGGTGGAATCTGCAGGTGATTCTTTTTTCGGGAGGGCCCGAAGTTTTCGTTCTGGGTTTGCCATGCGCGGGTATTGCTTTTGATTATCACCAGATCGGGCTTTTGATTTGGGAGCTGAGTATTGGGTGGGGTGTTGGATGGGAGATAAAATCACTTTATTTTGTGGCGTTACGACATGTTTGTTTGAGCCTTTCTTCAACAAGAGACCACGATGACAATTGAAAGTTTTTGATAATCTTATGGAATAGTCAATTGTGGTAGGCCGGACAAAACACACTGTGTTTACCACTCGATTATCAACGAGGACCGGCATAGCACCACAACATATTTGAGATCTATTTGATATCAACTCCATTTGGCTTACCCGGATTTTTTCCCCGTCCCTAGAAGCGAATTGTTCAACACTCGCACGCACGTTTCTCAAAGCGATCTGTGTGTGTGAAGTGTGCGATTATGAACATTTTCACTAGACACACTCCAAAAGGGGCTTTTTTTGATAGGCAACACCTCGAATATTTTATTATGGATCTCTCCAGCTGATGAACCTGTGGGAAACCAGCCAACCGGGATGACCTTGTATGAAGAAAGGGACGCGCAATTGGCAAGACTGGATAATTCATGGGGAATTGAGTAGAGGTTTGAGAGGAAGTTAAGGGCATTGAGAGAGAGGAGGAAACGGAGGCGGCTTGGTTCTTTTTGCCTATATATATTATAAATAAATGTGGTGGGATCCATTCTAATAAGATTCGTGTTAATGTTCCGTGACCGAAATTTGAAGGGATCTTTAATTGCGTATTTTGTGACGGCGAGCCGGGCTATTAATCTGAAACACGGGTAGCCCACGTGATGAGGAGTGTTTCCCATTTTCTTACTGCAGATCTAGATGTCGTGTCCCCAATCGTCACATTGAAGTCGAGCTTGACCGACGGTTATATCCGCTGTGGAAAATGAGGGAAGTAGAAGGATGGTGAAGAAAAAGGAAGTGAAGGAAAGGAAAAGAAAGGAGAGAAGGAAGCTGACTTTATTGATTTGGGGTGAGGTGTTCTGCTGGGTTGGGGGATTGTTTGGTTACCGATTGTAGTAACAAGCTTACATCCTACGGAGAAGCCTGCAACCAACACCCACCTACCCAGATCCTGTACCTGGGCGAGGGGCCCTCATCGTATCCAGGTGTCCAGGCCAGAGCAGACCATTATGTTCTGACCTGTCTTTCTGTCTGTGCCTGTATTAATGACCTGTATTTTATAGAGCACAACACCTTGGAGCTTGGGAAATCTCGCAGATGGCCCGTTTAGGCTTGAGGCATCTAATAGTGCCCCTGGAATGTGGCCCATACAGCAGACAGTTTGACGACTGCGCCAACCAAATGCTAAAAGTGTGCTAAAAAGGTTCTAACCCGCTAAACCTCCCCTTGGCCTTGTCAGCCTCTCCCAGACTCGTGTGCGGTTGCTGGCAAATACTCCTGACAGAGAACACCATACCATCTCTCTCCTCTGTCATTCACTTCTTGCGACAATTCTTGCATCTTTATGCTCCTTCCCCCATCCTCACCATCCTCATCCCAGGGTGCGTAACACTGAACGTACGACGTGCCCTCCTCGTCCTCGTCCTCGACACCTCATTCGAGATCCTCGCCGAACCCCCGATAATCCACAAACCCCTGCCCGCCGCTCCCAGTTCAACGTCAAGACGACCGACCCTCGATTCTCTTGCGACCGCCCGTGCTCCATTCCTCCTCTCTCCTGGTCCAGATTCCACCGAACGACGAGAGATCGCATCAAGAGATCCATGATCAGCCCTGCTCTACGACTGAGTCACGAAAGAAGGAGGAAGCAGCTTTAGTGAAATATAGGAGAACAGACGGCTGTCCCAGACATTCAGACCAACGCCCACCATGGAATCGCCGGCCGATTATTTGGATTCTCCTATGGATGGTGATGATGTGGCATATCCGTGTAAGGGTTGCGGAGACGTATGTTTTTGCTTTGCACCAGAGTGAATGCACCAAGTGCTAATGGTCCCCTTAGATACTCGAGGAGGGAAAGGCATTTGAGCTTGGTGAGTGAAGCAGAACATCCGCTGTCGCTCGGTTTGCCAGGACATAGAGTTCTCGCAACTGAGTGACCACGTCGCCCCCCTACAAACATTTTCGATCGCGAGAATTTGCATAGCTAACAATGCAATAGCCGGCAATCGATGGCATCTGAATTGCTTCCGATGCAACACCTGCGGAACCCTACTCGACTCCGATGCGAATCTCCTACTCCTTGGCGATGGGTCTCTGATATGCAACAATTGTACATACAGCTGCAGCGCCTGTGGCAACAAGATTGAAGATCTGGCTATTCTTACAGGCGATCAAGCCTTCTGTGCAACATGCTTTCGATGCCGGAATTGCAAGCGGAAAATCGAGAACCTACGATATGCACGAACCTCACAGGGGATATTTTGTATGAGCTGTCACGAATCACTGATGGCACGAAGAAGGAAGAAATCAAGGGCCGCGGCGAATGCAAAGATGAAAAAGGACGATCAGTCGCCGATGCTGGTAGACAAGTCGCTGCCAGCACTTCCACCTAATGCCGACTTGCGGAGTGCATTTACTCCCGATAGAGATGCAGGGGAATCGGTAGACAATGACACACCGACAGAACTGTCCCCTAGACCACGCCAGACATACCAAGGCGATTCTTCCTCGAGGAGTAGCTCACGACGACCTCGAGAACGGTCTAGCGAACGTACCTCCAGCGAAGGAACTACGAGAGATGGGTTGACATTGCCAACATCCACTTACCGGAACAATCGACATTCCGCTATATCTCAAGCTTCAGATGTCGCTGGTGGTGATGGGGAAAGCTTTTTTATACCTCTGGCTTTGGATACCAATACTGCACCAGCTGCAACACCACGATCAATATCGGAGAGTGTACCAGACCAAAGAAAGACAAAAGAGAATAAGCCGCCCCCAGAGAAGGATTATTTCAACATTAACAAAAGTAATGGGCGACCTTCCAATGACTCCCGTAGAGGTTCCGAGATGTATTCCAGCAGCTCGACCCCGCACATAGCGTTTCAAGAAAAGGGACGACAAGCTTCCACAGATGAAACGGCCCAGATTAAAGACAACATACGTAAGGCCCAGGCCGGCGGGAGAGCTTCCTCAAAAACGAGCTCGCCAGCTATTGGGAACGATGAAGTGCGCACACAGATCGCCAGCTCACCAAATGTTTCAAGCTCTAAAGGCCCGTCTCCAAGTGACAAATTTAGATTAGGTGAGGTTCCAAAAGGCAGGAAAGCCAGCACACCAAGAAGTGGCTCCAACTCGGAAATTGAAAATGGCTCAAGATCTACACCTGGCAGTGGACTTTCCTCCATGCCACCCCGCAAAGGATCGTCGACGAGCATTCCAAAGACAGATTCACCACAACCCTTACTCGGTGCCGACAGATCTGGCACTCCCCGCTCTTCACAAGAATCGAGGTCAAGAGACGAGCCAGTCTCAAGGCCATCTATTGATTCGAATGCCTCTTCTCCGCAAGTGTCGAGAATGGATTCTGGGGGTTCAAGATCCATTCAGCGCAAGGAAATTGCGCCTGGGGCTTCAACTACAAAAACCACCATGAGCTCAATGAGTTCATCGTCGGGCGCGGAAACGTCGCCCTCTACTGAGTCTTCGTCTGGTACTCCAGGCCTTACGCCCAAAACCAATGGCAAGACAATCTCGGGGCCAACATTACTTCAGTCGCCGATGGAAGAGGAACTCGCACCACCAAGTCGTGCGCCTACACGCCCGATAGCACCGCATACGAAAATGACCGATACATACATGGCCCCAAGAGCACCTCCAGCGCCTCCGCCAACAGCTCCTCATTCCGCGAAAGAACCGAATCATGCAAATGGTCAACCATCACCGCTACCGCGATGGAGCGCAGGTGGAGATTTTACAATGGATGAGGATATGGCACGGATACTAGGAGGGACCGACGAGTCTTCGCAATCGATACTGCGCCGTGTGTCTAACGCCGTGCGCCACGGGAGAAATGGTAGTGAAGCAAGCGGATCTGCCCGCCATGGTCACGGTCGCAGTGTTAGCGAAACCACAGCCCGTACAGCCGCATCCCCTCGTTGGCCTAAAACTCCTATACTCGAAGATGGTAGCACTGCAAAGGATATCAGCAGTCCGATATCAATTGTGGGGTCACCCATGTCTGGTGACGATCCAGCACTACTTCGCAGACAGCTTCGAAACTCAGAACAGCGTGTTGCTGAACTTGAGCGACAATTCGCCAGCGAGAAGGACCTCAAAACACTGAACAAGAAATTATTAGAAAAACGAAAAACGGTCTCCGTACTAGACTCACAGACGGAAATCATGATTAAACAGCTTGAAGTTTTGGCCGGCTATGTTGAGAGAGCCAAGGATTCGAAACAACCCATCAATATCGCAGAATTGGAAGATTCTTCGGTTAAAGAATTCGTTCAGAAATTAGACCGGCTAAAGCAAACCATGTCTGGAGCGGTCGAGGCACTTTACGAAGAGCGCAATGATCTTCTCGAGGAAAAGAACCAGATAATAGCCGACCGCGATAGAGCCCTCGTGGAATTTGAGCAATTGTCTTCAAAGAATGCCCAGCTTGCGGACATGAACAATGATTTGACCCATCAGATTCAAGAACGTTTCAAGTCGCAAAGTTCATCCCACGTTGAGAGCCCAAGACCACCAATGAATGGGCTGGGGATCTACACGCACCATACCAAAGACAAGTCATCAGTGTCAGTGGCAGCGATGGACGACGCGAGTTTGAGAACAACGACTGGTAGCACTACCGTTTTCGGCTCGGTTAATAGTTATCCACAAACAATGGAGCAAGATCCTACAATGGAACCAGCCACTGTTCTTTCAGCGCCTCATGTTATTAACATTCGCAAGGGTCAAGCCAAGAAGTTTAATTGGAAGAAGGGTGGACAAACTGTCGCAAAGGGTGTCTCCAAGGGCTTTAAGGGCGCATTTGCCTCGGTTCAACAGGAGAGAAATCCACAGTGGCAGGGCCAAACTGGGGAAAGTATTGGAATGCCGTACAATATGACTGTTGCGCCTGTTGAGTCTGCCGCCGCCGCCGGCTCAAACAACAGCCTTCCTCGATCGGTTTCCAACGACCCCAGACAAGGTGGAGGATTTGGTTTGTTCAAGAAAACTAACACAATACCTAAATCCACGTCCAATGGCGAATTTCCAGCCGCCGCGGCTCCATCAACTCTATTTGGGTCAGACCTTGTGGAGAGAGCCGATTATGAACGTCGGCAAATCCCAAGTGTCGTGACTAGATGTATTGAAGAAGTTGAACTCCGAGGAATGGATATTGAAGGTATCTATCGAAAGACTGGCGGAAGTGGACAGGTCAAGATTATCCAAGAGGGATTCGAGAAGACTGAGGATTACGATATTTCCGACTACGGGCTGGATATCACTGCTGTTACGAGTGTTTTGAAGCAGTACTTCCGCAAGTTGCCAACGCCTCTTTTGACGTTTGAAGTTTATGATCGCATTTTGGAGTCGACTTGTAAGTTTACATATATATTTATATATATACTTTGAACTTAGCTAATAATCATTTAGCTGTGGAGGATGAGAAGGAGCGATGTGTTCACCTCAGACGAACTTTCAATATGCTTCCACCCAAGCACAGGGATTGTCTTGAATTCTTGATCTTCCATCTTGATCGAGTGGCTAGGAGGAATAGCGAGAATTTGGTATGTTTGTTTCATCCCCACTCTTTTTCCTTTCGTTGAACTTGCACTTACATATATTAGATGACACCCAAGAATCTCGCTGTCGTTTTCGCGCCTACGATTATGAGGGATCATAGTTTGGAGCGTGAGATGACGGATATGCATGCGAAGAATAACGCAGTGCAGTTCATTATTGAGAATACGCATGAGATCTTTGCGAATGCTTGAACGCCTTACCTCCAATAACCCACTCAACCAAACCTACTTACCCATTAACTCACCACTCTCTCCCTCATTTCTCTCGCAACGACCCAAAAATCAAAACTCAGTAACTAAGATTCTCAGGGGGCTTTCTCGTGTACATTTTTCACCCTCACATGACATCACATTCAGTCAGTGAGTCAGCTTGGCGGGGCGTTTGGGTTGATTCTTTCTTCTTTCTTGACTTTGGATTTTCAGCGGAATGATGGATTTTTCTCTGTTTTTGATGGCGGCGATTCATTCACTGGCGTTCTTCTTTTTCCGGTTGCGCGATGCTTCTCCTTTTTATTTATTCATTATTCCCCATGATATGGGAAGGGGGTTACTTAGGGTTTTCTGCTGAGTTGTTTGAATTGATATCCATTGATTTTCTTCTTTGTGTGTTTTTCTTGATATATATTGGGGGTTTGAGGACTCGCTCGTTTTGATAGGTATGGATGGAAGGGGTGTGTGCAGTGGGGCCTGGTCTAAAGTAAGGTAGAGAGGTTCAGTCGTGAGAGATGAAACGCCGATTCAAGATTTGAGGTGAATACTGGGGAGCGATGAGTGAAGGATGGATACTTTGATACATAGTATTAGTGACTGGTTATTCGGTTGGTAGGCTTGGTGATTGTAGCGAGCGAACGAGTTGAGGTTCTCTTTTTCAATTCGGGATTTAGGTTTCTCTGTGGTTCAATGGTTCTCTGGCTCTTGGTTTATATCTGAGGAAAATTAGGGGTCGTGAAATTAGTGAGAGTGAGATACAGTGGGATACAGGTTTAACTGAATTAAATACTATTTGAAGAAGTACCTTTGTTTTTTATGAGTTGGGAGGTGTGGGTGGTAAAGCAGCGTCAAGTGGCGCCTGTGGGTGTGTTGTACTGCATTTGCAGGGGGGGGGGGGTGCTTTCTCGTTATCACCAGCATCCAACTTTCCTGGGACGATTAGTTTGCGGAAGCAGCTCAACTACGAGCGGCAGTGCGAATATCTAAAAAGCTTCTAAGTTCTTTGAGCTGGATGTGAAGGCGGGTCGGTTCTAGACATTTGTCGTTCTCGACGTGTCTCGAGGCAACCGGTTGCCAGCCTGGTAGCCTCGTTGTCTTTTGTCGCTAGCAACTGCTTCTCTGAGTCTGCATAGTCTCTTTGATACGTTCGATTGGTTTCCGTGTTGAGAGGGAGGGGTTAGTATTGCCTCCCCGAAAGAGGCTGTCCATCCTTAGCTCTTATGTGCTCTCGACCTGAGGGGTTTCGTTGATTGTTGTCTTGTTTGTGCTGTTACTTCTGTGAGGGGTTGGCGTGAAGTGGTTTGGTTTCTTATAGGGGTTGTTATTGCTCCGTTTGAGAAGCGCACTCGTGGTCAGCCAATGCCGTTGATCAATCGGGTAGTTCTTCTTATCGTTCATCCACTTTTTGTCTTTACGGGCAGTTCTGGAAGGCTTATCTACCTCCATACTTGATATACATACTGGTTTCGAACTCCGTTTGTGGGCCGTTGTCACTCGAGAAGACAGTCCTTTAGCTTCCAGCTTCCGAGGACCAACGCTCGTGGCGGGTGTTCCCTGATTTTGAACGCTAACGCTATTTGGGAGGAGAGGGCTGATGTTAATTTGAGTGATATTTGGTTTTGCCATCATGAAGTAAATCGTCGCCTGTGGTAGAGTAGAGGTGGAGGAATACATGGAATTTCTGTTAGGGGAATTTTCTTCTGGCTTTCATTTCAGTGCATGACCATAAAAGGGAGGCTGGGAGGATATGAGTAAGACGGTACCAAGTGGAGTATCCGCTATCCTTTGCGTTGTACTGCATTTGCAGGGCAAGGCTCTTTTCTCGTGACCTCACGGAAATGGCAGGTATCTCTTGCAGCGCATCACGTCGCCAGCCTGATAGCCTCGTTTTTTCTTCATGCCCATTTGGTTTTGAAGAATATTGTTTTTAGATCCGTTAACCTGCATGCCATATTCTCCATGTCTAATCTTGAATCGAGAGTCCTGGCGGTTGTGGCTGCAGCGAAAAGCCTCAGATTGAGCCCACCGGCAGCATGCGTCTCTTGGAAAGCAATGGGGGCGATGAATTCATTCTGAAAGAGTTCATGAATGACACCCCTCCCTACACAATCCTCTCACATACATGGGGCCGGGATGGAGAAGAGATCACGTTCAAAGATCTAGAAGATGGGACGGGGAAAGGCAAAGTCGGCTACGAGAAACTTCAATTTTGTGGGAAGCAAGCGGAGAATGATGGGCTGAGATACTTCTGGGTGGACACCTGTTGTATCGACAAGTCGAGTAGTGCGGAGCTCACGGAGGCTATCAATTCGATGTTTAAGTGGTACCGGAAGTCAACAAGGTGCTATGCTTATTTGGCTGATGTTTCGAGTGAGGGAGATGAGGGGTGGGAGGTGGCTTTCAGCGAGAGTCGCTGGTTCACTCGAGGGTGGTGAGTTAATTCTATTTATGGCTAAGAATGGAGGGATTTGTTCAATTAGGATGCTTTTTCTTCAATCCCAGAATAGTAAGCTCGAGTACTTGGGCTTGAACACTCCTTTTATGCCACCTCTCAAATAGAACTGTAAGCTGACGTTATTTTGGAAGGACTCTTCAAGAACTTCTCGCTCCCACGTCCGTCGAATTTTTCTCGCTCGAAGGTCGGCGCTTGGGAGATAAGCATTCTTTAGAGAGAACGATCAACGATATCACTGATATTCCTATTCCGGCTCTCCGAGGAAACCCTTTATCAACTTTCAGTCTTGCTGAGCGTATGTCGTGGGCGTCAAAACGACAAACTACACGAGAAGAAGACAGGGCTTATTGCCTTTTAGGAATCTTCGATATTTTTATTCCACTTATATATGGCGAGGAAAAGAGAGCATTTGATCGGCTTGAGAAGGAGATGGCGGATGCACAAAACTTGAAGGACCTAGAAGAGGATCCGGCAAGGGAACTTTTTCTCCCGAGCCTTTTTTACCCTGAAATTACGGCTCGCATGGACACCGTTCAGCCTGCTTGGGAAAACACTTTCAACTGGATTTTCAAGGACCCCGGTGATTCTCCATACACAGCGTGGTCAAAGTTTCCGGATTGGTTGAGAAACAGCACTTCAGTGTACTGGATTAATGGAAAAGCTGGCTCTGGCAAATCTACCTTAATGGCACACATTTTCCACAGAGACGAAACAAAGGCGGGCCTAAAGCACTGGAGCAAAAGCCGGCAGTTTCATATGCTATCATTCTTCTTTTGGCGCGCTGGCTCTCAAATTCAAAAGAGTATACCAGGACTCTTACGCTCTCTGTTATATCAACTTTGCGACAAAATTCCTCAGATCGTAGTTCCGTTGATGGAGGAGTGTCAATTATCAGCATATCGAATACCTCTTTGGACTGAAAGAAACTTAGCGGCGTGTTTGCAGAAAGCTCCCCGAAATGCTAGCAGCACCAAGTTCTGTCTCTTCATTGATGGTCTCGACGAGGTTGAAGGAGACATAGATCAGTTGGTGGACGTCGTTTTCAGACTTCAGGACTTCGAAAACGTCAAGTGTTGTCTATCAAGTCGACCTGAAGTCCGCCTCGTCGAGCGATTATCGGATTGTTCACAATTACGGCTTCAAGATTTCAATCATGATGATATTCAACGATTCGTGTATGATAGAACGAGAGTATTCCCTAGTTCTCAAACCCACTTTGAAGACGAGTTGGGGCGCCGCTCATCAATTGCAGAAGACATTGTCGATAGAGCAGAAGGTGTATTCCTTTGGGCCGCCTTCGTCACCCAAACAGTAGTCCGAGGACTTTACTCCGGTGATGAGTACGAGATTCTACGGGAACGAGTTGAACAAACACCTTCAGAACTTGAAGCTATGTTTGCACAAATACTTGCCAGTGTCGACGGGGTTCATAAAAAGTCGCTTGCTTTCTATCTTCAGGCTAAGCTGTGGAATGAAGAATTTGGGAGGAGCTTATCTATTGCTCTTCTTACAGCTTCTACCCAGGACTTGCAGGATGTAATATGCTACAGAGAATTCGTCGAAAAATGTAAGAAAACCAAAAGACAAATTGTTGCTCAAAGTAAAGGATTGCTAGAGGTGACTGCTCTCCGTGAACCAAAAGAGGTTAAAGTTTGGTCTCTTGAACAGCAAAATATTACAAGGTCCAGGCTATACTTGTCATCTTCTACAAGCAACAATCGCAAAGAAGTTTGTCGTGAAAGAAGACACGCAAAAAATACGATCTTGGAACAGCAATTTTTCAAATACGAATCAAGCAGTGTGTCATTCTTCCACCGCTCAGCACATGATTTCTTTGCGAGCTTTGAAGCAGAAAGGGCACTTGATTTCGTGGGCTCAGTATCAAAAAGTGATGCATTCTCCAAACTTGTCCATGGGCTACTGAATATTGCTGTCGCTGCGCCAGCCCGATCTGGGGAGACCCACAGCTCTCCTCTGACCTTGATATATTTTCATGAGCTTTCAGATTATGCTGTAATGTGCCGCGAAGACAATGAGGTGACACAATATGCTATATTAGATGAGATTCAAAACTTGATATTCTCCCTATCCATCGGGGAGATTCATGATTTAAGCAAAGACGAATTTCAAAAATTTTCCAATGGGAATAATTCTCTACTGATTGAAGCCAAGACGCATCTTAGATTCTGGTCGGACTCCTGCCTTTATCACGATCACTTCAAATATATTCAAGACCACATGGAAGAAATAGGGATGTTGTTGAGCCGAAGAATCATATATGCGTTTCTCATAGACTCGTGTATCAGAGAGCTTGAGAACCATTTTGACGAACTATTCCCTGTTTTACACACTTTGATTGTGGCTTTAGAAAACGATTACATGGAACCCCCTTCAAACAATTCAACGCCCTGGTTACGATCCGGGACAGTGTGGCTGGACACGCAACAGAATCGTCGCAATATCTCTTGGACAGACAACGATTGTGGGTCCCCGCTAAATCATGACGAAATCGTTTTCTTCATTACAAACGCTAGGTGTAATTGGAGCTCTTTCAAGCAATTATCAAAATCTGATAGAAAGCATGAGAAATCATTCAGTGAAGTGGGGGCTATTATTGAGACATCGCTCAAACGTATAATGAGTTTATGGGATCCTATATTGGAAATGTTTTTACCTCCCAGCCCTCTTCAGCATACTCACTTTTCGAGATATCTGCAGAATATTGGGCATTGGACGATTTCTCGAAAATATGCAACCCAACAAGCGATATCTTTGACCCTCAACCTCGACTTCGAATGATATTTACACTGCCAAGTATCAGAAGAGCCGAAACTGGAGAAGAGACACATGAAGCACGCAAGCAGGTTGCCCACGATTTCGGAACCCATGTCACGCACAGATTATTCCAATTTCCGACTTTGCATGTTTTCCCACACTATTCCGATGACACTACAGAAATCTTTCAGGGGACCCGAAAAGACTATCTGGAATTACAACAGCTTATGATGGATGATGTTTGGGAAAACAAAAGCCAGAAACTCGATGCTTGGGGTCAGCTTTATGCGCTCGCATGCCTTAAGACAGAATTAACTAAAGCTTGTATATTTACCGACTACGAGTCCTCAGGTGGCGCTTCATTGCTGCAAAATGGAATCTCACTGGGGGACTGGCTAGGTGAAAATCCATCATGGCGAGGTGAATATTCAGGCTAAGATTCATTGCGAGCAGGTGAAAATTCTGGTGAAAATCATTCAAAGAGTAACAGCGGGTGAGATTCGAAATGCGCTATGTGGTATTTCAAGTCGTTTCCACAAAGCTGTATCACGACTCTCAAGGGGTACTTGGGTGATCTCAAGCAGATGAGCTCCCTATTGTCGCAGCTGCTGTCGGTCTTAACAGGTCGGAAACCATGAGCAACCGCTTGTGAGTCTTCGTCAATGCCATCAATGCCTTCAAGTCTAGTGAGTTACGAGGTTCTTCCTGCCATACAGAGTTGCTCACAGCCGCTATAGCCAACTCACCTGACAGGCAGTAATAGTAGACCTTGAGGACTAACTATTAAGACTTCAATGACCCTCAGACCACGAATTCATCATCATACTGTCACCATCAATATTTTATTCAGCAACGTCGAATTCCTTCTTTGTCGTCGTCCTCTCCATCGCCAATTGGGCGGACCCGCACCTGATATTGAGGATTGTTTTTATCCTCATCTTCGCCCGCCTGTTCACGAATTCAAATTCCTGTTATTTCCATCGGACTACATCCGAAACTGGTCCGCACTTCAGGTCGGAATTGGGGTCGTCTCTCGTCTTCGCTTCCAGTATGGTGATCAGCTGCAGTTTCAGCATGGAAGGAGAAAAAATCTAGCAAGCGAAACACTTTAGAATATAGGTTATCTTATAGATCAAGCTAGCTTCTTTTCGCATGCCCATGGTGCATAGAGTTCTCGTAGAGAAGCGAAACAAATGCCCCATATTGTTCCCGAATACGAGTCTTTACGCAACTAGACGTCTATTCCAGTTATAGACTGACTAATTCAGCGGTAATATTTACTGTCCTAATTAGCTAATTAGCTTAAGAGAAGCATAGTGTTGGTATGACTTGGTAGTCATAAAGTGTGATGCAATAAGTGGTTGTATTCCTATATCTTTATTGCATGAAGAGTAAAGGTAAAGACAGGTCGGATCCGGTGGGCTTAAGTATGTGAGTGGCAAGCCACTCACATGAGCCAAAGCACGTGGATCAACTGAGCTGTCGTGCAAGGTGCTATTCACCAGAAATATGTAACGACGCATAGTAAATTCTATCTACAAAAAAATACCAAATACGAAGCTATTTAGACTTCGCCTCTCGCTTACGACCAGATACAGCCTTCTCTATTCTCTTCACCAATAATTGACTTTTTTCAAGAAGCCTTTCCAGCCGCTCGACTATTTTCCAGCTACTAAGCTACCCAAAACACCAGTAGTACTCTAAGTGGTCTAAGTAGAATAGAGTCTACTGACATCCTACGCGGTGAGTTGGATACGAGTTAAGGTATAAGATAAAGTGATGTCTTTGGAAATGAGTGAAATTAAGCCCTCTTTTCTTACCTTATAATACTTATTCTTTTAAGTTACTTGAAAGAGCAGAATTCGTAAATATGATGTAGCAATAATGCTACAGTCATAGATAGTAAAAGCAAGCTGCTGTTTTGAAAAATAGTGAGAACTTTTCATAGAGATCACCTTTTTCTGATTCTTAATTAACAATGCATAGTTTTCTCCTGGAGGACTTAGTTTTTTGGAATATTAGTTTTTCTAGGCCTTTGGGGTGTTAAGGCTACAGGATTTGTTGACTTAATATTCACAATGAATATGCAAAAGTTTTGCTCACGTCAAAACAATCCTTTCATATAAAATAAAAACATATTTACAACTTATTAGTGAAACTTACCTCGACTCTACGAGTGGGTGAAACCAGGCAGAATTTGACGCCTGTGCTCCAGTCTATCTGAAGACTTTCTGACTTCCAAAAGGCGTTGTAAAAATGCCTAAGAATTCTAGGAAAGTTTCTCTAACTCTATTTAGTAAAAGACATAATTCTTGTATCTTTTCATATATAAGTGGCTGAGTATTACCTGATACTGTGGTCGGTGTCAAAACTAGCCCCCTTTTACTTATCAGTAGAGCTCGCCTTGTCTCGCTTCTGGTATACTTTATTCACCAATTACTAATCACGTTATTACAGTGTAATAAGTTTCTCATCCTAATCTAGTTTGGAGCACTGGCATGGGAAGGCTAGCTACCCCGCTGAGAATTGGCTAGGCTTAGGCAAGTTGCGACGCAGGCTAGGCTAGATCAGGTAGGCTACTTGTCCCTAATAGGATTGGAGTGGCTAGGAAACTTCTGAATTAGGGAGAGGAGTGGAAAAGGAGGGTAGGCTGGGGCTGGATTAGGAAGGCTCCTCTTCCTGTGACCCGGTTTTTATATTACTTTTCGCGCTCTCTAGAGGCTGTTTCTCGTAAGCGAGATTAACAACCCCCTATACTACATCTTACCTTTCACATCCTAGTCTTCTATCTAGCGAGGGAAGGCAAGCTAGTACTAGAGGATAGGAGTGGTAAGAATTGCTGAACTAAGGATATAAGAAGGAAGGATAGCTTCAAAATAGAGAAAGGAGTAGAAAGGGCTCTTTGGAAAGGCTAGGCTGACTAAAAAGGCTAGGAAATTCTATACACTGCGTTATTACTTCATAGTATTAAGTAGTTAGTCTAGTAAGCTAAGTTTTTTAATTATATTGTTTGAGATTATTAGAATAATTGAATGAATTAATTAAAGTGTCAAATGAGTTGAAAGTATAGAGTATTAGATACTCATCCGAGTAACGTTTAATTAATAGAAATATCCTAGACTATGTAGAATACTCAAATCATTTCAACAAAATTTAGAGGTTAGTTCTAGCGAATTCAGAGTATGTCTAGGTGGTCACCTATATAATTAGTGAATAAAGCATACCACCTCGCCTATTTTTGCCTGCCCCACAAATTTCGGCAACACCTTCTCTAGTTTTTCTTTATCACCCCACGAACAACTTCATCACAAGAACAACATCCCCACAGAGCAACAACAATGGCGGAACTACCAAATATTGTATGCATTCTTATTCTTTTCGTGAAACACAGACTAATATGACATAGCCAAATCTCACCCCTATCAAAGAAGCCTTCCAGGCGACGAGCGGTAGTATCAATGCTCTCATCGAAACTTGCATGGCCCAACCACCCCCCAAAGACATTTCGATCTACCTCGAAGCAGCTCCACCATTGATCTCTGAGCTCTTTCAACACAAGACTGCTGCACTGGATGTCAAGAATGCACTAGATGCAGCCTGTTCTGTCTCAGAGGAGAAGATGAAGATTGTCAATCAACGTTGGTTATCATCAGGAAATGCGGTCAACCCTAACGACCACACCAAATTTCTTCTCTTGCAAAAATGGACCGCCAAAGTTTACAAGGAGCTTTCGCTCGTCAACGGTGTTCTTACGGAAATCGAGTCCTTGATGCACACCACATGTACCATTATTCGAGATTGCCACGACTGCAATGCAAAGGAGAGCCAGAATAAGGCTGGAAGCTCTTCTTCAACTTCGGACAAGACGCAAACACCCAAAAACGAGTAATTCGGCGCGATGAAGGTTCTACGAGATATGCATACTTCGCTTTTGGTCTCGAATGCGAGGCTTGGTCGTTGACGGAGGAAAAACTTTACTGCTGGGAGCTTTGGGGCGCGGACGCGAAATTGGGAAAGAATACTTAGATGGACTTCGCAAATCGAACCGAATGGATCTTTTGCTCCGTATTTGATACTGCAAGTTGCTACGTGAGCTCAAATACCTACCAGCTTTTGCTTCAAACCAAATGAACTTTTAGGTATATTCACCTTTAAGACGTCACAGGTAAGGACCTTCTCTCTTTTCCTACCCATATTCACGTCACAAAAACAACTACAACATCATCCTTACAACAAACTACTTCAACCATCTCAGCATATCGATAGCAAATCCTTGCCATCATCGTTATCGCCATGCCACCGAAGCCCAAAGACAAGCCAACCTCCCCGGCGAAGCCAAAAGACCTCCGTAAGTTCCTCCGACGGGAGATCATTCGACAACAACTCAAACTCCCCTCCAATGACCCCAAAGGAGGTAATAGAGGCCAATCTCTATCATCACTTTTAATGAGCACCCCCGAAGAAGATCAAAACGACACCCTCCTAGATCAAAGCGCAAGCCATCGCGATATTGATTCGATTTTTGGGGAGGATATCTTGACACATGAGGAGATCCAGAAGCACAAGGTGGAGAGATTTTTAGCAGAGACAAAGGCAGCGGAAGCCAAGGTGAAGCCAAACATGAAGGGATGGGATATCGGTGAGGAGGAATATGAGAATGAGAGTCTACGTATCGAGGAGTTGAAAGTAGAGCTGAGAGAGTTGGCAGTATTGGAAATTAGGGCAACACTAAGGGAGAGAGGCTTGATCGTGAGACAAAAAGAAGCTTTGAGGGCTGAGATTTCATTTCACGAGTTCGAGGAGATGCGCAAAAAGATTCCTAAGGGGGGACTTTCTAGAGGTACGTGCAGTTCTTTGGCTTCACTTGAGTGAGAATTATGTGGCAGGGCTTTTATTAACTTTGCGCAGTTGAGCTCACGGAGGAAATTCGACAAATGCCACCTCCAATGAGTCCTTGGGATCTGAAGGTTCTCGAAAAAAATCGCAAGCGGGAAGAGAAAAAGGTCGAAGAAGAATTGGCTAAAGCAGTTGAAGAGGAAACCCAATTAAGTAATTCTGTATCACTCCGACCACCAACTACTATAGACACAACTAACCAAGATTCCCGCAGTCGAACCAGCTCCTCAAAACACCAAAACGTCGACGCGATCCCCTCGAAGTTGATCTGGATGGCGAAGAACTCCTCGAGCTCCACGGGGAGAAGATTTTCAAGAAACCAAAGAAACAACCAACACCCACCGGAAGATGGCGTTCCGTTATCCACGATTACTTCCCTGAGCAGGATATGGAAACTGAACACATGTTTCGGGATATGTGTAAGGAGGATCGAATGGTGTTTCGTAGGGAGCTGGCAGATGTTGGAGAGAGAATGGCGAAGGCTCATCGTGCAAAGAGGAGAGCTGGCTTAGTTTGGGATAGTGATTCTTTGTTTGGGGGTGAACTTTGAGGTATTATTTGAGGGGCTTTGATGGTTATGGGGAGTTCGGGGAATGGAACTGGATGGACGGGAAGATTACAAATACTCTACTCTGCTAGTACTCGTTGATTTCCATAATATTGCAGTTGTCATTCACCCCGCCAAACTAAAAGAAGCGAAGCGAAAAGTGTAGCAGTCTCCTTTCATTTATAAACTTCCTGGGACAATTGGAATACTGATGAAGGACCATTGCCCTAGTTAGCTGAAATAACTGAACTGTTTCTTCCAGATCACCTAGAATAATTAAGCGTTATGCTTGCTGGAAAAATGAAAAATGCGTCATTCTCCGAGAATTGGGAGAATGAAGCTTGCTTATCCTGTATGGCTAGAACAATTGAGAATATTTTCCTAATCGCTTAGGATATTAATTCGCGATAAGTATTTCGAACAAGAAGAGCCGTCTGCAGGGTACGTAGTCGATATAACCCAACAAAACCTCGTGCATCAACATCATGCCATAGGAGAAACCTCCACCAAACCCCCATATAACCCCACCCCACACGATCCGCATCCCAATCATCCCAGAATCTCATCCCCACAAGTGGCAATTGAGCAAAATCCCATTTCATCGCCCTCGCTTAACTCCACACGTGATGGTGGCTGCCTATAATTTCAAGGGTCCCTTGCAACAATTCGCCCCCCTTTCCCAGGCATTGGTAGGTAGAGTGGATCAATCGATCCTCTGCCTAAGAAGTCTCGTGATACCGCGTTCAAAGTTTGCTAAATTTGGAAGATTTCGCGTTGAGGTGTATAGATTTGGGAGTGTGTTGGGAGGAAGAGGCGAGGAAGGAAGAAGTATTTAATGGTTTGGGACTCCGCTCGGGGGAAATAGTTGTGGTTTACTGTAATTTATGACTTGTACCATCGTGATTCTTTGAAAAGGCATAGTGCTTCATACCGCAATTCTGTTTTTCACTTATCTCCCCACACACCATGGCAATAACGTCGGAAACTTTCCCCTTGTGGCACTCGTTTCCCGTCGAAATCCAATCCCTAATAATGGAACAATGTCCTTCAAATGACTTGATCTGTCTACGACTAACATGGTAACACTCCCTTCTCTCTTGCCAAACCCCTCTTCTAAACTCCCCCAGCAAAAAACTCTACAATCTATCCCCAATCCGCCAGCACGTGTCCCTCTCCAACGCCGACCCATCTCTCGAAACGGTACCCCTTTGCAGCCACTCTCCAGTATACACCCCAGGACACGCGCACCAACAAGCCTGCCATAAAATCGCCCACGACCATCTCCAAAAACTATTCGAAGAAGGAAAAGGCAAAGAACCCAGACGAACACGTGGCTGTCGAACGAATTGGAGGAAGGAACATTGTGAATGTTTCACGAGCTGGGGAAGACGTTCCAAACTCGCTTATAGGCTGAGAGAATGGGTTCCAAGAAACTTGAAATATTGCAAGGATTGCCATTTATTTACGAAGAGGAAGGCAAGTCACAAGGGAAAATGTAAGTTCACTCATACTCTCAATTTAACTCTCATCTAACAACATATTGTTACAGGTTACCATGGAAGACCAAAACCGCGAACAGCAAAATCTAATTTCTGGACGCATCATTCAAGACGAGGAGCTTTTGGGTATAGGCTATGGAAGAAGTGGGTTAACAATGCGGCGATGAATAAGTATGAGAAACGCCTACGAGTGGGACAAACGAAACGAGTAGATCGGACAAGATACGGATTGAGAAGTTTACCGAAGCAAGATGTTGATACATCATCGTCGAGGGAGTATTGTGTTATTGTTGAAGAGTATGAGTAGCAAAGTAGAGGTGAAGAAATGGAGTTGATAAGTCATGAATCCGGCTTGAAGAATAAATAGCAAAACTAACTTTCTATGTACAATATATTCCAGTGTTCCACCAAGAGACAGGTCTTCCTTAGTACAAAGGAAGGGCAAAAAGGTACTCATGTGATCACTACGAGGGTCGAACTCGCGACCTTGGCGTTGTCGATATTATAGGGTTTAATTTTATATTAGCACCACGCTCTAACCAACTGAGCGTGGTGTTAGCGTAGTCTCGGTTTATGGTTTTGGGCAAACGAATACGATTATGCGAGAACCAGGTCACTTGACTTCTGCAAAAAGTTTCCGATTTGGGTTTACATAATTTTTCAGTAAATGTCTTCCAACCCTTGCTTCTGTATAGCACAGCCAGTCCTAAATAGGAGCGGTGCATAGTTCTTCGACGCATAAGAAGACAGGGATTGGCACTGCACAGCCCTCTTCTCATCCTAATTAGAATTAGTGCTGATACGGAGTTGCCGTGCGCGTGGCTGTCGCATCATTGAACGAACTGTACAGCTCTTCTTTAGAGCTATATATGGCCTCTGGGGGTAGTGGCATAGATGGAGAGGTAGCCTTTTGAAAGGAAGCCTCTGCTGACATAGGCTCGGACGACGTTGAAAGTAGTAGTGGAGAGCCTAGTATAGAGAATCGAACATCCATCGTTACAATACTGTTGTGCCAGGCGTGTATTAATGCTGGATGTAAATGCGATGTGCGATCATTTTGGTGAGGCGTGCTGAGATGCGTCCTTGGTCGTTCTATAATCTGACACCATGGTGTCAGTGTATTGGGACCCAGTCATCTGGGGGCTAGGTCACGTGAACCAGCCATTGCCTGTTCTCAACGCGGCGTACTGTTTTGTTTACTGCTTAATGAACATTTCTTACACTATAAGCTATAATAGTTTTCTTTAAAAATTGAAAAGCGGAAAGCGTTGTAGTGTTTAATATGAATATAAAGACTTTGGCTGCAGGACTTGCCCATGGACTGATTCCATGCAATGGAATCCCTTCCCTAAGAAGCAGAAAGATCCAAAATGCACCATCTTATTGGCCTGAAAAGAAACCCCACTTTCGATTTTGGTTTATGGAATCCCTTCTCTAGAAAGCAAAAAGATCTAATCTTATTGGCCTGAAAACAAGCCGCACTCCAAAGGGCAGACCCCACTTCCAATTTTGGGTTTTCCTGTCCAATGGAATCCCAAGGAATGGTGGACTCTCATTGGTCGAACAGGATAAATGGTGTAATGTGATTGGCCGGATAGGATATGATGGAAGATAGACGTTACTTGCGATTTAGCCTTTTTGTAAAGTTTCCACAGTGTTGCTACATATTCAGGGTAAATATCACTGGTCTCACGTGAACTGGAAGGTCTATATAAGCAGGGCCTAGGATAGCTACTCTTTAGAAAAGATAAGAAATACAACACCGCTTTAGAACTATATATGGAACTCTTTTTCACTACCACGTTATACCAACAAAGATATCTAGAGAAGCGAGGAAAAAACAGAAGAAAGAAAAGAAATCCGTGAGCATGGATCGGGCTAAGAAAATGTACAAAGACCCTGGAAAAGTAGGAAGACTCCGAGAGTTTATGAAGGAAAAGAATGACAAGTTAGTCGCTAAAAAAACAACAAGAAGAGAGAGGAGAAGAAGCTCAAGGGCAAGAAGGTCAAGAAAAATTCACTCCCATCAGAGTTAGAATCAGACTCTGAATTGACTGGATTTGAGAATTTCTCTGATGTAGGGCAGTCAGGATCTGATGGTGACTAGAAATTGGTTCTCGATTAAATTTAATGCCCCTTGATTTCAAATAACAGACAACCCACAGTTGAAATTAAAAATAAGTGATTCTCAACATACGTACTGGAAATAGGGGTCGAAGAAGGGATTGGGAAAGAAATCGGAAAAGGGGATTTTCACAAATCAATACCCTTTGAGCTTCACTGTTTGCCTTATTATCCTAGTATCACTACCACCAAATATCCAACAGGTGAGTTGCTTGGACAGCGTCGGTAAATTTCCTATTTTTAATGACTAAATTCTCATTAAAAAATCAGTCACTGAAATAAATCGAGTAATGGATGATTTTTATTGACTGAGTTCCGACTATTTCAGTTCTAATTTCTTGTACTATCTACTTATGATAATTTTCATTGGCAATAACTCTATAACTATACAGAAATTTAAATATTTATTTAGTTTTTGCTACCGTAGGATCGGGATGGCACTAGTAGAGAGAATGATGGTGATTGAGCTGGTTGATTTGATTTGGTCGCGTACGCCAATTAAGTGCTCGCCTTGCACGGCACCATTTTCAAGTTTGCATAACTAAGACCTCTTTGCAGCTTTGGGAGGAATAAGTCATGATTTGCGCCATCATTCACTACAAAAGCCACTCGGAGAGAGGTATAAGAAAGTATAACCAAGCCGAGGAAAAACGAGAGGTTCGATGCCAAGCCTCGCTTTCTACAAGTGGGAAACAAATTCACAGTGACAAGAAATTATATTGGCGGGGAACTAACCAAAAGTCTAACCCTTGTTAAGGAACTTTTTGAATGTGCTTGTGCCGTCCCACATACACCTCCATACCTTGCCTCTAATGCCTCCATAGATCGCCACATAGATAGTGCAGGTAGCGCTTCAACCATCTGTTCGGGTCAGCATTCCTCTTAGCACGAAGACCAAAAACAAGACAATCTTAGACGCAAGTAGCATTGCAATATATTGTAATTTCTTCTTATCAGGCAATCATTAACTCGCAGACTTCTACTTGCAACAAATGCTGAAGAATGACCAAGTTAATATACGCCTGTTGCAAGGTTCAGTTTTTTCTGCCTGGTCTCTTTTATTCTCCCCGTACTTCATATAGTCGATAGGTCCTTGGGTGAGGTTTCCTATGCTCGCCAGTCGATTTGGTAGCTCAATCTGTAGGGGGTGTTTTTTTGGAAGCTGATGCCTCCGCCATAATATGGTCAGATCGCTTCCTCTTAAGATTACTGCTCGATAAACAGGTATGAGTTTGCGGAGAACTGAGAAATATGGCTGGTTCTGCAGGTTGTATAACCCCTGAAGTCCTCTCTTTTGCAATTTTGTCTGACATCTCTCGTTCTTGAAGCACCTCCCGGCTCATCTTCCCCTGCTTGCTAAGTGCAAGGGCGAGGTTGTTCATACTCGTCAGCGTGTGTGGATGCTCCTTTCCTAACACCTTCTCTCTTAATTCCAACGTCTCCTGGTACATCTTCTCTGCCTCAGTGTACTTCCCCTGGTCGCTAAGTACTCCGGCGAGGTTGTGCCTGCTTGTCAGCGTTGATGGATGCTCCTTTCCTAACACCTTCTCTTTCAACTCAAACGTCTCCCGGTGCATCTTCTCTGCCTCAGCGTACTTCCCCTGGTCTCTAAGTGTTTGGGCAAGGTTGTGCATGCTCGTCAGCGTGTGTGGATGCTCTTTTCCCAACACCTTCTCGCTTAAAGTCAACTCCTCCCGGTGCATCTTCTCTGCCTCGGCGTACTTCCCCTGGCTGCTAAGTGCAAGGGCGAGGCTCTGTATGCTTGTCAGCGTGTCTGGATGCTCCTTTCCCAACACCTTCTCGCTTAATTCCAAGGTCTCCCGGTCCATCTTCTCTGCCTTGGCGTACTTCCCCTGGCCTCTAAGTGTTTGGGCGAGGTTGTGCATGCTTGTCAGCGTGTCTGGATGCTCCTTTCCTAACACCTTCTCTCTTAATTCCAACGTCTCCCGGTGCATATTCTCTGCCTCAGCGTACTCCCCCTGGTTGTTAAGTATATAGGCGAGGTTGTTTATACTTGTCAGCGTTGATGGATGCTCCTTTCCTAACACCTTCTCTCTTAATTCCAACGTCTCCCGGTGCATCTTCTCTGCCTCGGCGTACTTCCCCTGGTCTCTAAGTGTTTGGGCGAGGTTGTGCATGCTCGTCAGCGTGTGTGGATGCTCTTTTCCTGACACCTTCTCTCTTAATACTAATGTCTCCTGGTACATCTTCTCTGCTTCAATGTACTTGCTCTGGCTACTAAGTGTATGGGCGAGGTTGTGCATGCTTGTCAGCGTTGATGGATGCTCCTTTCCTAACACCTTCTCTCTTAATTCCAACGTCTCCCGGTCCATCTTCTCTGCCTCGGCGTACTTCCCCTGGTCTCTAAGTGTTTGGGCGAGGTTGTGCATGCTCGTCAGCGTGTCTGGATGCTCCTTTCCTAACACCTTCTCTCTTAATTCCAACGTCTCCTGGTCCATCTTCTCTGCCTCGGCGTACTTCCCCTGGTCTCTAAGTGTTTGGGCGAGGTTGTGCATGCTCGTCAGCGTGTCTGGATGCTCCTTTCCTAACACCTTCTCTCTTAATTCCAACGTCTCCCGGTCCATCTTCTCTGCCTCAGCGTACTCCCCCTGGTTGTTAAGTATATGGGCGAGGTTGTTTATACTTGTCAGCGTGTCTGGATGCTCCTTTCCTAACACCTTCTCTTTTAATTCCAACGTCTCCCGGTGTATCTTCTCTGCCTCAGCGTACTTCCCCTGGTCTCTAAGTGTTTGGGCGAGGTTGTGCATGCTCGTCAGTGTGTGTGGATGCTCTTTTCCTGACACCTTCTCTCTTAATACTAATGTCTCCTGGTACATCTTCTCTGCTTCAATGTACTTGCCCTGGCTACTAAGTGTATGGGCGAGGTTGTGCATGCTTGTCAGCGTTGATGGATGCTCCTTTCCTAACACCTTCTCTTTCAACTCAAACGTCTCCCAGTGCATCTTCTCTGCCTCGGCGTACTTCCCCTGGTCTCTAAGTGTTTGGGCGAGGTTGTGCATGCTCGTCAGCGTGTCTGGATGCTCCTTTCCTAACACCTTCTCTCTTAATTCCAACGTCTCCCGGTCCATCTTCTCTGCCTCGGCGTACTTCCCCTGGTTGCTAAGTGCCAAGCTAACTTCACTCATGCTTAGTAGCGTGTCCGCATGCTCCTTTCCTAATATATCTTTGTTCCACTTCCACCATTCCCGATATATTCCTTCAGCTGCTGTATCTTGCCGAAGCGTCAGGTAACATTTCCCTATCCTATGTAGCAATGCCAATATCTTCATCTTCAATCTCTCTTCGGGGTCTTGTGAGCTTACAAGCTGTACTGCATGAGGAAGATATGCTTTCCATGTTTCTTTTTTATCATAGTCACCATACGGAAGAATCTGTATCAGTCGTTCTATTGTCTTTTCAGTCCAGTTTAACAAGTCTTTCTCCTCTTTTAACCATTCTCGTGTCGCCCAATGCACTAGCCGATGCATATCATATAATGCCTCCAGCTGGTCTGGTAACTGCCGTTGTGTGATAAACGAGTAACTCTTCAAGGTTCCGATTGCTTTTTCACGTTCCACCGTGCTCTCTCCTGGAAATGCCAGTGACTCAGGAATTGCTTCGCGTACAAGACAGGCAATATAAGATAAATACTCCACCGCAAGCTTGTCATCTCTTTGTATCTGGTAGAAGGATATATACCAAGTCGTGGATATTGGGTTCTTTACTGTTGCTTCGTAGCGATTACTGTCTCGAAATTCCTCACTAAGAACTCCACGTTTGTCCTCTTCCCTGTTGAAGAAAGTAGTATATGTGTCTACTGACGTTCCATTCTTCTTCATAAACGATGCTGCCTGAACAATCGCAAGTGGAAGACACTCTAGCAAATCCAGTAGACCGTCAACTGCTGTCCCATCTTCATATTGTATTCGGGGTACAATATTTTGGAACGCCTGTTTTGCCTCTGTCTTTGGGAGTCTTCCTAGCTCAATCATATCATGAACATCATCTGAGATAGTCTTTCGATTGCGAGTAGTGAATATGATTGAACCTTTCGTACTGGATGGGAGGTACTTCATTAGTGACATTTTGCTTTGCCCCTCTAGCCCTTTGACGAGGATATCCGCGTCGTCAGCATTATCAATAATCAAAAGCCATTCTCCAAAGCTTTCTTCGCTCAGCCTGGATTTGACAAGCGTTTTGATGTCGGGGTTTTGTTTCTTGAGCTCTGGTATCTCAAGACACTCTGCAATCCTTTGATATGCTTGTTCGAATGTTTCGTGGTTGACCACTGGCACCCAGAATATAGAACATTTAGGACGTTTTTTCTGCATTTGATATGCGAACTCAATGGCAAGAGCACTTTTCCCTGTACCACCTAGTCCGGAAATTCCAACTTTTTGACAAAATATCGAGGAGGAGGTTTTCCATTCAAGTTCTCTAAGCTGAGCTTCTCGGCCGACAAAACTTTGGTTTCTCTCAAAGGGGATGTAGTAGTGAGGCACTAATAAAAGTTAGTCTGCCTAGTTTTAGACCGTGATAACTTAAGAATTGAAAAGAGTACGTGGGAATTCACTGAGCTAATGTATAGGATGCATCTAATCTTGATTTGTTTATCAAACTAAGGACTACTCACGACGGATAGGTTCCAACTCCTGCACACCTTCTGGGGGAATTACTTCTAGTAATATCTTTGCATACACGGCAGCAACAGCTGCTGCATACGGCTGCCATTTCCAGTTCTTGTGCGAGTCTGTATAATCGCTAATACCTCGGATTACTATACACGGCCAGTCATCCATCAATCCAGCTGCTTCCATTTCTACACAAATCACATTCTCTTGTATAGCAAGAGCATCTCTCCGGGCCGCATTCTTTAAAACAGAGCTCCCCGAAGCAATATTGCCGTAGAATATTCTAGGATTCTTGGTTTTTCGAGGTTCGCGTACAATCTCGTTATTTTCGGTTACACATTCTCTACAAGAAGTTGTGTTTTGTTGATGGTGTGGGTAGTCTGCTTTGAATAAGATATCCTGTGTGTCCTTGGGATAACTCATCGGTTCCTCATCCTCTTCGTCTTCGTCGCCGCTATTACCGAAAACACCCTCAATCATATCCTTTATCTCTTTTCCCACTCTTTCGCGTGATCGGAGGTTGTCGATTGACGTTCTAAGAATTCTCGGTGGCTTGTTTAGAGTTCCGGTCCGTTGAAAAGTGCCATCTGTATCCCTTCCAAAATCATACTGTATAACACCACCACCTTGGCTATCTGGATATGAAACGGCAATATCTCCAAGTCGAATATCGTAATAATGGTCGCCAACTCTAGGTATTCCACCTCCAATACCAACAAGCAACCCAAATCGGATGTTCTTGAAAGTCCTCCGCATTGAAATTCCTGTGACTGTCGCATTGATATTCCCAATTCCTCCAGTACACGCAATGACAATATTATGTTTGCCAATGCTCCCTAGAACATAACTATTTCCATCGTCAATCGCTCGACTTGGCTGTGTATGTTCATTGTCGAGGATTTGACGAGCAGCCTTCAGTTCAGTGTCAGGCAGAGCGCAGATCCACCCGACAGTGTACTGCTCTGGAGAGAGGGTGATTTGTTGCCCTTCTTTAGCGTTGCTCTTCAATTGACAAAACGGGCTCGAATTTGCTTTGGGAGGCATGGTTCGCCTTCGAACACGTAACGGCGTTGTAGTCAAAAAGATGTTTCGGTCGAGCCTTATTCGTGAGATTGCGCGTCAGGAAACAAGGCTAGGAATGTCTTTCGGTAGTTTCAGTGAAGCCTGGTTCGTTGCCGCCGAATTTATGACTTGAGGAAGTTGCAATATACAAGGAATGAAGAAAGGATTAGGAAAAAGTAAAAGGTGAAGCAATGCAAAAGAATTTCATGAGTGACGGTCTCGAAAACGTAAAAGGTGTTCGTAGAAAAAGGAAAACAAGCGTAGCTGAGATGTGCCTGTCAATCTGTCGGGTGGAGGGTGGTGAACTCTTATTGGATGCTAGATAGGCCTCTGCTGACCCTTGTCAAAGTAGGTAGGCTAGGAGGCTAGAGACTAGCTGTTGAACCATGGAACCCAATATTTGCACTACTTCGGCATTGGGATACCTCTCTACTTTTCTTCCTCCTTTTCCCCTTTTCATATATATATTCTGTACAACAGCTTATTTTACAATTCAATCAATTCTATATAACCTATTTGACCCTATACCTTGGAAATCCAACACTAGCTGATTCTGGTAAGTTTGGGAGTGGAAGAGAATGAAGAATTGATGTGTGTTATTATTCTTGTTGAAAGGAAGAAGAAGCAACAAGTAGAGCGTATAAATAGTATGGCGGGGTGCTGGGGGGTGTGACCATGTTGGGCTGACATAAGCACGAGTCAGTGCTTCAACAACCCTTTGCTCTGCAACTTTTGGCTACCTACCAAACGGCTCTGATTTTCTGCGAGTTGGAGTTAGTACGGGCTTGTATTTAATTAAGAGCTTATCTGCAGACTCTCGCGTGGTGGCTGTATACATGTTAATACTCTCCATGACAACCATATCGCATCAAAACAACTCCCACTTTTATCTAAACACGTATCCATTTCTGACTTGGTAAATCATCCTCGTAATGCTCACCAGAAGTATAGTAAGCTCGATGAGTGAAGGTGTCATGCAACGTCAGTTTTGGTAGTCTTCCTCGTCTACTAATTTCGTGCTCCAGGATTGCGGGGGAATGCGGAAGAACTGGAATAGAAAAAGCGATCATCAGAACATTCCATAGCCATATTCACTAGCAGGAATATCTTGCTTAGACCTCTTCTTCGCCTTTCTTTCTCGTCATTAACTCCTCCACTTATAAGCTGTCCCTTTTGCTTGCTCTCGTCGTGTCTTTGGCGCGAAGCATAATTTATTGTGTCGGAACGCGGCCGCCTGTTGGAAGAAGTTTGAACGAACATGATTTCCAGCCTCTCAACTTTAACGTACACGAGCACAACAATATCTACGCATCTAATCCTATGTTGGCAGCAGAGCAGAAATATACACCTCACGCCATATTCAGTTACTTACTCCGTACAGGGGTGAATAATTGTCTATCCGCCACCAATGCTGCTTTTACAAGAACCACTTTTCTATATATTTGCCACTGCACTTAAATAAAGCTATTTAGAACTTTGTATACATTCCATGAGCTGCAATTACAGCCGCACACCTTGCATGCATTCCACTCTCCTTATCATAGAGAATACCACGAATTTCCGCATCTGTAATTGACTCCCAGGCCTCTAAAACAGCTGCCCTAAGCCTCCTGGAGTTCTGGTGGACCTCCGGATCTAGCGTTTGTAAGATGTCCTTCATTCTATCCCAAAGAGCCTCTATTGGTGATAGATCTGGTGAAAATGGAGGCTAGAAAATCGGAATAACCCCTCTTTCCATCATATATTGAAGAGTATATGCTGCTGTGTGACCTGGGCCTCCATCTTGTTGAAAAGAGAGCCCTAGGTGAGGGTTTGACGAGTTGTAGATATAATTCCAAACTACGGGGAAAGTATGCTCACAATAGGACTCCTTTGTAATTGTCTTCTATGCCTTTTCCCAGAATAATCCTGCCCCTTTGCTGTATTTCCCACTTATACACCCCCAAAACATCTACCCAATCTTCCTCTGCCACCGGTGTGTAACGTAGTCAGGAATGAATAGCTCTGATTGACCCTCCTTCCTTGTACACCACTGCCTTTTATGATATCCAGGCTGTACCTAGGTTTCATCGCTCCAAAGGATCTCTCCCTACTGCTCATCTGTCCAATCTTTATGTTCCTCTGCCTAGGCTAATCTCTTAATCCGATTTACTTCTAAAAGAGGTGGCTTCTTCCTCCTAACACCACGTACATATCCCTCCTTCTGTAAAGTAGTCCGGATCGCATCTTTACTACACTATGTGTTCCACCCTAACCATTTAGGGATCTCTGCCCACGGAACATCGCGATTAAAGGAGCTTGCTGTACACTATGCAACAAGTTGCTTCCGATAAGGTGTATCAAGAAGGACGTGTTGCCTAGAATGGTGCTTCTGAGGAGTAGGTCGTTGTTTTAAGGCATAGCAAATCTGCTGGCGGGTAATATGATGATTCTGGAGAAGAATATCGTCAACTGTCCACCCAGCAGTATAATATAAGGTCTGAATACGTAGCCTATCGTCCCGAGTCGTCTCGTGAGTAGGGGTCTTGGGTGTAGGAACGTGCTGAGGCTCAATTATTGAATAATCCATGATTTAAATTATTTCAAAAACATAAGAAGAGAAAGAGATATAATAGTAAAAGCAGCATCAGGTGTTGTTGAAAACAGCTGTTTTATTGGATGTTGCAGCGCCGCGCTATTCCTAACTTAGACTAGCTTGACAATTATTATCCGCTGTAGATAGTAGACAGCATCATTATCGGTATGTCGGCATCCCGTCAAGGAAATGTCCACTTCCTCAGCCTCGAACACTACATATATACAATGAGGATGCTGCACGGGTTTGGCACAATCCGTTTGCGCATCTTGGATTACGGAACCTCAGGGCACTTGAAAGGAACAGGGCCCCACTGAAGAAGCTCAGGTGTTAGTCCCGTGTGGCCTAAGGCCGAAAATGTCCCAATTAATATATCGAGTACTGTCATTCGCATGATAGGCTATCTCCTCATCCAACTCCAACCTTCATCCCTTTCGCAATTCTCAGCCAGCTGAGCTCTTTCCATCAAGCACGCTTTGATGTGGTTGTTCGTCATTCAAACCTCTCTATCGACTGCCTGTTGCCTATTTATCGCATCTGAAACGATTTCTCAGCTCTACGAGCGTTACTTGGGGTTCAACTGGTCAATTTTCCGGAAAACCTCACGACAACTACAGCCTTTGCGACTGCTTTCTATCCAAGGGATCCGCGGACGCGCGTAAACACGATCAAACACCCCGCA
The DNA here is from genome assembly GCA_001414455.1 of Hymenoscyphus fructigenus. NCBI lineage: Eukaryota > Fungi > Ascomycota > Leotiomycetes > Helotiales > Helotiaceae > Hymenoscyphus > Hymenoscyphus fructigenus. The sequence continues at coordinate 176,796 of LKUV01000095.1, forward strand.
GGTTTGGTTCTAGCTTCTTTTCTCGAATCGCACATGTTTCGGCAGGCTGGTTCTGCCTGCGAAGGCCATGCTATACGACGGAATCCCATCAATTGTGTGTCCCACCAACCAAGGTGGATTGATACAAGCAATATGGAGTGACGCCATTGGCGTGGTCCGAATTCTTGTGGCAAGACCTAGGCACACTTAAGTCCTAAGTGCCATTAGTGGTTGCTGTCAAGTCGGCAATCAAATATTGGCAGAGCCGGCAAACCAGAATTAGCTATCGGACATTCGTTACGTCGACACCCCCCTTTCAATGCCCTCCTCAACGCCCACGAACACCATCTCAGCTCGATCTTTTTCACTCAAACTCGACGTCGAGATCCTCATTGATTGACCATCCGCATACTCAAATTGCGCAGTATTGCAGCCCGCCACCTTTGAGTAACGCGCAGATACAGAAGAAGGCGTCCTGTCATGAAGCGACTTTGAAAATTCGTCCCCTGTCTTTCCGTCCCTCCAATATCTCCTAATATGGTTGTCTTCTTCCTTGGAAAACCTCCTCTGTGGGTCTTCTGACGGTGGTGGTTGGTTTTCGAGTAATTTGTCCCGAAGCCTGCTTCTGCAATCCTCCGAAAAACTTGACTGTTCGCTATCTAGGGATAGATTCGCTGAGAAATCCGATGAAAAGCTCTCTTAGGATTGTTGTTCATCGAATGGGAAGAATGACTGCTCCTGATCGCACAGGAAATCAGAGAAGATGTACTGCTCAAAATCGGATGGTTCATCATTGCATTGATCGTCCTGTAGTTCAGAATTGATATCGGGTGAATCTTGCGGAGAATATTGTAGAGTTTGCGTGGGTAGCGGATCTTCGGGTAATACATATGCTGGCAAATCCCCCTCTGTCCCCGGAATGCTAATACCTTCGGATGGAATGTTGCATGAAAAGAGAAATTAAAATGAGTCATCAGATGTTTGACCAAGGCTGTATCTTTGGTGAAGGCTTCATGGCAAGTTGGAAAACTACAGGCTTGGGGTTGTAGGTACGCCATTCTGATTTCTCAATACTTATGTATATAAGTTCTTTTGCCCGGTGTTTTCTTGGGCTTGAATCTCGCCCTCGAGTTTTCTTTCATTTTGATGTTAATTGTGAGTATGAGACTTGCTTTGGGGGACAATCTTGTACTTAAAAGTAATAGGTGGCCTGAGAACGATTTTGTGGTGGATTCCAAGGATAGAAGGATGGTGACGGAAGGAAGATTCACGTTTTGGGCTTACTTTTAAGAATAGAATCTGTGAACTGAAAGTCGCAATGAGTTCAAAAGAAAGGAAACGTATTTTCGAATAACTGAACTGCTGTACTCCGTTTTGCAAACTTTTAGATACACTAACGTGATTGAGAATGAAAAGAGCATAAGGTTTACGATGTAATTGTTTTAATTTTAGAAAACCGATTCAAATGTATCAAAGAGAGCAAGACAGAAGAAGAAAGAAGTTGCTGCGGCTAATATACTTGTTCACAGTGATCATCCCTTCGTTGGACTGAAAGCTCGAGAGGATACATAGATCAGGTTGCGGTAATGCAAATTGAATGAATAACAGAAAATGAAATGAAACCAAAAGCGAACCTCGCCTCCATCATGATTGCCTCGAACGCTTAAATCCCATAACCTATCATTCATTCCCATTTCTCTGACACGCTACTTTCTTTGTCTGGATTCCCAATCATTCAAAGACACAGCTTCTTAGCAGATGGTTCTCTCATAGCGTCTCTTATCACCTGAGCCGATCTTTCTTTTGCTACTAACACTGTTTCTAGTTTAAGTTAGTATTAGATCTTTGGATTAGAAATTAGTTGAGAAAGTAGACTTACATACTTTCGTTAAAACATTTAGCCTGTGCTGAATCTTGAGTTTGACCTAGAAAGTTTTATTTTACAATAAGCTAGCGAGCTACAAGGCATTCTAGTATGCGACCAGGAAAGCAAGGTAACATCGCCTGAGAATCAAAATTAGTGTATCTCTTTAGTTTACTAAGAAGGTAATCATCTTTAGCTTCCTAAGCTACACTTTTTTCCTTTGTATCTGGCCTTTGTCTTATAGTTTCTGCCTAGCCTTCTGGTGCTCTAGCTCTGAGCCAGCCTTGTTCTGTTGCTTTCTTCTTCTAGCTGTTATTTTTTAGGTAAGGGCTGTTCTTTTCCATATCCTATTATTAGTGTCCTCGGTCGGTGCTGTAATCTCTCTGTTTCCTGGACCTGTATCTATTAGAGCAAGTTGTGTGGTGAGGATGTCCTAGTTGTCTTCGAGGGGATTGTTTGTCATTGTGTCAAATGTTGTCTAGAATGACTTCTATAAGTTACAAGCCGTTGATGTAAAGAAGAAGTCAAATACGCGAAGAGAGTAATTATAGAGCATGGAAACAACAGGGAGTTCTAAATTAGCATATAACGTCCCTTGGCATAGACAACCAACCCCCCACCGCTCTTCTATCCCAGAAAGGCTCTATTTTTTCGTTAGTTAACAGGCGGTAGAGCAACCTGAAAACCAATGGCTAGAAGATACTCTGTTGTAAAAACAGAATTTCGTAAAACAACAATCACGTGGAAATATATTACACTATACTATTTTCGGGTCCTAGACCCTGAGGTACGGCCAGCAGTTAAGCAACATGATACGAAAACAGGTAAGTAAGTACACAACTGTTAAGTATTCCTGACAGACAGGAAAATAACAAAAAGAGGAAAAAAAGACTTACGACAACTGGAACTCACAACTTAATCACTACGAGGAGGGTCTTTAGGATATTAGAAACAATCTTGAATTAACGTTAGGAATTTATTTAGGGAACACTGCTTACCACCTACCAAAAAAAGAAGTCATTGATGATCACTAAGGGGGTCGAACCCTCGACCTTGGCGTATCTTTATTAGCACCACGCTCTAACCAACTGAGCTAAGCGATCAATCATTTATAAACTGTTGTGTTCGCCGTTGGGTATTTCAAGTATTGGATTTGTCTGGTGGGGTAAAATTTTTATGGCAATTCTGCGGGCCGGGATCGGAGTTGTATATAACTGGTTAAATATTAGTGGGGGTTTGTGCCAAGATATTAGGGTGGGTCGTAAAGCAATTAGTTTTAGGCAATTATTTTTTACTTACGTTTCATGTGACTTATATTTCCTGAACAATAGCGGAAGGTGACTAGTGAGATAACAAGAAATTAAGAGAAGCAAAAAAAAGAGTACTTATATTCTAGGAGAGGAGATAAGTGTGAACGTATGGAGTGAACCACTGCTTGCTGTGATGAATACAGAGTCAAACCGAACACTGCTATATTGAGCGAACAACAAAGTGAGGAAAGAAGAGAGTTCCAGAGGAACGGAAACTTAAATACAGGAGTCCTGCAGCACGCACGTGCTGTGCTACACGTGATCTTCCCCCAGTTCCTCCAACTCCGTAACATATAGGAGGCCACCCTTAGTATACTAACTTAAGAGGTGATTCTTTCCTTGAACTACCAGAAACAGAGGGACACTCTAACTTTTACTATTAATACAAGCAATCACTGTCGCCTATTCCTGATTACCTAGCTAAACTGCCTTGTCTCTGCTACGTCAATCTACGCGTGTTACAACCATTGATGAGAAGATTACCCTTATCATAAAGCTAGTCTTGTTAAAGTTATAGAAATTAGAGTCGACGATACTATATTTTGTCTATATATTCTTAACTAGTTGAAACTATATACTAATTAGCTCTGGATCTTCGCACAAGGCTCTTTGAAAGTTATAGATGTGATTAAAACATGTCTTTAACTCTGGTCGTTGTTAAATTAATTAATATGCCTAGTTCTTCCTAATGTATAGTGCTTCTTGAGATTCAAGTAGGATATTTACTATATCTTCAATACTAGCTAGACAAGGCGCAAATTCTCTTGAATCTAGATTGAGTATATATTAAAGAATTAACTCCTTCTCTAAGTCTGTTAACTTATAATAATTAGCTTTAGAATCAGGGCAGTAGGTTCGGCTAGCTATTCTATTAGAGAGGCTTGTATATAGTACTTTGTAGATCTTTGTGTCACGAATCACGTGCTAGCACGGGACTAGTGAAGACCAGGCGGCGCCCTGACAGGTCAAACACATCCACAAAGAACCTACAGCCGGAGGGGATCGGTTAGACTAGCTAAACGATCCAAGGATTTCCATGTTATAGTTATCACGTAATATAATTACATAACTGTTGGAGCTTGCAGGAGCTTGCAGGAGCTTGCATTGGAGCTTGAGATCTAGGGCTCCTTCTAGGCTCCAGGAGAATGAAGGTTCTATATATGACTAGCACTTCTGCCATTAGTTAGGAGCTTTGTGCTCAACTTAGTTTATTATCTTAGTTATTAAGTTATTACTTCTAACTCTTTTGATACAAGTAACAAGTTCACTTCTAAGTGAACACTTCACGCATTCTTACCTCTTACTACATACCAACCTTCGAGACTAGTTATGTTTGTTTAGACCTGATAGGTAGTTTCGTTACACTTTAAGCACCTGCTTAGAAGTAAGACCACGATCATGTCGTCCTCCTCTAGCCGCGAAAGAGACTACACTCCAGCGCCTATACTACCTCTGACTCTAGCGATAGAAGGACCAAATGTCACTCTCAGAGAGAACATCAAGGTCCCTATGCCTGACAAATACAATGGAAACCTAGCAACACTTAGAGAATTTCTCATAAAATCTTCTATGTACCTAGGGTTCCACGGGGACAAGTTTCCAAACGAATCCAACCAAGTCTGTTAGATGGTGACTCAACTTATGAGGGACGTCTACAAGTAGATTAAGCTATACATTGAGGAATATTGGGAGGGACAATGTATAGACAGTTTGCTAACTATGAAAATAAGTCTTGTAACTCAAGGATTATTTATTAACATAAAAGGATTCAAAGTAGGACTACAGAGAGCGTTCAGAGATATCGACATTAAGAAGAAAGCAGTTAATAGGCTCCAACGCCTTACCTAGACAGGGTCTGCTGTGAAATACACATTAGAATTTTAACAATACTCAGCGAGAGTAGGATGGAACAACAGTGCTCTCATTGATCAATACTACCAAGGTCTCAAGGACATGGTAAAAGATGAGTTGTCACGCTCTGACCTACCTACTAACTTAAAGAAGCTGGTAGACAGCTTAATTCAAATTAACAACCACATGTATAAGTGACGCCTGGAACGAAAAGGGAACTATAGCTACTTCAAAGAACACTATCCCAAGAAAAGTCACAACTGAGGGGATCCAATGGAACTTAATGTAACACACAAGTCTAGGACTAAAGAGAAAACAAGCAAGCAAGGCAAACTTTCCCAGAAAGAACGGAACCGCTGACGCAAGCAGAATTTATACTACTCATGTGGCCAGTCAGGCTATAGAGCAAACGAATGTAGCTCGAAGAAGCAAGCCAACAAGGGAAAACAAGTCAATGCTACCTTCTGAGAGGAGATAGCATTGCTGGAAACACAAGAGCTCTCTGATAAGGAATTAGAAGCACGTGGATATAGAACTTAGGTTAAAGAAGAGGATGATTCTATCCTTGAACAATACTACGACACTTGCTTAGAGAACAAGCATAAGTTACCATTGCAGGCTACTTACGAATCACCAGCCAGCACTTTAGAGGAAGAGTCCTCTGAGTCATCGGAATCGTCTAGCGGAAATGATTAGAGTAGAGAACTCTAGGTTAGGGATACATAGGTCTTTATTGGGACCTATAAGAGAGGGAATTGTTGAGTAGACATAAAGGGCGAAAGGCTAGACTTTTAGTCCCTACATACTACTATAGGACATGATTCTATTCCTCTCCAACAGTACATTATTAATGATAATCAAGTAGGTTATATCTGCTTTAGACACGAGGGTTCTGGACACATCTCTAGGGAAGAGAAGGAATATAATTACACTATAGACTATGACAAAACGCCACTGCCTAAGGAATTCTACTACTTAGTAGAAGGAGAACTTTGGGCTGCTCAGACCCTAGGTCCCTCTACAGCAGAATGGGTACGTCACTAACCACAACTAACATCTAACTAGACTTCAAACAAACAGTTCATAGAAACACTGCTAGACCATCAGACAGGAGTAGAATATCAACAGATATGTAAAGTAGCATACGTAGACCAAGAAAAGGTTATATTCTTTCCATGGGCTCAGAATGCCATAGCCCAGCTTAACAATACTAAGAACAGGATGTTTGACATTTATTATGTCAGACCAGAATTACACACTACTTTAGGAGAAAGTTAATTTTATGTAATTACAACTATTAGGGGAAAGAAATTACAGGTCATGATTGATTCTAGAGCAACAAGCAATTTCATATCCCTGAAAGCCTACAAAAGGCTTAACATCCCAGTCAAGAAAACTTCACCCTACGTCTTGAGTGTTGTTAACAGGACTAATGTTGCTTACCAAAACAGAGTTATTAACTAGTAAACTATCCCTACAAAGACTACTATCGACAGACACTATTCAGACACACAATTCAATGTTGTTAAGATAGAGAACAAGGAAGTAATACTTAGTATACCCTAGATTCGAGAACACAATCTAGACATCAACTAGAAGAAACGTAGCATTACTTTCAGTCAATGTAACTGTATGCAGTTGTGACTACAAGGCCGGAAGGAGGTTAGCACTACCTCTTCCAAAGCGCTAGGACACCTAGCCCAGGGTCCTCCACAGGTCAGCCAGACTGCTAATAACATAATACCTGTGTAGTATAAGGAATTTACAGAGTTGTTTGACAACCCAGAGGACATGTATGCCCTCCCCAAACATTAACCGTGGGATTATAAGATTAAATTAAAAGAGGGTCATGACCTCAAGAAGCAGAAGCTTCAACCTCACAATTAGAGGAACTTGTAGCTTCTCGAGAAGTATATACAAGAAGGAATTCAGAAAGGACACATCTGAAAGTCAGACTCGCCAGCTACTTCTAATATACTTATCACATTTAAGAAGGACGATCTGAATAGAAGAGTTTGTGTTAACTACAGAGACGTCAACAAGGCAACAGTTAAGGACACTTACCTATTGCCAGAAGGCCAGTACTTGTGGGACAAGTTAGGAAAGGCTAGGATATTCACTAAACTCGACTAACGAAATGCCTTTAGCTTAATATAAATTAAGCAAGGGGACAAATAGAAGACAGCCTTTGTCTTGCTATCAGGCCTCTACGAGTACACAGTGATGCTGTTTAGTTTGACCAACACACCTACTACTTGTCAGAGACAAAACAATAAAATACTTGAGGATCTTCTAGGAATAACTGTCATCTATTACCTAGATGATATCCTTGTGTTTTTAGAAAGATTAGAGGACTATAAGAGACATGTTAAGGAAGTCTTGCGACGACTTACAACAGTAGACTCTTGCCTCAAACTTTCGAAATATAAGTTCAGAGTAACTTATACTATTTTTCTAGGGTATACCATCACTCCTAGACAAATAGAAGTAGACCCTGAGAAAGTCAGAGTAATTTTGGAATAGAAGTCACCAGAGAACGTCAAGGACGTCTAATCCTTCCAGGGATTTACTAACTTCTGTCAACAATTTATTAGAGACTATGCTAGGATCTCAAAACCTATGACAAACCTCACAAAAAAGGATGTTCCTTTTATGTAGGATAAGGTTGTCAAAGCAGTATTCCAAGCAATAAAAAAGAGGTTTGCTAAGAAGCCAATCCTTAGGAACTATAATGCTAACAAACCAAGCACTATAGAGACAGATGCTTCTAATACAGCAGTTGCTGCTATATATCTTCAACTAAATAACAAGGGGAAACTTATGCCTGTAGCATACTTCTCCAAAACACTGGATTTAGCTCAGCAAAACTATAGTATCTATGAGAAAGAGCTTCTCGCTATAGTCTTGGCTTTAGAACATTAGAGGATCTACCTACAGGGTGCAAAGCACTAGGTATTAATCCTCACTAATTATAAAAACCTCAAAACATTTACAACAACAAAAGAACTCAGCAACAGACGCCTTACAAGGTAGTTATAAACCCTTGCTAGATTTAATATATTAATTTGTCATGTCAAAGAAACTAATAATCCACGAGCAGACACTTTGAGCCGTCAACCTAGTTATAAAGGAAATAAAGAGTACAAAAAGATTACAATCTTAAAGACTCTAGAAAATAGAGACCTAGCGCCAGCTATACATGAGATAGCAGCAATAGAAACTAACAACCCTTGGACAAAGAAAATCTAGGAAGCCCAGGAATTAGAGTAGCCTGCTCTAGCTAAGCAAGGACAAAATAACAAAGAACAGTACACTAACAGAAGGTTACGTGTCCCTGAATCCTACACAAAAGAATTTGTCAAAGAGTACCATGCAGCCCCGGCACATAGTCATCAGGGAGTTCAACAAACCCTCTAGTGAGTCAAGCAACGCTACTATGTTGATCGCCTATCAGCAGTAGTCAAGGAAGTGATAGCAGAGTGTAATACCTGTACTAGGAACAAGGCTTCTCGCCATACACCTTATAAACAGATGGACACTACTCTAATACCACAGATACCTTGGAAATCTATATCATAGGATTTTATAGTCAAGCTACCAAAATCCAAAGACCCAATGACAGGAGTCATATACAACTTAATCCTAGTCATTGTTAAACGACTCACAAAGTACATGGTACTTGTACCATATATAGAAGCAAGTATAGCAGAACATTTAGCCTATGCATTCCTACAAGAAGTAGTCGCTCTACATAGTCTACTAGAAGAGATAATCTCTGACAGAGATAAACTCTTCACCTCAAAGTTCTAGACAGCCCTCACAGAGCGTCTAGGTGCGAAAAGAAAGCTGTTAACAGCTTTCCACCCTTAGACAAATGAAGGTACTAAACAAATGAATTAAGTTATTGAAGTATACTTGAGATGTTATGTAAACTATAAACAAGACAACTAGGTTAAACTTCTGCCGCTAGCACAGTTCGCCTATAATAGTTCAACAACAGAAACTACGCTTGTTACACCATTCTATGCTAACTATAGGTATGAATTAGTTGCTTATCAAGACCTATTACAGAGTATGGTCGATAATGACAAAGCAGGACTAAAAGACCATGAACTCAGGGAATTACACAAGAAGCTTGCAGAGCAACTTCAGTTCGTAGCAGAACGTAATACACACTACTACAACAAACGACATAGTCAGGAGCCAACGTTAAAAGGGGGGGATAAAGTCTATTTGGTCAGAAAAAACATTAACACCAAAAGACCAAGTAGTAAACTGGACTACAAAAAGCTTAGACCATTTAAAATCAAACACGTCAAAGGACCTTTGAATTATAAACTCACGCTACCAAAGACTATGAATATCCATCTAGTATTTCATATATCCTTGCTCGAACCAGCACCACTAGGGGCACCACTAGCCCCACTCACAGAGATCCAACCTGTCAACCCCAACGCAGAATACAAAGTCAAGAGGATTCTTGACTGTAAGGTTGTCAGAGGACAGGTCAAGTACCTGATTAAATAGTTGGATTACCTACATTCGGAAAACACTTGGGAACTAAAAAGAAACCTCACCTAGTGCCAGGAGGAACTTCAGGAGTTCCACCACCAAAACCCAGACTTGCCCACATCTCGTGGTCAGCTAGGAAAGACAAAAGAAAAGATGGGTCAAGACCTAGGTCAAGGGCAGGGTCAGAGACGGCAGGGTTAGGGAGGGCTGCCAGCCTAGCTACTTCCTCCTCCCTCTGTTCTCTCTCCTCTTTCTCTTCTCTCTCTTTCTCTTCGACAGCGTCGAGCTTGTCAAGCGTCCACAGTCCCCGACGGACCATGTCAATTCCACGCTCACGCAACTCTTGTTGACGTTGCTCAAGCTCACAGACACAAGCTAGACCAGCCATGGCTGCTTCAAAAGCCATATCTCTTTCAAATTTTAGACGCTCCTCTTCGAGACAAATGTTCTAAAGGTCATCGTTGGATGACTGGAGGGCGTCACATCTAACACCTCGACGGACGTACTCCCCGCACTTCTGCGACTTGTTGTTCAGGACAAAGCATTTTCAGTTGTACCAACAACAGTTAGAACAAGGCATAATTTTGGAACTGTATACTTGGATGGTTTCAAAGAGGAGGGTGTGCTATTTATATTTCTATGCTTTGGAGGACATAATAAAGGAAGAAAAGGCCAGTGGCCTTCTGACAATATTTCTTAGGTCGTACTTAAGCATAGGGACACGCTAGGCTAAGAAGGGGATAGTGTCACGAATCACGTGCTAGCACAGGACCAGTGAAGACCAGGCAGCGCCCTGACAGGTCAAACACATCCACAAAGAACCTACAGCCAGAGGGGATCAGTTAGACTAGCTAAACGATCCAAGGATTTCCATGTTATAGTTATCACGTGATACGATTACATGACCGTTGAAGCTTGCAGGAGCTTGCAGGAGCTTGCATTGGAGCTTGAGATCTGGGGCTCCTTCTGGGCTCCAGGAGAATGAAGGTTCTATATATGACTGGCACTTCTGCCATTAGTTAGGAGCTTCGTGCTCAACTTAGTTTATCATCTTAGTTATTAAGTTATTACTTCCGACTCTTTTGATACAAGTAACGAGTTCACTTCCAAGTGAACACTTCGCGCATTCTTACCTCTTACTGCATACCAACCTTCGAGACTAGTTACGTTTGTTTAGACCTGATAGGTAGTTTCGTTACACTTTGCTGTAGAGTGTTTGCTTAGTTTTTTAGATGTTTGAATAGCCTTGATAGCTAGAATGATTCGCACTTCTTGGGTTTGAATTCCTATAATAAATAGTTGAGAAAACATGTGTTGAAGTTTTGAGGTAGTGGAGTAGGGAAAAGTGATCCACTCGGTGATATGATCCACTCGGTGGTAAAGTACGTTATTTAGACAGAATTGCATAATAGTGAATAAAGCTTACCAGATCAGGAAATCCTCAGCTTGACAAGACCTAGAAACATCGTTAGCGCTTGCTATCAACTCCTATTCAATTACTAAATGGCCACCAATGTCCATTTATACGGACCCCTCAACCGAAAAACAAGTGCCATGATGGCCTGTGATTGGCTAGAATAGTCTAGTTTAGTTTGATGCAATCATGTGACCCTAAAGACTTGGCATACCACATCAGATTGCGACCGGTAGAAGGCTACTCTACTCTTACCTACTTGGAATCTAGAACTTCGATTGGCATCCAGGTTCAAGTAACTCCTAGAAATCACTTTAGAAGCTCTACAATGTCACTTTTCCCTGCCTTTTCTGCCCAATTGAGAGCTGTATCACCTCCCAAATTCTTCACCGATTTGCCAGCCCCCTCTTTTAGCAAAAACACAAGCCTCTCCCTCTTTCCCTCCTTTGCTGCCAACTGCAATGGCGTTCCCAAGCTATCACCAAAATATCCTCGTGGTCTCATCTTTCCCCTCCTTGGCTCAATGCCATTGATATCCGCCCCCAGGTTTAAAAGATGCGCCATCATTTCAATCGAAGTGGGGTCGGAATCGCGACGGCGGACTGCACGATGCAGAGGGTAGCACGATTCCAATTTCGCTCCGTATTGAATAAGCAAGTCTATAATCTGGGGCGTGGAATACAGAGCTGCGGATTCGAGAGCAGTCGTGCCGAATTTGGTCCCAGCGATATTTGGATCCGCGCCTCGCTCAAGAAACCATCGAAGCAATCGCTCGCAGGTTGTTATATAACTATGAAAGTCAATGGGAATGGACATACGAGAACCAAGATACAACATAGAAGGACTGCTACACACTTGAGAATCGGTTCTCCACTATCGCAGGGAGCATTGACATTCAAAGCACCGTGGTTGAGGAAAGCTTGAAAGACAGGCACTAGGTCGACATCCGCTTTTGAATTCATGGCGATTGTTGCTACGTCAGGTCGCAATTCTACACCCTGTCGAAGCAAGAGAGAAACAACCTCTGGGTGTCCTTGTATTGCACTTGCCATCAAGGCAGGGTACATGTATTCTGCAGAGCGCCCCCATACTCCCGGTCTCCACGCTTTCATCAAAAACTCGACGTCAACGACATTACCAGCCTCGCTAGCTTGGGTGAGGCACAGCTCCCTAGCAACGATAAGGGTGGATTGATCGTGTTGCTCAAGATCATGCAGTGGCGCATCTGATGGCCATCTCTCTATAAGGCCTCTTACTTCGCTATCCTCCTGGGCTTCGATGGCTGTATGTATCCGATCAAGCAGGTTTGATAACCCTTCTGGCAAGGATGCGACAGCCTCGTCCCTCTGGTTTTCGGCGTTTTCCACCATATTGCAGCTGTTAATGAAAGGTCTAGTAATGAATGGAAGTCACGGATGCTGGGGAAACGAGGCTGATCTAAAAAACTGATATGCAGGATGTGAGAAGAATTAACGTCACGCAGATCATTAACATAAGCTGAAAGTGAGAAGTACCCGGTAATCGTCTTGGCATGGACTTCACATGGCACTGCTTGACCAATGAACCTCGTTGTTTGCCTGCACAACGGGCCGCACTCTATCATCTTTCCTGTATGCAGATTGCTGACAACTTCAAATACCCCTGATACCGGAGGTAATACTGCCATGCAGAACCACCGCCTTCTTCTTCTTGCCAGCATTTTTCTGACTTTTTCTAGCTACTCACTGACGCAGTCATACGATGGCTTTTCCAACATGCAGGGAAATGTAAAATCAAAATCCTACAAGAGAAGGGGAAAGCTCTTCGCGATGTCGTCGCGTCCCAAGGGATACTTATTCCTGTACTTTACGAAATGTTTCCAAAGATCTGGAAAGCAGTATTGGCATTGGTGTTTGCTCCTACTCTTATATTTGCAGACTCTTATTTTGAAAGGTAATGGCTGTTTCGTAAGAAGTTATAACACTGCTGATAATTACAGCTTCAATCAATATGCTCAAGGCGAGGAAGTTCGCTTAGCTCCAAACTTCAACGACTCTGTTTCAAGCCACGAGTAAGTCACAAGTACAAACTCGTGCTATTGTAAATAGCGCAATAACACTTTCAGTGCCGCCCTTGTTCGAAGACAGGATGACCAGACTTTTCATTTATGTCGGGCTATAGACGGTGCCCGCAAGCCAGCACCTGGGTTGAAAACTGTTCGAAGCCGAGGGTCTTTTGCCAGACCTTCTGGTTCTGAAGATGCGAATCAGCTAGCAAAACGTATGGGACCAGTGAGCGCACGCAATCTACCCAGGTACATTGTCAATCGTGTTGGCAAGAATGCGGACAATTCTAAGCTCACTAGAGTTTATGGCGAGGAAACGTGGCAGCCGTCGTCTATCATTATAAATCTTACGACTACCACTGAAGAAATTGATATCGGCGCCGAAGGGCTTTGCGGATGCACAATGCTCTGGGTCATCTCGCAGGAAGCAGTTTACTCGGCGCATTATTTCGAAGATTTTTGCTTCTCCCAAACCCCTCCAGACAATGACCCAACCAAGGAACCGCCACCTATTATGGATTTCGAACGATGGGTGGAGGCATTTCTAGAGGAAGGAATCGCAAATACTCGTGGAGAAGGACCATGGAAAGACACACCCCCAAGATATCAAAGTTTGCGATTGCATGCCGAGGATTTCATAACGAACCGGAGGGCCTTCATATTGACGCCCACACTCCAGAATGAGCAGGATGAATATATCAGAGGAAGAGCACAGTATTCGGATAAAGTGTTCCGACTCAAAACCGCAGTTCAAGATATATTCTTTGACATTTTCGGCGGCCCATTAATAAACGTGGAAATTCAGACTTACGATGCTCTCGATCAAGCGACCCAGGGAAACATTCTGGATACGCAGCCAAAAGGCATGACACTCTATCAATTTGACCCACACCATTCTTCTACTAGGGGTGGGAATCAATGGGATTTGAAAAAAGCAAGACTTTTCTTGGAAGATAAAGAAGTGTACGTTGAATCGTGGCCGAAACCACCTGTCCAAGCTCTTGGTCTTTTTGCTTTGCCGAAAACCGATGAATTAAAGCAGTGCGGAGGTCAGTATTATATTGAGAGAAATTATACTTGCTATGGAACTACACTTTGCCCCGTCATTAATGGAATTCGGACGCTTCGATGTGGACCAGACTGTTACCTGGAGTCAGAGTACTTTTGCGACGGTTTTCGGATTATGCAAGTATCAGTTAGTAGCAGCAACAGCGAGAGCCCACCGGCAAGCACAAGCTCTTTTGAAACCACAAACCCGCCAGCTGGTTCCCAAATAAGTACTTCATTGCCAACAACATCGCCAAGCTCTTCCGCTGTACCTCACACAACACAAATTGACGAAGAAGTTGTATACAATGGAACTACTTACACAATTGGGAGTCAGAGTCAGACGGTGACTCGCGAGGGCGGCCAACTAGTTACCTTGGGGCCTGGGACGATCCTAATTGGCACGCAAACGATTTTTATTCCAACAGTGACTGGATCAACAATTTTGACCACAGGAGGGATCACATTGACTTTACAACCAAGACCACCGCCGATTACTTCTACTCCTCTTCCTACAGCATCAGCTGTCTGCCAGGGAGGCGAAATTGCTTGCGGGCCAATATGTTGCGCTGTGGGAGAGACATGCTGGGAGATAGGCCAATGTGCAGTTATTTCTTCCTCATCGACAACACAAGCCACCTCGACCACGCAGTCTCCAGCAATATGCGGGGCAGGAGAGTCCTCCTGCGGTCCAATTTGTTGCGCTGCAAGTCAAGTGTGCCAGGGGGCAGGTCAATGTGTAGCAAGACCTTCGACAGCAACCCAAATCGTGATAGGAGGATCTACTTATACTTTGGGTGGAACTACGTCTACCATTACTGCAGACGGGACTATATATGTCCTTGGACCTGGGGGAGTTGTGGTTGGAACTAAAACGATCAGCTTCCCGGCAACAAGAACTGGTACTTCGATCGAAATAATTACTACTGAAGGATTGACTTTCACTCTACTCCCTCCCACAACTTCTTCAGCTTCTTCAACTCCCCCATCTTCTTCTCGGTTCCCTCCGACCGTATCTGGTACCACAACTCCTGCACCAGGATCTACGGGCACCAATGGGTTACCCACATCAACCTCAAAAGCACCCTCGCCTGGTTCTACCTCAGTGGAGACTTTGACTGCATCTAATGGGCAAAGCACCATCGAGGTGACCTTTATAGCGACCACTCTAACACAATTTAGTGGAGTATCCGGCACTACCACTCTCACAACTGCCATCGATGGAAGGCCGACAACGATCATTATAGGACCGGGAGGTGTTATTTGGGGGTGTCCAGGTTGCACTTCAACACGCACTGGTTTCCCTTCTATTTCGTTCCCAACTCTGCCCCCTGCTCCTGGAAGCACAATTTCTGTTTCTCGTCCTTCTTCGACATCCTTCGGTTTCCCGTCCACACAATTTCCTCTCCCACCTATTATCACGACGACGAGCACAAGTCAAGGGCCCAATGGCCCAGCCATTGTAACCATTACAGGAACTACAAATTCAGGTGGAATCGTAATTCCAATTGCGACAATTCAACCCGCAGGCGCTATTTCCTCGGCGATTGGTCTGGCAGGCAATATCAGGAGCCTTTCTGGGATTGTTATGTCATTTTCTTCCAATACCGCAGATTCTGCAGCGGCAGCTACTGCCTCGGCTGCAGTCCACGAGGCAAATGAAAGTAAGATCCTAGTTTTCCCGTTTCTTCCCTTGAACCAGAGACTAACATGAAATATCAGATTCTAACGATTTTGGTCGGGACTTGGCGATAGTCCTCGGAGCACTTTGTCTTTTGTTTTGTAGCACGGTAAGTGCTGTAGCCAGCACGCTTGCCACTCTGGAAGCAACGGTTGCCGGAATTATAGCTGGAGGCGGTGGTCTAGCAGCGCTGGCGGGTTTGTTGGCCACCCTCGGAACTCTTGCAGACTCGCTTCTAGAAGAAGCCGAGGAAGAGAGAGACTCGACATCGAAAGAGACCGAGACTAGCACCAGATCATCTTCCTCCTCTTCGACTTGTACTAGAAGCACTATTATAACGGACTGCTCTGTCGTGTGCAACACGGGAAGTGTTGCTTCTGGGCAAATAACTTCTTGTTTTTCCAGCAGTTGTCAACCTAGGACTGTCTCTGCTTGCAGTGCTACAGCAACCACCTCGACATCTTTTGAGGGAGGTCCAGCATGCCCTTTAACAGCTCCGCCGAGCGGTCCGGTTTCAGTACTTCAATACCCTGGTTTTGTCCAACTACCACTCGGCTCAGATGTTGATCCCATAGTTTTCGATGATACCACTACCACATCGATATCTTCGTTCACCAGTACGACTTTTAGAACCTCAACCACCTCATCTACAGTAGTTCCTTGTGGACAACCTCGATCTTGCGAGCTGAATAACTGTGATGGAGTGTATGAAGATGGCCAAGCCACATGCCGAAATGCGTTCAACGGCTGTAATTGTTTACCTTCATCAGCCACGCCTGGATTTTGTGGTCAAGCTCGTTCTTGTCAATTGAACAACTGTGCAGGAACGGTGGTTGATGGAGTGGCAACCTGCAAGAGTGCTTTCGAGGGCTGTAAATGTTTGCCAGACTCGAATACACCGGGATTTTGCGGCAACAAGCTCTCATGCCAGCTCAATAATTGTAAAGGAGAAGTTGATGACGGTGTCGCTACTTGCAAAGGGAATTTTGCAGGGTGTGAGTGCAATCCTGACTCTTCAACTCCTGGTTTCTGTGGAACGAAGAGATCCTGCGAGCTCAATGGTTGTGGTGGGACTGTTGTTAATGGATTCGCTAGCTGCAAAAAGAATTTTGCTGGTTGCGAGTGTCTTCCTTCCTCAGATACAGATGGATTCTGTGGTAGACCACTTTCTTGTGAACTCAATGGCTGTGCGGGGACAACGACTTCTGCTTCGGCTGTGGCAACTTGCAAAGGCAACTTCAAGGGCTGCACATGTATTGCAAGTTCAAATACTCCCGGTTTCTGCGGGCCATTGGGATCTTGCGATTTCGTGGGTTGCCAGGGTACAACATCAGCTGGAGGAGGATTTGGCGTATGCCAGGCAACTGGACACCAGGGATGTGGATGTATCGCTTCCGCGAATACTCCAGGGTTCTGTAGGACTCGAGCCAACTGCGATTTGTCCACTTGTCAAGGAGGAAGCTCTTGTGGTGCAAATGCAGCATTTGGCCATTGTTCTGTTACGAATCAGAAGGACTGCTTGTGCGACTGCACACAACGACCCCCCTCGGATCCTCCAACACAACCACAACAACCATGCGACAGAGATTGCCTAGCCATGTTAACAGACAAAATCAATGGACTTCCAGATCAAATATGTACTGGCGATGATAGCAACAACTGGGTAGACTTCCATTGGGGCGACAATGACTTCGTGGACTGGTGGCGTCTTGCGTCACATAATAACTGCTATATTGTCCTTGCGAAGCAATCACATACGAAGGGATTTCCTAACGAGTATTGTTTCCAGAAAAGTGCTGTTCAAGCTTGGATTAGGGATAATGCTTTGGGATGTAATGCCGGTGATAACTTTTTTAGACCTAGTGCGCCGGTTAGTGGGGGCCGGCTTGTTGGTTTAGGGATGATGTGTCTTTCAAATTTTTTGAATTATCAGAAGTGTGGATCTTCCAACCTCAATGGCGGCACAGTATTCTAAATTTAGAGGGGGGAGAGATTTGGTAAAACCAAAAGGAGGTAATTGAACGTTTGAAATGTAATTTCTATTATTTCACATCGAGCTTTCCATATTGTACAATGTGCATGTGCAATAACGCCTAAGGCCTCTTGAGTCAACCCTCTCAAGACAACTGAGTAGCCAAAGCAGTAATGGCATCAATCGTAGCCTTACTCTCGGCACTACCGGCATTTTTGGTAACCTTACCCAGGAGATGCTCAACAGTCTGTCCTGGGTCTGTCTCCTTAACACCCTGAGCTGCTTTTATCCTCGCAACCTGGAAACTCTGGAAGAATTTAGGTGCTTTAATCGCCAAACTTCCTCCAACACTTCGGATTCCTGCTTCGGTTGCCAAATAGGTGTTCAAACGATCTTGAGCGAGTGCGAGATCGGTTGATGCGAGGGGAGTAGAAGTAGCGAACTTGGAGAGGGCGAATTCGAGGGGTGTTTGGGTGGATTTCGTGAAGTCGATTGAGCTGAAAGAGGTTGTTCCGGAGGTAACATCTGGAACACCCGAGAGGGTTGTTTTAGAAGTATCACAGGTGATGGCGCCTTGAATTGCGGTTACGGTGTCTTGAACTTCCGCTGGGAGTGTGGTGCTTCCGACAATGAAACAGGCTTTTGCTTGTCGGTTGGAGATAGGTCCTAGGAATTGAAGTCAGAACTCTGATTCTCTCTCAATGTACAAGTTTGGGAAAGTAAAGCTTACCGGCAGCAGCAAGACCAGCCACAAGAGCAACAACAACGTATTGGGAAAGCATATTTGCAATCGTTCTTTCTTTTCAAAAAGGGTTAAAAGTATGGTATATGAAGTAATGGATTGATTATAAGTCGAAAAATAAGACGCAAGACCAGCTATGCAAAATTGAAGAGTAAGTGTTTAAAAAGAATGTGAAGCTGGAGTGAACGAATGAATAACAGAACAAAAAATGAGGGGAGAAAACAGCAGATCTTATAGAAATCCGCATGAAATCTGCGTCGATCATGAACACTAGATCTCATCTGAAAACTCGCCAAGATCCGAGGAAACTGGAAACAGGGGGTATCGCTTCTAGAATGTGGGTCTTGGCAGGGGTAAAACATGCCATCCTGTATTCATCTTCTTCTCCAATCATTCCTCCTCTATCTCCAAAATACTTAACTCTTGTAGTATGTGGAGTTCACGATAGTTAGCAATTTTTTCCATATGTTGATACCTGTTAAGAAGTGAACTAGTTGTAGGTTTAAGCATAAATGAATTAAACGTAAATTAAAACCGAGGAACGAGGACTTGGAGACCCGCTAATACGGTGCAGCCCCGTGTTAGAAACGGGACCCGGCACGCCATGACCCCCTTGACGCGCGCTAATACTTGCCTTGCCATAAAAGAACCTTCCTTAGAGAACCTAGTAACCCGAGTTTCGGGATGAAAAAATGGTTGGTTTCCCCCCTCGCAATTTCTGTATTGAAAAGCATAAATCGCCAAAGTCCCTCAAACATTAAGTCTAGCCTTGAAGGATGCATATTACAACCTCAAAAAATACCAGCATTTGCTTATTTCGGGGATAATGAATACCTGTCACCTCCTAAAAAAAGGTAACTTGAGGTTATTTCTCTCTTCATCAAGTATCATCCATCCAAGGTCGTCATACCGAAAACAAGGTCCTCGCTAGGTGGAATCTCAAGCCCAAAACTACCTACTCTAAGAGTTCTGATCATTGCTCTTCATACATCTGCTCTCCAAAGAGATTGTGCGAGAAAATCCGGGAGATGTAAAAGTACTTTTTGAGAAGGTTTAAATCCTTTCTAGCCCTTTTCGACACAAATAAATCAAAGTGCTCATGGGCAGATCAATGACCGAAGGAAGCAGTCAAAGAGAACAACTCCCTAAAACAGTTACTCTTAAAAATTTCAAATCCTATACTCTTCCAATCTAAAATCAAATTTCTAACAACTCGTAAAAAAGTCAACTCCCCAGTAATTCACAAGAGAGTGTTACCCCGCATGCTCCCTTAATCACGTCACACTCTACACCCACCAAGATTGAAAAGACGACCAAATCGAATGGTGGGTAGAAAATGAACTATCTCAAGTGCTATCACGAAAGGTATACTCTTTGAGAATTCAGGAAGGCTACACCTATGGAGTAGAGTAAAAAATCACTAGCAGATACAAAGACATCTCCAATCCCACGAATAACTTTCCCCCAACAGAAATGATGGCATGCATGATGTTCGTGGGATTCGAGATATGGTCATATCCTTTGGTTGGCCAGGCTCGCGATGGGCAATAAAAGTGGGCACGATTAATTCTTGTTGTCAAGTTGTTCTAGCGCTTTAGGATAAATGGAAGTTGATTGTTCGAAAGGATATGTTAGCATTCAAAATTGTTCCAGATTCTTGGGATAATGACTTACATTGCCTGAAATTGGCCAGGTTAAAACTTTAAAATAATGAGAGCTCCAACATCATTATCAAAACACGTAGTCGGGGACTGGATCATTCTTATAGGTGGATCGCATGACTAACGTTGGGTTGATGGATTTTGTCAGTGACAATCACTGGGGAATATCAGCAATCAAAGATGGTCATAAGTTATTGTACCATGCATTCTTATTCTCAGCTACCGATATGCTAAATTCGAAATTGCTGTAACAGCAGCAAGTCCGTATATCGTTGTAAGCTCCTCAAATCTGCTAGTTTCCACCTCAGTATTTCCCATTCCCTCCTTGTAAAAGCTAAGTTTCATGCCAGTGTAGTGTCACAGTTCATGTCCATTATCTCAAGCATCTGATTCTTCAATCATGATAACCTTCGCCTTCTCCTCTCCTTCCTTCTGTCGAGACTTTTTGGGCTTCATTAAATAGCCGCATTTCAAATAATGAGCTTCCCAGTCGCCCAAATCCCACGCCTGGACTTTGCCACTCAACTTCGAGCCATTTGCTGCCTTGGAGAGGATATATGTCTTCCATGCTTCTAACTTCTCTGTGAACTTGCCGGTTCGCTGCTTCAACATTCTGGTTTCGCCGAATCCATGCTCTTCCTCGTATTTTTGGCTAAGCATCAAGAGCTCAGGTCCCAACTCACCCCATGACTCCTTGTCCAGCTTCTTTGGCTTTGGTCTAATTGGTCTTGCTGTACCTGCCTCCATTTTGATTTTCTTGTTTCCGACTTGTGGATTCTTGATCAATACTGGGACTTCGATCTCCGTCGCGTCGGTTGATGGCTCTGGAGATATTGTTGACGCTTGACGCTTCTTGGAGGTACTGATAGTAGGTAGCGATGTAGGAGAACTGAATTCTTGTTGGCCTATTGGAGGAGCGCCAGCGGCAATTCTGTGTTGAGAATTAGCCATTGCCCCAGAAGATCTCAAACAATCACTAATGATTCTTCCAAATCCACTCGCGCGATATTAATCATTGTGCGAAAGTATCTAAAGAAAACCAGACTGGTTCCCCTCAACTCACTCACACAATGTAAGCAATTGTGCCAGCAGGTCTTGGGCAACCAGAATTCAGAGTTTGCAATTCTCCTAAGCCATTCGCACAACAAAGGAAGGAACAACCTACAGAGCCTTCAAGTCTTGAATTTCGGACGATAGATGGGTAATCATGGTCTGCTGGTTCATTGCAATGGCTTGTAGGGCGTGGGCCATTGCCTCTTGACGCGATTGAAGAATGTCGTATTGGTGACCCTTCGGGAAATTAATCATGACTTTCAACAGAGAAAGGGAACAAGAAGCTTACATAAAGACCGTACCGGAACTCATACCAGTTTACAGGGGTAAAGAGGATGTTCTGTAGAGGCGGCGGCGGCGGTGGCATCGCGCTGCGACTTCGAGGAGGCGTTTGCACTTCAATGGTCACTGGGACGATGCCAGCAGCATTGGTAGTGGGTCTTTCTGCCATGGTAATGACCGCCGATGTTCGTTTGACAGCTCCGTGACTTTGAGGTAGTGCTGATTTTTCGAATTTGTGGGTGTTGGTGTGGCGGGTTGTGGGAAGAGACTCTTAAGGAAGGCTCGTTCAAGGCAGGCGACTGCTCACAACTCAAAAGACAGCTGCGATGGAGAAAAACCAAACCTTGAATTTTCCAACATAGTTCGAAGATGTCACCCTGAGCTATTGATGAGAGTAATTTATAATTCTTCTAGATCTTGTCAAGCTATATTTTTGAATATCCTAGACTGCTTTGCACACCTCTCTAACTGCAAACGCTCTCGAAACAACTGACCCCAAGGCTCATATAAGTTACTGCTTGTAGAATGCGTATTTTCGATATTTGTATCGGAATTAAACTCAACTCCATTGGGACAGCAGAGCGTGGGGTTCTGATGACTTTCAAATGTCTAGCCGCATGAGACAGTTTTCGACTCAGAATCACTTGCTAGGGTTATTAAATCGAGACCCGTTGTCGAGACTTGACAATCGAACACTAGTATTCTGCAAGCACCTATATATGGCTCACGTAAGTAAGGTAAGCAGGGCAATAATAGGGTACAGAGTGTTTTGATGGGAAATGCAACAAGAAATATGCTTCATCTATCATTTCATGCAGTGAAAAAGAAACCTAGGTGTATTGTGAAGTAGACCGCAAAACTTCAAGGCATGAAGAAAGTCTTAAGTTAGAAATTACTTCATCAAGAGCTCCTTCGTTTCTGGGTCTTCAGAGTAATGTGTCTAGAGCTACTGTATCCAAGCTAAGAAGACTTGAGGGAAATTTAGGACCAGAAAGTATATCTGGATTTTTCGGAGTAGAAAGAAAGTCTAAAGGGCTCGAGTTGCGCTCCAGCGGAGAAGGGGAACCGATAGTTACTTCTTTCAATTATAGCGAGCGGGAAATTTGGACTCCAAATACGTCTCGGGCCTGGTAGGGGAAACCAATGCCCGCTCTTCAAGGGGGCCACCAACAAGTAGCCTCTCTATGGGAGCTCCGACTAGTCATCATTCAATATATAAACACATTCCGATTCGTTACTTCGGCCAGCAACCCCCACAAGGAAAAGCGAAAGAATACATCATTTGTATTGATATCACCACCGAACACACCCGATGACACCCAACACCCTAAAACGAAGTATGAAAAAAAGTCAGGTGATCATCATTCCCACAAATGTATCAAGAACCCAATTCATGTACCCTATCTATGTATGCAAATTTCCATTTTTCTTTTGCATGCATCGCGTACTCCATTCCCTAATTCTGCCCTCATCGTCCATCATGCAAGACCATCCACGTCTCTTTTTCCCGTTCAGCAAAGGTTTGGAGGTAGTAGGGTTGAAGAGTCGATCCCGCCAAAGTACTCATTCGGTTTTTGCCCGATCACCATCCTGATCAAAATAAAAGAGTCCCACCGCCGCTATGCTGTATGCCAAACTCCATCCTTCCAGACAAAAAACCAATCAATCACGCAGAAATCACGCAAACCCCTTGTCGCCCAACGTAAGAGAAACAAAAAAAAGAAGTATTCTGCCTTGTGCCCACCGCGGAGGGGAAGACAAAAATCGGTGTACGTAAGTTCTAGAGACAAATCAAATTGTGTTTGTTTCGGAGTAGCGTGTAGGTAGTGGAGATTTCAAATCAACCATGTATTCGTATGTATTATCATAGTTCATGTTGAATTGAGGATATTTCAGAGTGGAATAATCTTGCGTTGGCTTCAGACATCTGATAAAGAGGGTTAGTTCTGAATACCAAAACGCACTGGGTTCTGGGATCATACCTTGAGAAGCATATTGATGGGTTTAGGTTCGGTTTCGCCCTCAAAAGCTGTAAACATGATTTGTGCCGTGCTTGCTGAGGGTTTGTCCTTGAATTCCATAGCCTTGATAATTACAGTATTGAGAACAACACGATGAGTATTTTCCTGTCGCATGATAAGTCGTGCTGCTTTGGGGGCTTCATCGTCGTCATCGATGCCGGAAATATCGAAAGATCCAGGAAGAGGAACACCGTTATCATCGAGGGTTACGGAGGATTTTGGTACATTAATCTTCAACGTTCCAACTCCTCGCTCTTTCCATCCAGCGTCTTTCGATTCGATAGCAAAGAGTTTGGCACGCAGTTGTAGCAAAGTTGCCTCGCCAGATTCTCCATCTTCAATTTGCACTGTCAAGTGGGTTAGCAAAGAACAAATAATTACCATGATTGAAGACATGTACCTTTTGCTGGCTTTGATTTCTTCTTCTCCTCCTGTGAACCTGGACGCCCGCTCTCTTCGTCGCCAGATCCTACAGCACCCTCGCTATCATCCTCGTTACTGCTATCCTCATCGCTGACTTCGGGCGCACCAAATGCTTTGGCAGGCTTCGCGCCTAATGCAACATTTTCCTTTCCTGGAGCTGCGAAACTTCCGAGTTTTGGACCAGATCCACCCGCAAATGCATTTCCTAAGCTCGATCCAAAGACGCTGGTGCTTCCTAGTCCACCAAAGCCAGAACTTGATCCGCCTCCAAAGCCCAGTGTTGCTGGTTTGTTTGTCGAGTCTGTCGGCTTTGCAGTAAGGGCCCCAAATCCAGTCAATCCAGGTTTTGCTCCTCCACCAAATATGCTGGGCTTCGATGCACCGATGCTGCCAAATCCAGATGTGCTAGCGGCAGCGAGGGAGGCAAAGCCAGAGCTAGCAAAGGCAGTAGGTGATGTTTGGCGTTTGTCGTTGAGATCGGCTCCAAAAACTGGTTTCTTTGAGGTATCCAAGGTAGGCTTCGTCTCGCTCTGTGCATAAGTGGTTGTTTGGGGGGTATCTTTAGGATTGGCAGCTGAAATGGCCTGCACAAAATTAGTAAAAATGAAAGATTTAGTGCATGGCAGAAAGAGAGCTGCTACCTTGATTTCCTCCTCCCCTGCTGCCTTTGTATAGTCTTCAGATGTGTCGCGGGGACGTTTCTTCTCTGGACCATCTCTTGTTGTACGGTTGCTGCCATTCGGGGCGCCTCCATCTGCAGACCCTGGTGCTTCAGCACTGCTCTCTTCTAAGTCTTTGGTATCTTCGTCCTGATCGCGGCCTCTCTTCTTCTTCGGTGAGGATATCCGCTCTCGCATGTCTTCATCTTGCACATCAGTTGAATCTGCTTCTGGGGTAATATCTTTGATTGTCTCGCTCATATCCTTATCTTCTCCCGTGGCCTTGCTCTCGACAACCGCCGACTCATCGCCGGATTTGGATACAGGCAGAACTTTGTCTGAGATGGTGGTATGCTTCAACTCCTCGCTCGCCGCCGTGGTGGCAGCATCCTCCGCGGGCACATCCTTTTGATCGCGTCGATCTCGATCTCCTCCCTGGGCCATGGTCCTCGCTGGCAGGTCGTGGTTGGACTCGATGACATCAGCTTCGTGGATCGCGACCTCCTCTTTCTGCCCGCCGGTTGCAAATGGAGCAATGTCTGCAGATGTAGTCGGAGACATGGTGGCAATGTTTTCTGCTCTGCATGCAAAGTTATGCTGGTGCGCTGGCGAACTGTACGGAGTAGCTCTGGCTGTCCGTCTGCTGCCCCTCAAAACAAATGTTCTGCGGCGGGTGGGTATCGGCACTGTACCGCCGATTTTCTACCGTTGGCGCGTTTTAGCGTGATTGGTTTGGCTTGATATTAACTATTTTAAAAATGCCCTCTTAATTTCATTCACTTCAAATTGAACATGTAGTTATTTTCGATTTAAAAGTTAGCTATTCATATACCCTTTGTTCTGTTGAATGTCTATCTCTTGGATGTGGTTGTACATCTGACAATTGTGTCAGTTGGCTGAAAGAGCTCCTCGTGACCAGACTCAGACCAGTCTGGAAAGGAAATCACAAGGCGCCAAAAATTAGTATTAGACATAATAAACCTTTTCATTAGTCACTGTTGGGCTAGAATATCTCACACCTTACCTAGGTATGGATGGAAAAGAGACAATCCACTTTCTCCCTATCGAATACGACCTTGATATCTATCTACCTTATACAAATCTGAATATTTTCTAAATGGAAACTTTGTTCTTAGTATGTACAGTTGAACGGGGCAAGAATACGTCTGTGAGGGAAGTGTGAGCGACATCCAGGAATTGGAAGACTTGGGGAAATTATCGAGATGAACCCTTAGTGTCTGCGGCATTTTTCAGCGTATCTAGCAATAGAATGACTTTTGGATCTTTCAAGTGGGTTGGTTGCTGAGAATATCTCTGTTAATTAGCCAATAAATCCACTATGAGAGTTTGAGTTGAATATTTAAGCGAGGTTCTAGTTTGAATTTCGACAAGGTTCTATAATTTCAGAAAACCAACATACGCATCCAGAAAGCTAGTAACGGCCTTTCTAAGCCATCGTTTTCTTCATCGTCCTAATTCCTCACAAGACCGCGTTCGGGAGTTTTAAAATTGATCCCGGATATCGAAACAAGGAATATCGACATGTAAATTTCGAACGTACAAAGCTGGCCCCGGAAGGTTTTGTAGTTTGAGGAGGGCTGTACGGGGATCGGTGATTTTCGTTGATTAGGTTTAACCTAGAATCTCAATTTAAGCGAGGTCTAGGACTAGAATACAATAAACCCTGGTTGTGTACCTCAAACACAAAATTAAAATTCGAGTATAATCATGCCTAGGTACTTAAAGAGTAATTCTCCGTATCATATCTAGGAATTTTATACTACTCAAGTAGTCTTAGGTAGCTACACTACTCTGCTCAAAGATTTCGCTACTTGTACTCTATTTTAGTCTACTTAGGCTACTCTGAGAAATACATGACTAGCTAGGTGGATTTTGCTCGTAATTCATGTGATATATTTGGGGTCTCTGGATCTTTGTTTCTCTAAATTAATTAAATATAGCAGAAACTCAACCAACTGATAACTCTTTAGAATAACCAAATATGCCGAAATACGCTTCCCCAATAAGAAATAGTTAAAAAGACTCTCTCGAATCTTCTTACTCTCTGTGCCGCTTTCTTTATGAAATCAAGCGAGGTCGGCGAGATGATGTGAGTGCACCGTTTCATATGATCTCGATCTGTCCAGTTTCTAGAACGATCCGCTCTTTGATATAATCAACAACTAACACAGCCCCAACACACCAATTCAGTAAAACTTTCTGAACCAAAGAATTTGAATTTAATTGAAGAGAATTCATAGCAGGTGATGAGTGTGGAGGGACTACGGATGAGAAGGTGTTGGAGGAAATAGTTCAAGGAATTATGGATGGTCGTAATTCCTTATAGATGACTAGGAAAGGGTAACCAGTCCCTAGCACGGTATTGATAAATCTCTTTTCCTTTTTTATGCCAGTTGTGAAAACTACTTCTTACTTGCCATTTCCCCGACAGAATGTTCTTATTGTTTATGCCATTTTATTTCTTTATAGATCAAGCAGTCTGTAAGACATTCTCCGTCTAGTAGAAATTTCTCGCCCTCCTTGCTAATTTCTTTAAAAACAAGCGAAGTGTTGTGATTCGCAAGAGTGGTTCATTCTAGGTTTTCCAACATGATTTCCTTGCTCTCTGCGCCATTTTCTTTATTAAAACAAGAGGCAAGGCTTTACGATCTGTAAGAGTATTCTACTTCGGTTGCTCCAAGTACCAAGTAAAAATCTATGTAAAGAGGCCTTCTAACCCCAAGTGTGAGTTCAAGATTCCAACCAGCAAGCACAAAAGCACAGTATCTTCACTACACATTTAATACCCAACAACAACAAAGCAAATTTCGGACTTCCGAAGGACGAAACATGAATGTAGACACTGAAACTATAAAAGAAACAAATCGACGATTCGGTGATGCAAGAGAATTTCCTGTCGAGAATAGGAATGTCTTGAGATGCTGTCGATGCAACCGATGCTCCAATCACCAGCCAAAGCAAAACACGCGGTGCGTTCCCATGGACGCCGTTTGCCCTTATCAAGGGTGTGAGCACCCCATGTGCACGTATTGCTTCCAAAATGCCGCCTATCTAGTCTGCAACGAGCGCGGTTGTAATCCTACAAAAACTCAGATTCTCGATTTTTTACCTGACTGTTGCAAAGAGTGCGGTACTTCGGCTACTGTATTAGCTAGACAGGATATCTGGGAGTGTTGGAATGATAACCCCTGATTTCTTTTACAAATTGTATGAGCATTTGAGATTTGACCTGGATGTAGACACCTGTACTGTAGTCTGTTTCAAAACAGACTTCCTGCTTGGTCTCTTGTTTTATAATTATACAAGGATGCCTTCGTTAAGGAATAAATATACATTAGCTTCAAAATGCTATATGTGTACTGGTATTCAAACACAGTATAAGCACAAATTACTCAAGTACTTAAGTAGTACTCTGAGTAGTACTATAAATAGGAATTATAAGTAAATAAGCAGATAATTAATATTTCTAGAAGATATTTCTAATAAAACACTACTACTTGATTAATACTAATTTATTAAGACTATTATTAAAGAGGGTACAGAGTAAATAGTAGACAGAAGATCTTACTCAAGCTCCTGGCGGAACGAGCGGCGCCACCACCGGTACGTCTCCGAATTCTGGCCCGGCTCGGCCCTATTCGGTCCGACCTACTTAAGCGCTACTCTACTCATTTCTCACACTGTTCAAACAGATTAAACCCCCTCTGATTTTGTTTTCTCTCTGAAAAAAGATGAAAGGAGTTATTATATCGCGGGAATCACCTTTTTTAAGTAAAATCATTCCAAGTAGATCTCCAAAACATGGTTCACCGTATTGACACGTAATACCTACCATGTAACTAACTGTCAACAGTGTGCCTGGCTTGGCTTTTTGCTCCTAGAACAGCAACAACAATTCCCACTAGTTGGCTCCTCTATGCTTTACCAGGAGAGAACGGAAGCTTTGGAGATGGGGCTATTTTACCTAGTATATAAAATAAAGAATCCCATTCTTAGAATACACAGCTGCAGGTTTTATCATAACACGAGACGGTATCATGTTCCCGAATTCCTCACCAAATTCTCACCAAACATTCACAAATTCCGAAAAACTTAAGCGAATATCCGTGAATCATTTCAGACGTCATCATCAAGATTATTATAGAGTAAAAGATGATGTAATATATAGGCTATAAGAGATAGAGAAAAGAAGCATAAGATGAGATTTCGTCTCATAATTATAAGAATATTACTATTAAGTTTCTAAAGATAAGAGAGAGGAAGTTGCTAAGTAAGTGGTCGACCGACATTAATAGGAATTATAATTGTTACAACATTGAGTTGTGCAGCAATTAACACAAAATGCCACCCTTCTATTTAAAAAACACTTCAATACCACTCCAATACCACTTAATAATATGGTAAACTCCAAACTACTTTTATTTTATTTTAGGTG
Source organism: Hymenoscyphus fructigenus (assembly GCA_001414455.1). NCBI lineage: Eukaryota > Fungi > Ascomycota > Leotiomycetes > Helotiales > Helotiaceae > Hymenoscyphus > Hymenoscyphus fructigenus. The sequence goes on from LKUV01000095.1 coordinate 205,767, forward strand.
TATTCGTCATTTAGTTAATGAAGCTAGAATAGTGGCATTTATGCCAGTATTAAAAAAGCGGCATATCTGTTAGTTATTATTTACTTTTTGATACCTAAAAAGAGTAACTGGTAACTGACAGGCCTGTAATGAACATCTTCTGACCACCCCTAGTGAGCATATTCCTAAACACCTTAAAACACAACCAAACATATCGATACTTCTGAAGAGCATACGATATTACGCCAAAAAACAACGCTCCGCGCTGTCGCGTCGTTCTTGGAGTTGAAGGATATCGAGGCTGGTTAGGACTTTGAGAGTATGCGAGAAGACAAAAGACGACATAGGCAGGTATATTTGCCTCCTTATGGAAAAGAATCCTAGCATGTATACAAATCCGCCACTACTTACTTCCTACTCGATTGCAAGGCGAAATAAATACACTAAGAATGAATAACTTAATACAATTTCAACATATTTACCAACTAGATGGCAAATTTTCATACGCTGACGGAAATGCCACCTTTTCGTGACGCAAATGTCATATTATTGATTTAGTAGGAACATCATTATTAAATTAAAGAGTGGCATGGAAGTGGAATTTAAGTTGTAAAATAGTTAATTAGGTGGTATTTCTGTTGACTACCATAAGTTGTTTGTTACTTGTCCAATTTTAAATATCAGAGGCAATGACTGAAGCGAGGCAGGCAGCCTGCTGAACATTGTCACGTGGAAATAGAGAGGGCTCCACTCCATCCAACAACCTACGGAGTACAAGAGACATAAACTCTTTTCATAACACCTCCCACTTAGCCCCTAAGCACAAATTACAAAAAGGAGAAAAATTCATAACCAGCATTCATATATCATCTCAACAAAGTAAGTGGTACAACTTAATTTCAAACCCAACCCGCAAAAACCCCAATTCCTAAGGGAAACCAGAGAGACCCAAACCCCAATTGCAATCGCTTATAGTACAAACGTTTCTAATCAACCTTTCCACCCCCATTTACACCACCCAGTAAACCCTCCTTCTCATCAAGTCTGAAGAAGCCTCCGCGCTGTCTGCGCATTCGCCCGCGTCCCCATACCATTACACCTAACGCGATACCAGCAATGACTCCTAGTGATAGGAAAGGATGTCCTGAGATGGCACCCCGGATATCGAAAAAGAACTTTTCGATACTGGAAACTGTCGTCTTGGGCTTGATTTTGGGTGGTGATTGGTTTACTTTACCAATGGTCTCAAGAATCGAAGTTCTTGAGGCCATGATGAAGTTGCCGCTAATAGTTGTATCCCAGTATCGTCGTTGCTGTAATCATTAGTAATTGCTCAAATGTGGGACAGGGAATCAAAAACTTACATCCTCATCATTAATAATGACTTTCTCACCATCTTTTGAGACCTCAATTCCGTAAGTTGATCGAACCCATCTCTCCCAGAATACACCATCAACCCATGCGAATCCAACTTCTTTCAATTCCGACTTGTCCATATTAATGCGGATACTCTTTGCAGCTCTCAATGCACGTTGATCATTACGGTCTTCTGCCTCTTCAATTCTCAACTGCTTGGCATCTCTCAATTCTTGTCTTTCACGTTGGAAGGTTGAAGTTGTCTTGTCCATCCATTCCAAAGCTGCACTCTTGATTTCTTTCTTGGCCATAGCAAATTCTTCGGGTCTTTCGCGAGTCAAGATACCTAAAACGACCAACTTCCCATCCATGATTTCTCTGGAGTTAGAAGAGGTGAGCTCCGGAACAATTGGCAACCACACGGACTGCATCCAATGAAGGACTTGTCGGAAGTCGCGCATATCTTGTGGTGCCAAGGCGGTATAATATGTTGGACGACCGTCTCTTGAAACCAATAGTCTAGGCCAGGTAGTGATCTTGAATCTTTCAGCAAGCTTAGCACTATTCGTTTTGACGATCTTTGCGTGTCCAATCAAACTCAAAGTTAAGCGTTCGAGGGCTGCGAAATCTTCGCTTGTGGTTGCGTGGTCATAAAAGTAGACAAAGATGACCTCTTCCTTTTCTTCCAATTCCACAAACTCAGCCGCATCGACGTCCTTTACTCCATCACCAATATCAATGGCTTTGTTGGCATATGTCACGAAATCGCCGAGACCCCTCAGGCCATCGTATTCAACACGTTCGCCTCCTCGGAAGAACAAAATGGTAGGATATCCTCGTAGATGAGCATCCTTGCACAATCTTGACTCGACATCACAGTTTACTTCTCCGACATTTAGCTTGCCCTTCATTTCCTTTGCGAGTTGGATCCAGTTGGGAGCCATGGCTTGACAATGGCCACACCAAGGAGCGTAGAATTTAATGAACCAAGGTTCCTGGGTCATTGTGACCGAGTTTTGGAAACTTTCTGCGGTGAAAGAAATGGATTTGCCCAAGGGATTTGGGGTTGAATGGGGCTTGCTGGGCTTCTTCGGCTTTCCTCCGTTCTTAACGGGTGTAACAGGTGTGGCTTTTAATGCAGCTTTGGTCTTGGATTCCGGAAGTTCTGAGCTAACTGAGGGAGATAATTTGGTATGCTTGGGCGCTGATTCTGCAACCCCGGTAGGCGCTGGAGGAGCAGCAGCAGGGGCTTGGTAATCTTTGGAACTGCTGTCGCCTGGTTCTGGCAACTCAGGGCCCCCAATGGGTCTCGATCCAGGTCTAATCGATTCTAACGCTTCCTCAATGAAGTCGCTAATGTTCTTCATCTTCTTTGCGCCCGTGAATCTCTTGAGCTCCTCTCCATCTTTGTATAAAATAAACGTAGGGAAGGCTCCGATGCCGTGTGCCGTACAAGTTGAACCAAATGCAATGCAGTCCAAGGAAGCGAACTTGAATTTATAGTAGGCCGTGAAAGTATTCATAGAAGTCGTAGCACTATCTGCGGGGCCAGAAGGGACGACTTTCGAGGTAAAGTAATATTCGTGTAATGTTTGCCATGTAGGCGCAATCTCGATACAATGAGGACAGTATGGTCTAGAGGAAAGTCAGCTTGAATACCACCACTTGGTATAGAAGATGGCGCTGGGATAGACTGACGAGTAATGCTTCACAAACCAATAGCCCTTCTCTACTGTCGCATTAAACTTCTCCCCATCAATTTCGGGGAGAGGGGGGACTGAGATCCCATTGAATATTGTAGGCTCCGGGTCATCTACAACATCGTCTGAATTGTCTCCTGACGCATCTGAGCCTAGTGTAGCCTCCGACGACTCTCCGCTAACTATCGATGCGCAGATGGCGAAAAGAAGAGGGAGGGAAAGTAAACGCATTTTGATGGATCTTCGTTCTCCTGAGGCGAGTGGTGCGCAAGGCCGGCGGAACCGCCTTCGAAACTGGGGGACGGCAGTCGTAGACGCTCAGATTTTGCAGGAAAGGACACTGCCCAATTTCGAAAAAGGAAGCAATACGGTCTCAAAACCCCTCCTAGTCGGCAGTAACGAGCGAATTGGTGATACAGTGGTGGGTTTGGTGGTTTGTCTTGATCTGGTCCAAGAATCCTCCGGCCTGGCTGGTCTTGAGATGGAGCTAAGCCTATTACGACCACCGCCTGCAAACCCCTGCTGCCCAGGGCAGCAGTTGAGTGAGAGCTCTTGGTCTAACTTTCTTACCAAGGTAAATAAAATACTCAGATATTCTAGAATTGTTGAAGGGTGTTCTAGAAGAACCAACAAAATGAAGTAAATTGTTCTAATTTTAAGAACTAAATTATCTTGGAAAGCTCAAACAAAACAACGAGAGGAGGACCTAATCACTGCCGCTTTTATTTTCTAGCACATGCTCATTCACTTTCAAACGAAACAACCACCAGAACACTCTGTACTTCACTCAAAAACGATCTTGAAAGACAAATTGTCGCAACTTTTTTGCAAATACTTAAACCTCAGACCTTCAACAGAAAACCTTTGAGGAAATTCATGAACTGACAACAAACAACTCGAACCGCCGCCACCCTATTTTTAGAACCATGGGCGACGACAGCCAATCTGAATTACCTCCAAAGAGACGCAAACTTGGTTACGATAACAATACTAATCAAGCAAGCTCACACAAGACGTTGAACAGTTCTGTTTCCCCGCCTCCAACACGACGTATTCGAGAGTCCCCTCCTCCAAAATTGGTTCCGTCCCCATTCCAGCTCACATGGATCCGAGATCTACCAGAATCCTCCAATGTCGATGCCGTGTCTCTAAAGGATATACTCGGTAACCCGCTCATCGCTGAGTGTTGGGAATTCAATTATCTTCATGACCTTGATTACCTCATGGATGCTTTCGATTCCGATGTGAAAGATCTTGTCAAAGTCCATGTTGTTCATGGGTTTTGGAGAAAAGAAGATAGTGCACGCATTAACCTGCTAGTAGGTTTCGTTTATTTATGCTTCACATTCATGGCGATCTTGTTTGGTTTTGCTAACTTATTTAGCAGGAACAAGCCGCCAAGTATCGCAATATTACTCTCCATACGGCCTACATGCCAGAGATGCTCGGAACCCATCATTCGAAGGTAGGCTATGATCAAATTTAAAGCCACTTCAGTTTTGGATAGATGTTTCACTACCAAGAGGTCATTTTCCAAACAGATATTCTCTCTTCCCAGGTAACGCCAAAGCGCAAGTAGTTGCTTGGATTTATTCATTTTGCATTGAGAGTGTTAACTTTCTGGCTCTTATATCATTCGCACTCCAACACATTTCACCATAATCATGTCTCCGTTCTCACACTATTATTTTAATCAAAAATTGTATACCTGCTGATCCGCCCTTTGGCTGCATCTTGGGGAAGTTCCAAATCTTGACTTGTTTCCCTTTGAACCTTGCTGATTTTTGTTTTCTCAAGATGCTCATTGTAGTACGCCATGATGATACCGCTCAAGTTATTATCCACACCGCAAATATGATTGCATTTGATTGGACAAACATGACTCAAGCCATTTGGAGATCCCCTTTATTGCCAAAGTTGTCCAGCAATAATGCAGAGAACGCATCAGAAGAAATGGGTAGTGGTGGGAAATTTAAATTTGACTTGCTGACCTACCTCAAAGCTTACGACACCAAACGAGTAATATGCAAGCCTCTCATTGAAGAGCTCTCTAAGTACGATTTCTCAGAGATCCGTGCAGCGTTGGTAGCTAGCGTCCCTAGCAGACGGTCTCTTCTGGTGGACTCGAAGACCTCCTGGGGATGGGTTGGATTGAAGAATGTCTTGAACGCAGTTCCAGTTGAGGGCGGTAATGAACCGGAAATCGTCGTCCAAATATCCTCCATAGCTACTCTTGGACCGAGTGACAAGTGGCTCGACAAAACACTATTTAAATCGCTCAACGCGTCGAAGAATCAAGTAGGCCCAAGATCCACTTTTCGAATTGTCTTTCCTACCGCAGAGGAGGTCCGGAAAAGCTTGAATGGATACCAGTCTGGCAGCGCGATCCATACCAAAATTCAGTCTGCTCAACAAGCGAAGCAATTGTTATACTTGAGACCGCTCTTTTCTCACTGGGCTGGTGACGCTTCTGAAGGTGGTGCAGGTAAAGATGGTCCCTTTCCCAACGCTATCGGGGTTCTGGGTTCACCATTTGAAACTTCTTCGATGTGTACTTCGGACGCTGGGCGCAAACGAGCTGCCCCACACATAAAAACATATGTCAGGTTCGCAAATACTTCTCGATCATCGATTGACTGGATGCTCGTCACGTCAGCGAATTTGTCGAAACAGGCATGGGGAGAAACAAACGCTGCGGGGGAGGTCCGAATATGCAGTTACGAGATCGGAGTGATGGTATGGCCTGAGCTATACGGAGAGGACGCAACAATGATACCCACATTCAAGAAGGATTCGCCACCAGAGGATTTGAAGACGGAAAAGAAGGTTTTGGTTGGAGCAAGAATGCCGTATGACTTTCCCCTGGTACCGTATGGCAGGGATGAAGTTCCGTGGTGCGCGACTGCTTCGTACACAGAACCGGATGTAAGTTATCTCTCGTTTCTCTCCGAGGGGTTCAAAGCTAATACATAATTACAGTGGAAGGGCGAGACTTGGAATGTGGGTTAAATGAGCTTGATGCACAAGGGTTAGCTTTGATTTACCATGCAAGAGAGACGGAATTTCCTCTAGGTACATCTATCTACCTTTTGTGAAAAGGTTTTAAGCAATGACATTCGTTTTCTAAAAATAAAAATAAAACGTTTAGAAGAATCGGGAAATCGAATTCTCAATTCTTCTAAATGATCTTACACAATAACTGGAACTGTGTCAGAATTTGGGGTATGGAAAGAAGGGTGTAAGCAGAGTAAAGCCCAGATGTTTAACAGACCAACTTAGAGGTAGTTAATTTGCAAAATCCAACAATTCACATAGAAATTCACAACGAAAATGACGAACAGGCAATTCCATGAACTAGCAAAATCAATCATGCCATCGAAGAAAGTAGCTTATGTATCCCCACCAGACCTAATCCCCATGAATAAAACCACCATCGCCATTCATGTATGATCATATCTACAGTCCATCCCCTCAAAATGTGTATGCCAGTATGCGAAACTTCTATGATGTGATGAACCTTCCGCCCATTTCCATCAGATCCGATTTCCATGTACATCCCTCATTGCTTATGCACCAGCACCAACAGGCTCTGGAGCCTTATTCGCATCGTAACCGTATTTCTCCTTCATTGATTCAACGAGGTCGACGTAACGCTTCTTGGCGGTCTCGGCGTCGATTCCCTCGTCTACGATTGTTTGCCAGGCCTTCTTCTTTGCTTTTCCCTGGTTTTTGGCGTTGTTAGAAAGGAGGGCTTTTCTTGGGGGTCTGGGAAGAAGGATGACGAACCTTGAGATCGAACATTCCTGGTGCCTCGGCTTTGGAGATGTCTTCTCCATTTGCTACTTTGAACAATCCTGTTGTTGTTCGTTAGCTTATTGCCGATTACATCCGTCTGCGGGGTATATGAAGTATGGAAGGGACATGAATGGATGTGCAAGAGGGGAGGAGGGAGGAGGGTAAGGTACCGTAGAGGGATAGGAGATCATCGTTGCTGGGCTTGGAAGTAAGTTTCTTCGAGTCTGCGACGGCGGTGTCGAAGGCGGACATGATTACGGTTGATCGTTGATCGAGGAGGGGTTATGTATTTGTGGAAAGAACGGTTATTTCCTGCAGGGCAGCGCGATGTTAAATTTTGGTTTTTGGTTGTGAGTTTAGTCTTGAAGGGTCGGGGAAATGGGGGAGGAATCGTACCTTGTTGTGTTGTTTGTTGCTAAAGTGGTGAGGTTGAAGGTTGAGAATTGGTGGGGAAGCGTTGGTGGTGAGGGGCAGGTGAGCTGGGCAGGAACGAGAAACCTGGCCCTGGTATCGTCATCGCATGACGGGGTTTAGAGACCGAGGTCATCACCACATGCAACTATTCTGTACTATCATTTTTAACGTTATCTATTAATTTTATGGGGGAGCTCTTCTGCCTTTCACTGTATTGCGTGTTTTGAAGCTCAGTTCTCCCTACCCCGCAGCTTCGACCTGCGGCCCGAAAATTGCCGTGTCTGGTTCTTTTTATCATACATCGATCTTTTTTACTTAAGAAAAGTGCCTATAAGTAAGGAAATTTAGTACTTAATACTTATGTTCTACTAATATTTTATTTTATTTTATTTATAAAATAAACTGAGAATATACTCTTTTATCTACTATAGATAAAGTAGAACTTATTCGGAACTTATTCGGAATTTACTTTAGTCACGTTTTAGCTATTAATCAGTTAGTCAATTATTAATTAGATTTTGATTAGTAGCTAGATTCCCTTGATTAAATTAGATTAATTGCCATTGATATTATCTAATCTAATCATTTCTCGCACTGTTTATTTGTAGCACTGTTTTCTCTAGTTTTACGGGATGTGTTTGCTTCACTTCCATCCAAGTTCAAAACCCTGCTACGTAATTTTTCGCATGCTTTCTTACTCATCGATTCAAGAAAGCGCCTCGTCTAGCGTATATGTGTATGCTTTTGTTCACCGAGTTTAATTCACGCCTTAAGGCGTCTCCCCTTTCCCATCGATATAATTTAGGCGAATCTATTGGCTGTCATCTCATGGCGCGGGAAAATTGATGTGCATATAACAACAAACCCTGGATTATTGTGCTGAACATTGCTCTTGCACAGCCTCATTTGTTTTCAGCTTCAAATATGGCTGTGGATTTCGTCTTCCCATCCAAGTTTATCATCGCAAAACTCGCAAAGGGAGAATTTTACCCAGAATCATAAACATCAACATTGTGAATACTCCCTGCGGTCGCTAATATCAAGATATATATAAAAGCACGTGAGTGTACTTCCTCAGAATCCCCAAATTACCCTACTCCGTAAAGTTTTGGACCAACTACTCCCCACGGCACAGTGTTTAATTGCCCCCTTTCTGTTTGTGCTTTTATGCATATGGTAACAAGGAACTAGTCACTGGCAAAACTATCGAAGTCGAATGCGAAAAGCATGATTACGTTGACCACCCCAAGCAAAAGGTTCAAGAAACTGAAGGCATTCCTGTTAAAGATCAACGAATGATTTATTCGGGAAAGGAAATGAGTGAAGAAAAAAATCTGTATCACTATACCGTCAAGGAAGGATCAACGATTCATTTGGTGCTGCGGCTCGGGATCGGGAACCGTGAGTGACCCGGTTATTACGCCTTCTGATCTGTTGGTCTAGGTTACCCTGGAATATTGTCTGAGAAGGTTAACCCAATCAGGGAATTGTCATTCTAATTCTTCCAAACCTTCTCGAATAATATTTTTTATTGTCCCAGATCTTTTCATACAACTCATTTTAATAGAAATGTTTGCAGATTTGTGCTCACTTCTCTTACAGTAAGGATGCTCCCAAGGAGGACACTACAGTGGAAGGAGATGCTGAGGAGCACTAACTAGAAATTGGAAGTAGTCGTGGGCAAACAGAACGCACCGAAGAGAGACAAAGCGTCCCCGAGGGACCAACTCCCAGAATTCCGGAAAGAAAAGTCATAAGGAATATCCCTGAAGTCCACCCTGATTCTGAGGAAGGGTTTGACGACGACGATTATTTAATTGATCCAGTAAGCTACTATGAAAACCTGAACAATTTAGAGAGGATTGTGGTGGAAAGTTCGGAGTACCACCATGCGAATGGAAGCTATAAGCTCACGATAAACTATATTGAGAGGGATGTGCTGTTCTCCAGTCTTCATTGCGCTTCGGATGTCTCGAAATGCCTCTATAAGATTGCCCCCTTTTCAAGTGTAGTCCCGGATCTAATTGAGAGTGGAGATCATGGCACAATTTGTGCTGCATTAAGTCTTGGAAAAAGTTACCTCATACTGTCGCATATTCTCGATGCCATGGAAAACTTGACCCAAAGGAATTTTTGCAACGATTCCTTCACGGTGTTAATACAACGAGCTCCTAATCGTGGGGCCGTAGCAGAGATGGTCCAGATTGAACGAGATGTGGTTGTTAATTTCCATGAAGGGGTTGCAGCTATTATTAAGAAAATTTTGAAACCCGGACGACCTTTGTCAGATCGTGTTACTACTACTACCTTACTCAACATTCTCTTGCCGGCATGCGATATGTTTATGGAAGTCCTTGGAATCACATTTGGGGACCAGCTTTCTCCGCAGCATATTCTCCTCCTCTGTCGGACTCTAGCCTTGATTCTTGACATCGGTCTTGTTTCGTACATGGGCTCCCACGGCTCACGTTTTGACATGTATGCAATATTTCCCTTTGTTAACCCTTTGAACTCCCGTAAAAGCGGCAGTAAATGTCTGTCAAGTTCGTACCTGTCTATCTAGTTCGTTGTTCTAACTGTTTAGGGTAATTCAGAGTAATTACCTAAGATGCTTGGGACAATTTGGAATGTTAACACAGGCATTTTAAACAATCAAGTTTTATTGTTCCAGAGTATTTGGAGTAATATCACCGCCAGAGCTTTCAACGTATGCTAATTTGTTGCAGTGAATATTTAGGGTTTGGCAAACCCGAAGTTATCGTAGCATCAGAAACACATAGCAGAATTGGCTTCATATCCTCGCTTCGAAAACTCGCCTGCCTCGACCAGTTCCTGAATTGCCAGCAAGTTTGGACATTCCAGCCACTTCGAGGTCTTCCACAATATTCCACAATTCCAAACCCACCTCTATCGATTCTGACATCGATTGAAGCTTTTGCAAAAACCTGGGGTCCCATATGGGTAGTCTCTGCAGGCGAAGAGTTCCCTAACCACATCAAGCAATTGAATGTCTCCACTGGTCTGATCTGTCGAGCCGAAAGTAACACCGAGTGTCTAATCGAAGATGCGGTTCCATGTCATTGGTTCAATTCCTCGGGTACAATCCCTCTACCCTCCCAGCAGGAACGAGACAGCATTCTCATCAGGAGAAACCAAAAGCTGCTCATTGGCGGGCTTCACGACGCATCTCTAAAGACTAACCGGGGGTGCACCTACAAGCTCAATGACCTAGAAAGAGACTACGGCCTTCACATGTCACCTCTAGGTGCAGCCGCTTCGAGTTGGACCTACGATGAGCGTCAAGTACGTTTCTCGGCATCCCAATATATTGGAATAACAGTGTTGGGAACCCAGAAAAAACTACCTTGCGTTACGCAAAGCAAGCCATCTGGAACAAATGGACAAACCAACCCACACAAGCAAATCCACGGATTCTCAACTCCTACCTTGGTGTTGAGATCAGTCATTGTACTGGGAATGCTAGACGAGTCAAACTACGACATCTGTTTGCCATGGACCCCATCCAAGCTCTGATAAAAAACAATTCCCGGACTGGAGATGGTCAACCCAAAATGGGTATAGCCTTCAATCTGCATTTATGACCGATGATGATTTGGCTATCGAGGAGGTGTGGATAGAGCGATACAAGTCCCGGGAGAAGATTGTCGAGTTGATTTGCTATGTTCTAGAGCTACTAGAGAAAACAGGGACATCTAGTGGTAAATTCAACGCAGCATTCCTTAACCAAAATAGGGAACTGTCGATGCCAGTTGAACCTCGCTTAAATAGTTGGACTGAGTTTCTAGAAGACTCCCACGTAACAGCTGTATATGCCTTGGTCAATCAAACTTGTCTCGATAGTGGAGAACTAGGCCATTTCGTTACTACTTGCAACTCTGTCTCAAAGCCATCTGGATTCACAGTGTACGAGACGCAAATCGCCGTTCCCCATGCGGATAGCTCAAAAGACAAGATCTGGCTCAATCAAAGAGGTTGTCTGCAACGACTAAAGGCAGATGGCAACGTTCAAATTCTCACTTGGGAGCAGGCCAGATTTGGAGGAAAGCTTGGGAGTTCCTAGGAACAAAACAAACCCCGCTAAGTCGTGAGGTTCAAGATCAAAATGAGCTTGGTGGTCAGCATCTCCCTATTTCGGTCAAATCAACAGTCCCTAGTCATGGAGGGCTCCCAACCAGGCGAATGGTCAATGCACAGCCGAAAGTTGCAGAGCAGAAAATGTGCAGTTCGCTTCCGATAAGAATGGATGAGCCAAACCCTTTTCTAGGTTTCGTTCCGGAGGAGCAACAGCGGACTAGACACCCAGCCACATGATTTATATTTATCGTGTATTTAGACATCCGCAGACGGCGGTGAATAAGTAACCACTTTGGAACTTGATTGCTCCAAAACACCTGGGTTATTAATCCCAAATTGTACCAAGTGGTTAGCATAATTTACTTCAACTGCTTTACAAACTTAGAACAACGAGCTAGGTAAGCAGGTACGAACCTGAAATATTTTTTTCATGTCCTGCGAGCCGAAGTGTGATCATGTACGCGACAGCTTACACCCTTGCTTCGTTTCGAGATCCCAGTAGAATCTTGCGTATCTTGGAAAGGCCTGGAATTATACAGAAGTCTGATTTCTTATTATCCAAGGGTTTCCTAACCATTTCGTCTGAAGAAGTTCGAGGTAATAAGAAGCCAGAGGCCTTGATCTTTTCGTACAAATCTTTCATAGGAGAACTCAAAGACTCAACCTACTGAGTGACCAATACGGCGAACCCTACCACCATATGAAGGTAGTTCAGGGGTATGCCAGAAACATAATCAACGAGTCTCACCAATCAATTATTAAAATTAAAATCAAGATCATCAGTCTAAGCCATGATACTTCTCCCGCGCAATAACCTTACGTAGATTATGTTTGCACTACTATTCGGATCAATGGAAGTGTTATTATTCTTGTGGAGAGTGACAATGGGATATTAGCTTTATAACAAAACCGAGGATTGCACCAATTTCCGGGAATACAACAGTTCGTATTCTCGGGGGGAAGGGGGCGTGCGACTTCACGCAATTTTTCACCACCAGCCAAGTATTCTTGTTTGCTCGTTCTGGCAACTTGGCTCTCGGCAGGTTGAGGTCAAAGTCGAGGTGTTGTCTAGGGAAAGAGCGACCTGCGTAGTGGTCAACACAGAACCTTGGAACATCAGGTTGGTTCGCGTGGAGGTGTTGAGGGCCGTGTTAGGTAGATAAGGTGTCAAGTCCAGGTAATGTCGAGAGGGAAGGAGCGAACTGTCGATGGGTCATGTAGATGCAGATGTGTCTCACATCATGGCTGATGGCGCCGGTGAGGCGCCTGAAGCCCTCTCCAGATTCGGAGACATAAACGGCAATGTTCTTGGAGAGAGCTCTGTTGAAAACGTGACCGATGAGAGACGTCTTGCCTGAATTTGATATTTGGGTTGGAAAACGTGGCGGTAGATAGGCGATCCACTAGCTTGACTAAATCATACGCCAATGAACGTTTCAAACGCTCGAAATTCCTTTGACGCCAGCACGAATGAAGCAGAGGGCCTTTCGCTTGGATCGACCACGAGTATGAGACGAAGAAGGTCCCTTAACTGCTGCGGCATCTCCACCCCTCGTATCTCCTCCTCCAATGGCAGGATTACTTGCAAGTCTGGCTCCTCTTGACTCATTCGTCTAGCATATTTGACTTCGGCCTTGAAGGAATCGCCCTCAACCTCGTTAGGAGTCGGAATGTTCTAGTTGGGAAAAAGCCGCTTGACCTTTGCCATAGACCAAGAGACCTTATATGCCCATGCTATTCATCGTAACTTGTCTGAACGTCGATTGCATCAATGGGAATTCGAATTTCTCATTTCTATATTACTTTCCCCTCGGGCAGAAAGTCAGGAGTGCCACTAAGTGACCCAAATATATCTCCAATATAATTCCCCGCCTCCACACCACTCTCAAAGCACCTCTCCCAACCCTCCAAAATCCCTTCAACAACTTTAAGACCAGCAAGGTACAGATTCCGCAAGGAAGGTTCAAGTCCACCCTCATCGATGACATACGGCAAGGATGCTATATCCTTCTCCGCATATCCACGATCAAAATTCGAGCCCGATCGCATGAGGATGATACGTGAGAAATCAACCTTTTCCTGCAATGCAGCACGGAGGAGAGCGGTGAGAATCGCAGTATCTTCTTGCGCTGTCATTACGTAGGTTGCTTTGTTGTTGGTGTAGGTCTTGAAAAGGTTTTCCATGCCTTCGCAAAGTAATTTTCCGTGCCAGAATGTATTTGAGGAAGCCACATCTCCTTCAATGATACCCGGTTCTTGAGTCGCTGGATTGTACGCTCCGTCTGAAGACCTAGAGTAGAGTTTTCTAAGTTCAGCCGCTTGGGGAGAATCTTCTAATTTGGCGGTACTGGCGAAGGAAAGAGCGAGTTTTCGTAATGTATCATTCAACTCATACACCTCGGAACCATGGATATAACCTGGGAAAGAGGAATGTGTGTCTGCTCCCATCGGTACGTAGCCAGTACTCCATTCTGAAGGAATCTCGCGACCGTCGAACTCTAGCTGTGTATCAACTTGCACGGCGAATTTCGCGAAGGCTACACTCCCAAGGGTGCCGAATTTTGGGTTCACGCCTGCGATCCCCGTTAGTAGGAAGTAGGTTTTTGAGAAATCGTATTCTGGGGAGGATGTGAGTGCGGAAACTGATAAGGCCGCGTTGATTACTTTGTGCATCGTTAGTTGCTAATTGAATTCCTTGAGCAAGTAAGGAGAACTTACAGGCGGTTCCTGTGACCAATAAACACACAGATTTATCTTCTGTGAAGAAGACTGTTTCGTAGCCACGGGAGAGGCCTGGGAGAGTAATTTTATGAGTGAATTGCAATGCACTTTTTTTAGACAGCCAGTTTTCTGCTTCTTTTTTGAACTGGTCAAAGGTTTAGTTTGTGATTGCTTGCTTGCTAGATTTTGGGATGTGATTTACCATGGCGAGGATGCATATTTTCGGTGCAACCATCTTACTTAGACCTCGATTGAAATTCTTGGTAAAATTATGCGGAGGTTGGGAAGGGGTTGTCAGTTAGCTTGTGGCGTTCTCATTGATTTCCTAGTTGGTCGAAGGCTCAAAAAGAGAGGGGTTGGGAAGTGAGGGGAAGTGGCCTATTATATATGATTTATCCTAGCTGTGTCACAATGATCTAGCCAATAACGTAGCAAAAGCCAATCAAAATCTGAGCGGCCTCCGTGTGACGTAGAGAGAATTATTATATTTATAGTTTTGACCCACTTCTTTCTCATTTCAACCACCAAGCGAGGCTCATCAGGTTGCCATCTTACCTTCGATAAATACACTCCTCATTCAAGTCACCCCGTCACAACTTCAGACGATACAAACGATTCTCTGGTGCCATCTGGAGAGAATTTTCCAGAGTCTCCACATCGCAGCCCCCAATATGCTGACTAACCACTGCCTAAAAATAACCAACTCAGGTAGATCATTCCATTCAATCTTCCCCTCACTCGCTATCAATAGAATCAACAATATCATGCCTCCAATGCCACAATGGACAGCCTCAGTGTCGCCGCCAGCGTCATAGCTGTCATCCAATTAAGCGGCTCCATCATCAAAATATGCCACTCATACTACACCGAAGTGAAAAAAGCCACCAAATCCGCGCAACAAATCCTCTCGGGCGTCCTCGCATTCCAAGGTGTCCTAGAACAACTTCGCGATTTAGCAAGTAGTCTTGAAAAAGACTCGAAAAAACCCGTTACTATTAAGCTTTATTTAGAAGCGAATAGTTTACTGGATCAATGCGAGGCGGAATTAAATCAGTTGTATTTACAACTCGATCCTGATGCGGGTTCCAAGGGTGGGAGATACTATTTCTTGCGGAAAAAGTCAAGATGAAGTGACCGTTGGAGAAAGAAGATATTGAGATGAGTTTGACGTCAATGGAGAGGTTGAAATCGGGATTGAGTTTGGCTTTGAATATTGATCAGGCAAGACAGTTGGTTAGCATCGAAGAGGTGATTAAGAATGATCATTTGATGGTTACAGGGGATGTTGGGAAACTTGTGAAGTCGTCTGAGTCGGCTGAAGCGATTCAACATCGACAAGATATTACGAAATGGATTGCTGCTCCGAATACTTCTTTGAACTACCATAGATCGCGAGAAAAAAGGACGGAGGAGACTTGTGGGTGGCTTACGAGTCATGAAAGATTTCTGGAGTGGATGAGTGGTTCAAATTCCCTTTTCTGGCTTCATGGGATTTCAGGCACGGGAAAGACGATTTTGAGCTCTGCGGTCATTGATATACTCGAAGATTTTGGATTTGCGAATCAAACAAGGAAAGTTACCGTCGCCTTTTTCTACTTTGATTTTCGTGTTCCTGATACGACGGAAGCAGAGCATCTACTTCAGTCGATATGTGCTCAGCTCCTTTCCCAAGCCAAACAGATACCCTCAAGTATGTATTTATTGTATGCTAGAAATTACAGAGGGGAGAGCAGGCCCGGGAGAAAAGAACTCAAACTGTGCATCAAAGCGCTCCTTGGGGGCTTTGATGAACATGTATGTTGCGGTGGATGCTTTGAATGAATGTGCCGATTCATCACGAAGTAATTTACTGCTCGATCTTACGGAGATTAGGGAGTGGAAATCTTCTAGTCTTCATATATCCGTGACCAGCACCCGAGATAGTGATATCGAGTAGTGCATGGGAGAACTTGGAATTAATATGGCAGTTGAACTTAACCACGTCGAAGTAGATATTGAACTTATGGTCCGTACTCGGCTTGCTTCCGACCCACAGTTCAAGAAACTTGCAGGAAAACGGGAGGATATAGAAAAGGCAGTTTGCAAACAAGCCGATGGAATGTAAGAAGTACTTCAATAGCGTTGGAATGGTCACTTGCTAACACTCTCAAGGTTTCTCTGGGCTTCATGCCAACGAGATGAGATAGGACGATGTCCCAACGTTTCAACATTAGAAAAACTCTTACTTACAATGCCCAAAACAATTACCGAGCTGTAGGTAAGTTTCTTCAGTTCCATTTGTAAATACTTGCAACTAAACCAATGTATACAGGTACAGACGAAAGCTTGAAGCAATCCCGGAGAACCACCAAGAATTCGCGATGAAAGCGTTTTGCCTCTTGCTGTGTGCCTAACGACCTTTAAAAATCGAAGAAGTTACACAAATGATTTGAATCCCTATCCACGAGGATTCCGAATTTAATCTCGAGAATGACACGATCTTGGATCCAATGGAAATATTTTCCTACTGTTCTGGTTTAATGAGAACCTCAACTACTGAACTCATTCCGGTTTATCTAGCTTCCAATAAAATCATTGGGTATGAGTCTGGTGAAGCGACATGGCTAGAGTTGGCTCATTGCTCTGTCCTCCAATTTCTCAAATCAAAGGACGTACCGACATGGTTATTCCAAACGAGTCAGGTACCAAATGATCTTGTCACACGTTGCTGTTTGGGGTTGCTGTTGCATTTTGATCAGGACGAAGATTACGAGGACTACTATGAATCAGACGAATATCCAAGTGATGAGGAAGTCAACGAAAACGAAGACAAAGATTCCACAACAGAAACACTCTCCTGTATTCCCGATCCGCCAAACCTCACAGACCCAAAAGCAATCAAAAATACCCCTTCGCCCCATACGCAGTTCAATACTAGATCTTCCACTTTTCCCGCCGCGGGCTACATGCCACAGAGTCATTAACAACGTTAGTACTCTGCCTCTTCGACTCCTCGAAATCTCCATACACAAACTGGCTCCGTCTCTTCAGTCTAAGCGAACCCCTAAACTCCCTTCGAATAATCTACCAAGGCTACATCCCATCCCCCCTCTGCCTGGCTTCCATAACTTGCCTCCCAGAAATATGCACTCACCTCCTGAATTCTGGGCACAACGTCAACGAACAAAGCGGTCGTTTAGGAAACCTCCTTCAAGCAGCTGTATATTCGGACAACATCTCAACCGTCTTACACCACAAAGCAGGAGTCAACCGAATAGGCGGTGTCTTTCTATCCGCCTTTCACGCAGCAGTGACGCTCGAATACGAAGAAATCCAGGACCTGCTCGAAGAAAATGGCGCAGATGTAAATGCGGGAGAAGTAGATCTCGATATGTTCTTCTCTGTTTCGAGAGCTTATCCTTGCAGCGGACGAGGGATAGCTCCCAAAGAGCCGAGTTCTCGGATCCGTTCATTTCCTAAAATCAAGGCTCCAAAGAAAAATGCTACTACGTTGCAATCTGCGGCTTTCAATGGTCAACTGGCGCAGGTGAAGAGACTTATTTCGAAGGGAGCGAATATTCATGCTAGAGCTGCGATGGATGAACTAGATGGCTCGTCTAAAGGCTCTGGGAAACGCTTTAGGAGGAGTGCTATTGAACTGGCCGTCGAAGCTGGACATCTGAACGTTGTCAAATATTTGGCTGAACAAGGCGCTGAGCTTGAGAGAAGGTATTCCTGGCCGAGCTGTCTTGAGATTGCTTGTCAGAATGGAGACATGGAGATGGCTGAGCTGTTGCTTGATGCGGGGGCTGAAATGGGGGATGGGAAGTATAAGGAAACCCATCCGTTGATCGAGGCTATTAAGCATGGACACGAAGGTGTTGTGAGATTGCTACCTGATTGAGGAGCGGATTTGAAACGTGGGGGAGAATCACCACTTTATGCAGCTGCTGCGGCCGGGAATCAAAGTCTTGTTCGGTTATTCGTCAAGTCGGGTTATAGGATCAACACAAAACGTCCAAAACAGAAAAAATCCTTGAGAGACAAGATATCGAATGATTTTACGACTTTTCCTATAGCAGCTTCACGGGCCGCAGATGACGAGGAAAGCGATATGGAGAGTGAAGACAGTGACAGTACATCGTCAAGCACCAGCTATCGACCCGTGGGACCTCTCGAAGCAGCTGTGATGGCCATTAGCTCTTCCATTGTCGAGCATCTCATCAAGAAGGAAGCCAAAGTCAACGTCAACGATGGAGCCCCCATAGAAACCGCGGCTAGAAAAGGAAATCTCGAAATCGTCCGAATCCTTCTCGACGCTAGAGCCAAAACGGATATTTCCACTTACTACTTTTGTAGGCCGCTCCATCAAGCTATTGAAAAGGGAAATGAATAAATGGCTTTATTGTTAATCGACAGGGGAGCCAGAATAAATGGCATGTTTGAAGAAGGAAAGGAGAGATCTTGGAATGAGTGAAAGTCACTTCCACTTTCTTCTACGTGAGATTCGTCTACCAAGCCAACTAACCATCCACACATCAGCACTACCAGTCGAACTCGCGACGAAAAAGGACTTCGAAAAACTTGCAATGATATTGATAACCCGTGGAGCAATCCTCACACCAGACCTCTTATCACTCGCTCTAAAAGCAGGATTAAAAGGTCTATCCATGTAAGTTTTGCAAACCGACTCTTAGGAACCAGGACATGGGACAAACCAACTTCTCCACGCCACAAAGGCAGGATTCAAGGAAATATTTGTTGGTTTATTGGGATATGGTGTTGATCCGAATTTCATCTCCAAGATTGATGGGGAAACTACTATTGTAATTACTTCACGCGATGGCCATGAGGAGATCGTTGATTTGCTCATAGCGGTGGAGAATCCAGAATTAGAGACTAAAATTAGAACTGGGGGGCCAGATTCGGATTCGGATTCAGATTCAGTATATGACCAGAAAGCTTACGGGATTGAAGAGGAAGCGAGGGAAAGCGAAAGTCGATCGAGCACGAGACGACAACTAATTTTGCAAAAGACGATGAGCCAAAAGAAAGAGTAGACGACGTTCTAAGCAAGGGAAAAAAGGAGCCAGTAGAACTTCCCCCTACAGAGGCCGAAGAACCACCCGAAGAGAAAGACACAGCACGCACACTGGACTACAATCCCTCCGACTATAGCTTTTTTATATCCCAAAAGGCACAATACCATCCCTGCCCTGCCCTCCAAGCAGCATCCTCAAACGGCCATCTAGAAATAATTTCAAAACTCCTCACCACCGATGCAGATCTCGAGAAAGTAACGGGGGAAGTGGATTTCCACGGCAATTCGTTGTATGATTGTCCAGAAGGGTACCCAGAAACACCCCTCTAAACAGCCATTCAAAAAGGTCAAGATGAAGCTGCAAACTTACTACACACTCTTGGTGCGAAACCAAATGCCCTAGATTCATCGAACCAAACTCTCCTCCAAGCAACAGTTAGCGGATGTATCCGTCGTAATTACAATCTCCGTTCTTACTCCTCTCCTAGACGAAGTACCAGCAAGATAATAAAAATTTGTGAATTACTACTTGAGCACGGAGCGGATATAAATTTCCAGTCCCCGGTTCAGGCGAGAGAGGGTTGCTACAGAGGCGAGAAGACCTGTTTAACAGGTTTGGAAAGTTCTTTAGAAGAGAAAACGGGTTGCGATGAAAAAGTCGTACTCTTTCTCATTGAGAAGGGGGCGAAGATTGTATCTCGTGAGATCGTCGCCGAAGAGCAAGTCGAAATTGCAAACCCAGAATTTGAATTTCAAGAGCGCGAGGAAGGGTGCACCGAACTCACCAGAGAAGACACAGCCCACGAAATCCATCTCGCAATCAAAAACTCCTGCCTCAATGCCACCGTCCTCCTCCTCTCCCTCGGCGCCTCCCCAAAATTCCCCTCCTTTTCCTTATCACAGACCCTCAAATCACCCCTCCACCTAGCAATCCAGAAAACCAACCCCCAATCCTCACCCACCTCAACCACAACGCAAACCCCAACTCCCTCCTCACACCCAGCTCCCGATTCCCGCCTTTACATATCGCAGCTTGGCTAGGATATTTAGAGATTTGTAAACTACTACTCCAACACGGCACAGACATCAACGCCCTCGTTCTCGCTTTGCCTGATGAGGATGATGAATATAAAGAGGAACTCGATGAAGAAGGGGGGGAGAGGTATAGGTATAAAACCGCACCGAGGCGAGGATGAGCCGGAATGCTTTGGAGGCTGCGATTTTGGGGAGGCATTTCGCTGTTATGTCGGTGTTGAAGGAGGCTGGTGCTTATGGTGACGATGATTGCAGTGAGGGAGTTGAGGGAGAGGGAGAGAAAGGGGAAGTGGAGAAGGAAGAGGGAGAGGAAAAGGAAGAGAAGAAGGGTGTGAGATGGTTTAACTGGACCCATGATAATGATGATGAGGATGAGGATGCAGGCTCTGATGCTTTCTAAAATAGGTGTGAGCTCAACTTCTGTCTGGTACTTCAAAGCTTGTAGAACGAATAATCATGTATATCGGGATTTTGATTCTCCTTACGGCTCTAGAGGAGGATTTACAGCTGTCCTTGATAGCTTGCGTATCCATCGATAGAGCCAGCGTACTCGGGAAAAAGAGAAGCAACGACTCACGAGACCAACATAGGGAATTCAACGAGTAGAGTTCAAGTAAAAATCAGTATCAAAAAAAGATCATCATTGTCCCTCTATCTATAGCGAACAATCTCCCTCCCCATTTTCATTTCTTCTCCCCTCAAGCGCAACCCCTTTCGTCTCTCGAGAAAAAATACGAAAACTGTACATATATCATACAAGCAACCCCCCAACGCCCTCTCAACCTCGCCATTCCATACTTACAAGAAACAAGAACGCACAAGTGTATGTATAAAATGCAGGCATGCATATCAAGTAAAAGCAAACAGAACCAAATGCGAACCAAAAAGAATCCACTCGAATAGCAAGAGTCCCCCCAAAATGCTAAAAAAGAGAAAACAGAAAAAAGGAAAAACGCAGCTTTATTACAAATGTTATGTGAAGTGTGTAAGAGGGTCAAAAGTCTCTCTAATGAATTTTTCTTCTCCCGCCGTGATGTTGAAAAAAAAAATAGAAGTTCTTGTGCTGCGCGATTGCTGTACTGTTGTAGTAGGGGTATCCTCATTTCATTTTTCTTCATGCTCACCCCTCGATTCCATTAACTCCGCCAATGTATGTGTATGTGTGTAGAAGCACAGTCAAATCATTGCTTGATGTAATAATGCTCGCCAGTTTCCAGAACAGTAACCTCGTCTCCCACTCTCAGAGCGCTTTCTTTGGAGATTGGTACCATCTGTACTCCTAGACATCCAACATTGGGTCCGGTGCCTTCGTCTATTGCTCGGAAACTGCGCAACGTTCTGTCTGGCTCGCTGGCATGTCTCTCCCCGGTGACTTGGTCGACGTTTGGCATCTTGCAGCGGGCTGTTCTGGCGGAAACATCGTATTCGTAGTATCCAATCTTGATTCTGCGCCATGTATCTTCGTTGTAGGCCTCTGGACCAGTGATGATCAAATTTGCGCGGAATCGTTGTGCGGATATACGTGGTTTTGGGGTTCCTTTGACATGGGGTAATTTGCTCTCTAAATCGCGGACACTGGCAAGATTGATGAGGTGGAGTGGGTACTAAGAAATTAGCAATTGTGGCCGGAAGTGGCAGTGAATAACTTACAGCGTCTTGGAACCCAGTAACTGGTTGCCATCCTAGCTCTTCCTTCTTTGGTGCATTTCGGTGTACCTCTCTCAATTTCGAGTTGTCAATTCTGAAAAGACCCAACTTGTTGCTGATACCAAGGTAATATCTCAATTCGTCTGGAATTTCAAGCTCCAAATTCAAGGCGGAAACGGTATCTTTCCAGATGGTCATTTTCTCGTATGCGTAACCGGCTTTTTCGATTTGAACTGGGGATGGGTCGAATGGAACTCTGAACTGCTTCTCGGGAACTTTCCCCATGAAAGAAGCACCCCATTTTGCAACCTTTCCTCTCCATCCAGCCTCTTGCCATGGGAAGCTCATGATTATAACACCGCCACTCTCAACATCCTCGGCATGTGGCTTGTACGTGTCCACGCTCTGATCTGGAACCCACATCTCGGTTCTAACCTTGGCCAAAAGAGGAAATTGTCGCTGGGTAATGAACTCCCACTTGTGTGCAGCCTTGGTCTTTTCGGGGGTGGCGGCATTGACTGGAAATGGGCTCCTGAGTTGGGCAAATGTAAACTGACGATCAAATTCCATTCCGGTGGAAATAATTGACCCTCTGTTCAACTCGACCCCTCTGCAACTCTTGACAGGGTAAATCCACATGCTCTTCAAGCGCCACCACTCTGCGGAAGTCTCTTCCGTGCTAGGGGGTCTCCCCTCCGCAAACTTTTTGTCGTATTCATTGAGCAGATTACTCTCGATCTTCAACCCGAGTTTCCTGCATCCCTGAGGCTGTTCTGCCAGAAGCTTGGCTTGTTCGCGTTCGTAGATTATCAGCGCGATTATGGGAGGTATGCAGATGGCGAGGGCGGTGATCACGTAGGTGGTTGTCGAGATGACGGGGATCTGTTCCCACAACTGTTGAGAGTACTGCTCGTAGTATTCCTCCGCGAGTTGACGGTACTGTTCGATGAGTTCGTCCATGCTGAATTGAGTTGGTAATTGAGTTGGTTTGGAGGGAAAAGGCACGGATTGTGCGTTCTATTTTCTGGATAGGGGTGAAAAGGGTCAGCTTTCTGATACCAAGCAGTGCCGGGCCGGGGTGCGAGACTGCAGATGTGTCTTACCAAACAATGTACATGAAGGTTTAGTAAAAAGGAGTGTGAGGTGTGAATTGACAGAATTAGAAAGTCTTAAGGAGGGGAAAGGAAAGAAGGAGAGAAGGTGGGCGTGCGTGATGCGTATGCGTATGCGACGGAGACGGAGACGATTTCCTGGCAGGCGGATTGATGGTGGGAGTCCCTTTCGAGGCCAAGGAAGTTGGAGTCGAGATCGGGGTTTTCCACCAAGAAATAGTGGGGACTTGGGCCGACGGGGGGGGAGGG